>JAPZDY010000006.1:16287704-16299346 GCA_029783645.1 Ctenochaetus hawaiiensis | reverse complement strand
TTTTTTTTTTTTTTTCTGCCGGGTCTTTTATTCTCCCTTTCGAGTTCTGTCTCGCTCTCCTTCTTAAGCTTTTCCACCTTTGGGGTTTTGTGTTTAAAAATGGTGTTGAGAGCTTGAGGGCTGAAAGGTGAATGGGTGGCACTCTGGGTAAATTGACCGTGAAGGACAGTACGAGAGCAAAAGATGGTTGGAGGAGGACAGAGACATGAGAGATTGAGTGAGTAAGCACTAAAGAAAAGGGTGGAGACAAAGGACAAGGCACAGCGGGACAATCAGAAAATGATACCGAGGGAGAGAAACAGGGCAGGAGAAAGAAAAGGAGAACAAAGAGAAGCAGATTGAGAACGAATAACCAGAAGGGTTGGAAAAAAAATAGAGAGTTGAGAGTGAAGAAGAGGAGACAGAGGAAAGAAAACTGTGGCTGCCAGTCACTTCACTCTTTTGTCAAACTTGGGTTCTTGCTGCCTTCAAGCCAAGACATAAAATGGTGTGAATCAGGAGGAAAACTGGGAATCGGGAGCTTCAGGGACATTGAAGAGTAACGGGAAATTGCAGCGTGAAACCCTCTGACTCAGAAAGTTTCAACCTGAAACTGTCTGACTCAGAGAACCTGACAAATACAACTTTGGAGCGTAATAGGACACTGAAATATTCACGAACCTTGGTTTTCCCTGAGCATTAAATAAGTATGAGAGTGATGCATTTGGGTATTCTGTGCTGAAATACTACACTAAACACAGGAAATCTTTTAGGATTTGATATTGTGCCCTGCGTTAGAGGATATACCTTCACCTGTGGTCCCCTTATGGAATGCAAAGTCATTTTTTCATGTTTTTCAACCTATTTATTTTGAAGTATTAGCACGTCTTAAGAAAACGTTACTCCTCTAATTAAAAAATGAGCTCAGCCAAATCAAAACAGCGTTAAAGTTATTTAACTGAAGGCTTTTAGCAAATCCTATTTATTTCACTATTTATTTATTCTTCCACAGGAAGTGTGGTAAAATTGTTTTCTTTATATATTTCATTAATAAAATTTGCAATTAAAGCTAAAGAATACTTTGCAAAACACTCTCTGAATCATTTTCAAAGCATTTTGCTTGCAGTGTGCCCTAATCCTAATCCTTACGACGCATATCAGAAGGATTAAATGTACAGTATATAAAGTACAAATGCTCTTTTTGTCATGAAGATTAAGTGAAACATATGGTATTAGGGTTTCATGCATATTATATTATATTATATTATATTATATTATATTATATTATATTATATTATATTATATTATATTATATTATATTATATTTATAATGAGGGCTGTGTCAAGCATAATTACAGAAGAAACTTAAAATGCAGTGTGTGTGTTTTGTGTTTACCATAGTTGTGGGGCTAATCTCAACCCAAAAAAGCTTAATATACTTGTGGGGTCTGACTGCTTTGTTGGGACCAACAAGTTTAAAAAACCTTTTATGTGCCCAAACTTGGTTTTCGGTTCGAGTTAAGGTTAAGGTTAGGCTGAGGGCCCAAAGAATGCATTATGACAATAATGGGTCCCTACAAAATGCAAAAAGAGTTGAAGAAGGATGTTTATATGTTTGTGTATGTGTGTGTGTTCATGTTTAGGTGTGCCATGGCTGCTTTCATGGACATATTAAGGAGAGAAGATTTGAAAAATGCTCTTATTTCTGATATTTATTTAAGTTGACAGCTACTAGCCTCTGTCTGTGAGTTAGGCAGCCCATTGGCTTTCCCAAACTCGAAGATTTTCCACTATGTCACACCACACAAATCGGATATAATATGTTGAGAAACAAGTGTATTTTCCACTTGAGAGCAGTTCATCTCAAAAAAGTAAAAACAGGCTTTCTTCCAAAGTCCTGTTGACAAGCAGGAGCTACATTTACACGTGTAAGGTCAACTGAAATGTATCAGTCATTTCTTTTTGCTGAAAAAAACATGTCATGGTGATGTTTTTATTTATTGCAAAAACAGTAAAGGGATAGTTGGAGAAGAATATGATCTGAATGCTTGATTGACAGCAGACCTGGCAGGCTGCAGGGGAAAAAAGAGACGAAGGAAAAACACTGGAGATAGACAACTAGGGGTGGGAGGGAAAAAAAGAATAAATAAATCAATTCAGACAAGAATCTCGGTCCATATTTTCTACAATCCTGAGTTGATTTACAAAAATCAACAATGCTTTCTTTATTTTTTTATTTTTTTACATGATGCTGATGGACTTATAAAGACAGATCTTAACTGTGGAGGAAGTGCAGCACATTGACAGGCTGACAGACTTTATGTTCAAGAAAGTGAGCCATTGCAAGTGTTTTTTGATTTGACCTCTGCATGATACTCACCTCACATACACGGTAACTGAACATTGTACCCCTTTTTTTTTTTTACATGAATCAAGAAGCAGTTTTAAATCAAGAACACTGTTGAATCCAATTTGCATTTTAAGTTGAATCGTGTCCCCTAAACAGAAAGCTTTATAGTCCCATACCAGTACGGTATTTTTTTAGATGCTGGTTGTTGACCAAACCAACATCTAAACTTAATAAAAACCCCAGTGGATGTTTATTTTCTGTCCAACAAGTAAACCATCAGTGCGGTTAATATCCACTTATATTAAAAATCAAGAAATAACTCAACAGCAGCGGTGACATGTAGGTGGAGCCCACAGAAAAAAAAACTGGTTAGTTCTCACACCAGAACATTTAGGTGGTATCTCTCTATCTCCAGATTTATCAAGCATGTAACATGATTTACAGTTTTAAGAATGACCAAAGCTAAAACGAAGAGACAGATAACGGAGGCCGGAACAAGCTGTTCTGCACTGAGGAGACACGAGAACACTGATACAATCTTCTCTTCCCTTGTCTTCCTCATATATCTATTGCACCTGCTTTTGTTCCCATGAGCTAAAGTCGCAGCTCCAACAAATCATGTCTGCAGAATGTATTCATAGCCACACTGGATTTTATTAAATCAAAAAGTAGTGGGAGACTGTGTTCTCACACAGTGGAGTGTTTTTTGTATTTGATGTCAGAAATCCTGCATTTTAAAATACACCAAAAAAAAATCCTCTTTTACTCTCTAAAAAATACACCAATTTTGTTTGAGAAGTTATTAAGACTCTAAAATTTGTATAGAAGTGCGTGAAATGAAGAATGATTTGCTGGTTGAGTGAACCCAGTGGAATGAAAAACGAGCTAATTACAACTTGCCTGTTTAGAGTTCAAAAATTGGCAACTACCTTTTTTATTACATCAATTTATGAAATGAACACAAGTTAAACTCCAGTTTGCTGCACCAGTTTCAGGTCTTGGTCTGATGCATGCTGGCTCACTGTGACTCTCCTACAATCTATGGGGATGCTCATGTAAAAAACTTTTTACTTCATCCAAAACAATGTGACTAAACAGATCTATAGATCACAAGATTTGTTTGGCTGCAACTTGGACTGAAATTTAAATTGCAACTAAAATAATTACTTGAAGCAGCGGTTATTCACCCTGTGGTCTTTCCACTCCATATAGTTTATATTTCCTGCTTTAGAAAAGAGGAAACGCCTCCCTGACTTAAAAAATAAATCACCTACATAATCTCTGGTTACTCAACTTAAATTATTCTGAATAACTTTTAATAAAAGATGCCTTAAATTTTCCAAATTTGCGGTGAGCATTTAATGTGTAGATATTCTGTGAATACAAAACTAGCAAAGAGGGAAACAAAAAAGGCTCATCACATATATAATATATATGGCACAAATGCAGTTGTTTTGCCCCTCAAGGTGTTTTCTTTTTGCTCCATTATATCAGCAATTATAATATTTTATTGTTTTTATTACAGGTTAAGATTTCTGTATAAATAATCTTCCACTCAGGATGACATTAACCCACATTCAGCCTCTGTAAATACCTTAATAAAAGGTAGTCTTGCTTTTTTTATTTACAGAAAAAAAAGCAAAACTTTCATGTTGATTTTTTTTTTTTTTCCCACCATGTAATTGAGAGTTAACCAGCTGTAAAAAAGGAAACGTTTCATTTCCATCACAGGGGGAACCTCGCCTGGCCTCTGCTGCTGCTGAGTACTGTAAACTGGAAAAGGAGGGAAAATCGGTTCTCAAACACACACACACAGATGCACAAGGACTCTTGTTTGTTTGCTTGTAGAGGGAAACACATGCTGATGCAAACACACACGCATGTTTTCTCACAAACGTGTGCACAAACGTCCGCCTCGTGGGTCAGTGAGTTTTGATGGAGAGTCAGGTCATGGTGAACTGGAGGGTGGGCCGCAGATTAAGGAATGAGGTGGCGTCTCGCTGTGGGTGGCTCGAAAGCAGCCTCCAGTTATTTTATTAGCCAGACAGAAACACTGCGGGATGCTCTCTAATACCACCAGTGATTTACTCGTATTCAGGGACACACACACATACACAGAGAAACAGCCTCCTTCTCTAAAGCAGACACAGACCAATGAGAACACACACACATTCACGCACACACATACACACACATACACAGGCTGAGCCATCCTGACAGCCCTCCCTGGGTGTGTTTCTTGCAGGGCTACACAGTGATTAGCCATTATTTCACATCAGCAGGGCTGGCAAACTTTAAAGAGAGTTGTTGCTGTCATCCTGACACAAAAAAAAACTCTGTTCCATAAGCGAATGAGTGTGTGTGCTTGTTTTATTATGTATGTTGTGTACTTGATTTGTCTGCATGTGTGTAAACAAAGCTACAGCCCGGAGAGAGCCAATCAAACAAAGTCCTGTGAGCAAGGAAAGAATATTAATCACTATTAGTGTCATCCTGTCACCTGCAGGGATTGATTGACTTAATTGGCCAATTAAGCCTTAATAGTTACGTGACAGTAAAGACAGTATGGAAACAGTAATCTAATAATGAACATATAGTAAAAATTCCCTCTGAACTGAATATGTTCTGCAAGCATGTTGTGTTTGTATTTTGACTGACAGGGAACAACAGGGCACATATGAACAATAACATTTTCATATGTTTATTACGCTACTAAATAATAAAAACTATTAGCTTTATTTAAGTACTAAAAGTATTTGCCATCAGAAAATTGTTTTGCAACAGTTATAATTGAGAAATTTGTGTTAATCACTGTTTGAGTGAAACTGTCGAACATATTCACAGGTTGCAACTTCTCAACAGTGAGAAATCGTGAGCAGGACTGAATTTTTGCGCACGTGTGTGTGTGTGTGTGTGTGTGTGTAACCTCATTTTCAAATGAGCTGCTTTGGCTTTTGGAATGTTGGTTCAACAAAACAAAGGTAAAAAAAAAAAACAAGCCAACTTCCTAAATTATATCACCTGGAGATCTGGGAATTTATGATGGGTGATTTTTTTTTTCTTTTTCTTGGATAAGTGATTAACTCAATTGATTAAAAAAGTAAATGATGGATTAAATTATCAAGTAAGGTACGCCAAAGTAGTTAAAAGTATTTTACTTTAAGTTGAAAAACGAGTCTCTTTTCTAAATCATCAAATACACTCTGTGATTCTACCTACACACAGTTTATGAAAATGTTCTAAATCTATTCTCTTAAAATGTCTTAGCAAGAAAATATTAAAGATTTTTTTTTTCCATTATCCTGAGAGGGACTTTGCAGGCTATATAAAGTCTAAGATTGTGCCAACAAGACATCAAAATGCTGGCCAACCACTGGAATGAAAAATCTCTCACAAAGAATAAACTTAAGGATTTACAACCAAATACAGACAGCTAAACACAAAAAAAAAACAAAAAGAATGACAAAAGCTTTTTGAAGGAGGGACTATTTTGGACCGTGTGCAGCATTGAAATGGGCTTAGTCAACTTCTACTACTTCTATCATCACTTTTTAATGGTCCACATTAATCTTTCAAGTCTACCTAAGCGGATCCAACAGGAGTTATCATAAGCCCGGAGATTTCAAAATACTTCTTCTGAGCAGAGTGACTTATCTGATGCCAGAGGCTGGGAGACGTGTCAAATGTAGTGAGACGCACCGGCACTTTCCCTCGCACCTCTTATCCTCACATGCAGACTCCTTCCAAAAGAACCTCATACCGCACCCAGATTTATCTCAGTTTTATTTTCTTCTGTATATTCCTTGCTGTGACCCAGTTGCAAAGGTTATCTCAGTGGAGGATCCTCTTCACGCATAACTCTCTGGCCTACATATCAGGTCTGTCGGTCTAAAACCATCTTTTCACAATGATTTTTTTAGTTTCCTTGAGTATAAGTGCTAATAATTTAGTGCTGTTGATGTGTAATCAGGCTTTGTTCATATGTCATAAGCAGATGGTTTCATCCTCATCTCACTCAATTACTATTACAAGCACCAGGAGCCAGTAAAGTGACCTTGTAATGGGACCCTCAGATGAATTTCTCATGCATGAGTCTTATTCAATATCAATTCCATTCAATATCGATAACTCATTAACGCCTCATTGTCTTCAATACATGATTGAATGATGTGAATGAACTCAATTTCTTCCAATTGTTCATGCATGACACGGGATCGATACGATCGATAACTCATTCTCATGAAAACTTCAGGAGACTTTCTTCGCTTTGAAAATGACCTTCAAAACATCAGCACATTCCCGATCATTCCTGATTGGGTGTTTGACAGTTTCCATCATCCGACTTCTCTTATCATCCCTGTGATTGATGTGAACCTTTTCAAATCTACGAGGGTGAATAACATCTACAATATGCTGTGTGTGTCTGCGTGTGTGTGTGTGTGTGTATGCATGTGTGTGTTGGGGGGGTCCAATTCATTAGTACAACAGTCCCTCTGTGCTGCATAAAGAGACTTCAGGTTGCATTACATTGTGCATGACTGTGTTGTTAAATGTCAGAGAAATGAACATTGATCCTTCAGCTGAAGTTTTACTGTATAAAATTATTTAGCACATGTTCAAATGTTGAAATTGTAAATTATTAAACAGCGGCCAGGTTTTTTTTTTTTTTTTAAAAGGTTTATATTAGAGACAAGCTTTTATTCCTTTCATTTCCTGGTTTAAAACCTTATTTAAAATAAACATATTTTATTATTCTTACAAGACAAACCTCCCTGTTCTTGGATCAGTTCCTGCTTAATTTACTACTGCTGCTGCTGTCTGCTGTTAATACACACTCAACACTGCCACCACCACTTATTTTGTTCTGACTTTGTGCTTTTAAAGGAATAAAATTCATATTCACTTATTGAGTGCATTTGCTTCTACTTGGCTGTTTTTTTTCAGAGAGGCAGGTGTTAAGCTTTTGTCCATAAAACTTCACACTACCTTCCAGCTCATTCTCTAAATGAAATGATATTTAGAGGACAAGTTGTCTCTGCAGTCCTGAACAACACACACAAGAGTTTTTTAATCTCATGCCCTGTGAAGAAGACATCGATAATCTGCGCCTGCAAAACAGCATTACAGATTAAAGGTGGGAAATGTGTTTTTTTAAGTGATTATGCTATAAAGGTTTGGTGAAGTTTAGAAAAAGATCAGGCTTTAGGCTAAAATAATCACTCTGTTAAGGTTACGGCAATATTATGGCTTGGATACTAGCACTAGTTTGTTCAGGTCAGGGGACCTCTGGTGTCATAGTTACAATAATAAAAATGGTGATGAGAGGTGCAACACTCCTCTTTTTCCTAAGTGCACCTACATGTGTATCTCTGTTAATGTATGAACAGCAGAAGTTGAGAAATTTCACTTTTTTCAGGGAATGAGCCTCATTTTGCTCTTTGTTTTGCAGGTGAATTCCAGACAAAAAAGACATTTACACAGGACAGTCCACTACCCCAGACCACGATTTCAAATGTTTGGTCTGAGACATTAACAAGGTGCCAGAATGGGTGCGCTTATAGTGACAAAGTGGCAAAAGAGGCCCCAGTGCAGACGTCTAAATCTGCCTCTGTTACAGTGGAAGGCCATGCCATCCTAAGTTTCCACGACACACGCCAGGAAGCTTTAGTGACTAAGAGTACCTCCACCCAGGGGAATTAGGGAGAGAAGAGGCCTCTAAGAATAATTCTGGCAGGTTCTGAATTATTGTCTTTTCCAAGTTGGCTCCCTTTGCTTCTTTCCCTGCTTCCCCCTGTGGCTGTGAATACAGCCAAATCCCCCTTGCTTTGCCTGGTTGGCTGGTATACTTCGACCATGTAGGAAAGCCCCCGTGGAGGTTTAACGGATGGCTTTGTCTGAGTCAGAGAAACTAAGCATGAGGCTAGTGCCAGGCAAAGAAGATGTGATAGTAATAACAGTAACACAAAAAGATGCAGCCAGATAAACATCAGTCTTAGTTCTTGCTGTTTTCTGTTCCACTTTATCATATGGTGGGATGCTGTGCTCTAAATGAAAGTTTACAGAGAGAAAAACAGACCAAACAAACCAGCAGGGAAAAAGAAAGGGAGGTTTAAGTACAACGTCTCCAATCAGCATGATCTGTAATTTCCAGCAACACTGCGAAGCTTCAGCACCACTTCCACTGGTTCCCAGCAGTGGGAACTAACCTGCATCAGCTCCCACAATCAAAACCCTGACAAGAAAGAGCGCATTGAATTTCACTGCACCTGAAAGAGAAATTTACTTCAACTCACCTGAGGCATTAACTATCTGCTTTAAAGGAAACACTCCGAGATAAAGTTTTAATTTGCACTCTCAAGCAGGCACTATGGATCTATCTGAAAAGTCTCCTTTAATGTTTTATTCCTTCTCAGTTGCAAATAATAAAGGGCTTTTCATATTACAGCAGCCTTGGAGGTGAACAAAATAAATTGGTGAGGGAGGCTGTGGGCATTTAGGAGTGGATTGAGTTTTTAGGGATGTGCATGCACGTGTGAGTTGGTGCATTTGTGTGCATCCCTCGCTTGCATGCAAATGCAAGAGTGTGCGAGTGAGTCCCGACTCAGCTCACCTCCTCCTTATTCATGCATTCTCTCTCTTTTTATATGCGGCGTAGTGCCTCGACATGAAAAGAGCTATCCTAATTGGAGGCTGCTTTCTATGCAGGTTCCGCTCCGCATTGCCACACGGAGAATTCGCAGAAAATAATGATAGTGCTGCACAGCAAAGGGAGAAGGGCGTGTGCGTGTGTGTTTGCATGCATATCACCGAGTGAAAGAAAATGAGAGGCTGGGAAAGAGGGAAGCAGGGGGAGAGAGAGAGAGGGAGAAAAAGTGAGACAGAATATGTGATTATGGCTAAACTGTCCTCCTCCATTTTCGATCTGAATGATTCCATTATCTTGACATAATCCATCCAAGATCTGCTTATTCTTCAATCTGGCTCTGAAAATTTCACAGCGAACGAACTAGTTTCTGTCACTGCATCTCAATCAGGTCATTGCCTGTCTTTTCAAGGGCAAGCGTGCTCAGTCGTCACTCGATAAAAGCCAACTACAGGGCCCTGTACAGCTTGACCTCTCGTTGAGGACATTGATTATACAACTCATGTTTTCTGCACACATTGCATATGCATCCTCTTTTTCCTTCCTTCTTTTTCCCCATCATATACTGACCCATCCCCCCTTTTCCCTGCATCTTACACACCTTCAGGAAGTTGGCCGTCAGTGGAATTGCTCTGAACTGTGGTCACACTGAGCCTCTGAATAGGAACTGAGCTTATAGGCCAGCTAAGGTAACGGATTGGTCTCTGCAGCTTAGCATGGGCCAGGTGCTTGGTCAGATATTGGAAGAGATTTTAATGTGATTTGCATGCATGAAAACAGCAACCCATCCAACCAGTAGATGACTCCGGCTGGCGTGAAGAAGAAAAGAAGAAAAGAGTCTGAGGGGGGGAGCGTGAATAGTTGGTAAAGCAGGAAGCATAAATAAGAAAAGGGGAAATTTGCAAATGACTGGAGAGAAATAAGAAGAAAAAACTGAGAGGTTGGCATGGTTTAAAAATAAAACAGAGAGACAGGGAAGAGGAGCAAATGAGGGAGAGGGCGTGAAAGAAAGAAAGAAAGAAAGAGAGAGAGTGGAGTGAGGCATAGAAGAAGAGGAGAAGAATGTGAATAAGACAGCTGAAAAGGAAGAAAGAATACGAGGAAGACGACTGGAGGAGCGTCTGGTTTTAAAAATGAAACACAATGAAAGAATTTCACCAGAGGCATAGATTGTCTATCCAGAACATTTCCTTTTGAGCACCATCAAAGATGGCAAAAACTTGCCGATGCTGTGCTTTTCATGTGTCCATTCTCTGACTCTCTCTCTCTACACTTCTCTTTTATTTCCCTCCAAGACCTCTGAAATGACTGACATTCGAGGGTGACCTCATTGTAGTCTTCTTGTTCTGTCATTTTTTCCTTCAAAAAAAAAAAGCAAGCTTTGCTGTCTCATGCCAGCAAATATCCAGCAAAGCTCTGTTGTGAAATTACACTGATCAGAGATGCAGATTAATCTCCTTATCACTTTTTAACAAACCCAGGCGTGAGGGTGTGCATATGATTAGCTTTTAGACCTTTATGGTTTAATATCACTCCACCAGATATGACTTCTCACCACTGACAAAAACTCTGTGATATATCTTTAGTTCTGTGAGACAAAAGGATGGCTGCCTTTTTCTGCAAAAGCCCATCAATCATACATGAACAATTAGGCAGCAGAAAAGAGAGACAGGTCAAATTTAGAGACTATTACATGAGGGCTTTCTCTCTAATGGCAGTCTCTTGATGTGGGAGGTTTGAAGAGTTTGATGAGGGGCAACTGCCTCATTAGGTGTCATTTTGGAGCCATTTTGTGCTTGGCTATAGACAAAAATCCATCAGCTGATTTATGTGTTGCACTCTCTTGCGTCGCCAAGATCCTGCGGTGGCACACTTGAGCTAAAAGCATTTTCGCTGAGCGAGTGAGAAGACACAGATGGTTGAAATGATCACAGTCAGCAATCATTTCCCTCTGACAGTTGAAGGTATGTGAATGTTTCCAATCATAAAACACAAATCTGACATTGGTTAAGAAGAAAGAAAGCATTTATCTGTGTTCTACAAAATGGGTTTCAGGGCTTTAACATAAAGGTTTGTTTGCTTGTCCAGGATTCTTTTTGACAAGTAAAAAAGAAGTTAACTTGCCATACTAATAACGTTAAAAATCACAAACATATCAGTGATATATTTATAATTAGACCGGTTTTCTAAAAAGCTAAATATTGGACACAATCTACAGAGCTTTAACTGTCACACATGAACATTGATATTCCCAAGTGAATATAAGTAGAGCTTATAACTGAAAACCACACTCAGGCCAGCTGTGACAGGTTGTGGTTTTAATTCTCATTGGATCCATCAACTTAACTTTTCTCTTTAAAAACGTTTTTAATTAAAAGTTTAATGCCTAGTGTTACTTTGGAAAATATGACAGGAGCTACAGTGCATCCTTGTGTTTTCTTTTATGAACTCTCGCAAATGTTTCACAATAAAAGCCTTGATTAGAAATTAAGGAATTCTGTCCACTGAAATGCTAAAAGGATTTTAATTTGAAATGATACTGAAAGTGTTTGTGCAATGAGATTTATGCACTAAGTTTAACAGGGCAAATGGGAGCAGAACAAAATGTAGTTTCTTAATAAAGAATAGTGTTGCATAACCTGGACCAACTTGCTACTGATGAGAGTTTCC
>JAPZDY010000006.1:16244142-16274013 GCA_029783645.1 Ctenochaetus hawaiiensis | reverse complement strand
TCACAGATAAAAAAATATATCAAATAAAGGATTTACTTGTTTTTTTTAATTGACCGTATAGTAAAATTACTTTAAATAAAAGAGAGGAGGTTAAAGATTACAAGAGTTTCACTTATGCAGACATCAGAGCAGATTAAGAAACAAAACTGAGCAAACTGTCCCTGTATAACTTTTCAGACACACACTCACACACACACACATGCATACACACACTTTTGTAGGCACATCTACAAAACACACACACACTGTCCTTCTACTCCAGATCCACATTGGTTCATGCACACACAAACACACACACACAACCAAATTTGAACACTGTGACCCTGTGTGTCTCCCAGAGCCCAAACACTCTGTTTCTGTGTGACTGCAGTATAACAGCACACACACACACACACACATACACAGGCGTACAAAGTACTCCCATGCCACTGAAGGGGGGGGGCAGCCCTCCAGGCCAAACTCCTCCACTGGGTGTGCTGATGGGGAGAGCACTGGAGAAACATCTTGTACAGATCCAGGCCTCGGGGCAGCACCACGACAGATTCCACCTGACCGCGTTTCACCTTAGCTCTGCAGTTCAGCCCCTCCTGCTTTTCTTTTCATCACAAGAAATTGACGTTTTAGCCTTGACGCATCCTACTAGGGGACCTGCAATACACACATGCACACCCACACATTTTGGCTTCAGTTTATAACATTTCCACCTTTCAGCCTTTTTTTTCCTTCTTTTTTTTTTGGCGCACAGTCTTAAACATAACTTTGGGTCAATTTTTTTCCAGTTTGCTGAGCTTTCACCAATGCTGAAAAACTTTTTTATGTTAACCTTTTAAAAAACACACTTTTTCAGAAAGTGGAAAGAAGAAACTACGCGTGCTGTGTGCCAACCCATCATGTCTGCATTAGATATTGATCCTGTAAAAGCAAGTGCCTGACTAAAAATATCCATAATGCTGTAATGGCTTCAGTGTTAATTTGCCCGACAGATGCGGCATGTTCATGCATCTAATTATGGCTTCAACATTAAGGTTCTCATCTCCTCAAAATCTGTATTTTTCCTGGAGTCCCAGAAAGACATATTAGAATTCAGTAGCCTGCTGTAAACTATTCTTATTTTATCCCCTTTGGCCAAAGGCACTCAGTCTTGTCTTATACACTCCTCTGATGCCAGAGTCTCTGTGCCTCTTCACAGAGCTTTGGGTACTTCTGTCAATGCCACACTCTCCAGAGAGCCCACTATACACAGTGCCATCAGCTCTCAGACCCAAGTGCCCACATTAATACTGACTTGGAAAGACTTTAAACTTCCATTTTTGTAGCGACTTTTAAGACATCCTTCTTTTGAACCGTGGAGAAAATCATCCCCTAAAAACAGGATTTTGAGGCTGCTGCAGTGATTGCATTCATTATTCCATTCCCCAGTGGGTGCGGCATTGTTGAGGGAGTAGAAGAGGAGATGGTGCTGACGGAAAAGGAGAACTGGTGACTGTCGATACTGTGGGACACCCCCCCTACACCGCTAGCACGACTGCAAATGTCTTTCTTTATCTCATTTTTACATATGCTGAAGCATCTGCGTGAAACATGGAGACCACAAAGCAGTCAGTGTTTAATTCCCAAACATTCACACGCATGACGACAAACACATTCTGCATTTTTTGACATTAAAAAGTTTAAAAACATCTTAGTCCAATCATCTTTCTAAAAAGTTGGCTGTTTTAAGCTACTAACAGTGTTAATGAAACACCGACCAGCTCCTTTATGATCCCTCTTCTAATCTCATCCTTAATATGGATCCAAACTTAAGTTCTACTTGGACAGGATATTTCATAAAACTAGTTTTTAAAACTGACTAGCCTTTATTTCACTTATGCTTGCACAGACGGTCAGCGGGAGCAGCTGTACTGTTATATATTTCCCCGTTGAAGGCCAGTTTATCATTGCAGAAAAGATGCACAACTGTCCGCTGTCACAAGAAAATAGATGGAGGACGCAACTGCCAGAATCCAACCGGTGATCCTCATCAGGATGAATGATGCTAAGTGAACATTTTCAGTGTTCAGGATAGAGCATAGAACATAAAAGTTCTTGTAAATCAGTCATCATGTTGGCGAGAACTAAGGCACAAGTACGTCCCTGCTTCCCTTTCTCTCTGCAGCATAAAAAATCACTACAAACCATGAGGAAGTCAATGCCTCACATTTGTTTTGGTGGCTTTTAAAAACAAAATTGAAAATGAAAATGAATTTAAAACATGTTGCTCCTCGAGTGTCATTGTTTTCCCAGGTGCCTTTTACTCCTGTCATGTCTTCCGCTTTCTCTCTCTCCTTCCCGTCTCTCTTGCGGTATCTAAATCTGTCTTTCCTGCTGCCTCTTCACTCTCTGATCGGTCTGAAATATTGTTCTCCCCTCCCCGTCTCCGAGCACCCACCCTCTCTTTTCACGCTGGTGTCTGTAAGCAGATTATCAGTCTAAAGTCCTCTTTGACAGGTGTAAACCTGACGCTGGTTTTAATAGACTCCATTTGCCACAGTGCGCAAACAGTCGCGGTCTTTTGATTCATGAACAACACTCAGGCACTTAGACACGTATAGTTAAACACGAACAATACGCAGAGACGTAAAAACTATTACACAGCCACACACATGCAGTCTTTCAATTGATGCTGACTCACTAACTGACAGGCTGAGCAGTGAAATATGCAGTAAGTGTATTGTTTATCACATATGCACAGTCGATCCAAACAACAACAGGCCTCAAACATAATCACAAAGGTGTCAAAAGTGGGATTTGTTGGTTATAGTTTGCAACACAACATTCAAAGTTGGCACCACCTCCAGGCTGAACAGCTCCTCTTGGATGTTTGCTTACAATCTGTCACCTGGTCACTTGGCTTTCATTAAGTCCCACATTTTCAAGCGACGCTGTTACTGTTACTGGCTGGGTGCTACACGCATGATGCCCAAAATCTGATGCCCAGAAATGTTGCAAACACAGCAAAACAAGAAAATACAGAAAGAGGGCAAACAAGTTATGATTATGGTGGTTTTGTTTGGATTGAGTCCTTAAATCCAGTTCTTTCTGCTTTTAACAAGAGTAGAATCTGGTGATGCAGTTGCTTAATGTTAAGATCTAAAAAAAGAGGCAGGTTCTTAGAAAGAAGGTGGCTGTCTACAGGAGAAATTACAAGTTAAGAAGAAAAGACCGACAGGATGAGCTGTTTCACAGCGCAAACTTCAAATCCACGGGGTCCAGAATGAGAGATTTTGAAGTGATTTGCTAAAAGATAAACCACTTTGTCAGAGTTTAACGAGAGATTTAAAAAACTCTGCTCATCACTTGTCTGTCATTGACACTCAACAAATTCACAGCTTCCTGCAAGCTACATGTCCACATGAGACATTCATTCCTGTTAAACTTTCTACTTGGATGCTTTTCTTACAAACAACAAAAAGACACAAAATTATAATTGTAAATAATTAATTTTACTGCTGTATTATCTTTACATTACATTACAACATTACAGCTATATTTAACTATATTTGAAACTGTGAACTTTTAAAAGTTCCAATATTGACACAGCAGTGGTTGTCACTGTGAAGTTTCCTCCCTACTGCTGTTACCAACTGCAATATTTTAAAAGAAAAAGTATTGGTTGATGAAGCTCATTACCTGTAAAGCACTTCATTAAGCTATGGCTGATGCAAATCAGACATTTTCCTCTAATGCAGCCTCTTATTTAACTGGCAAACACAGGTTGACCTTTATGAAGTAGTCAGGAAATGCAATATGTCAATGAGTTTAGCACCGGCTGCTATCGTTCATCAAAAGTGCAGCTATACCTACCCGTGTATTTTTGACTATTTGAACAGCAGAGCTGACAGATGAATTGCTGTAGGTGACAACCACAGATTTTACAGCTTATAAATCTCATGAGTTCCCCTTTTAGCATTAGGTTTTAAATTAAAATGTTGTCCAATAGGCGTTTTGCTCTGACACCAAATCCTCTTCTGTCATCTTGTCAGTAAACTTTTCCCTCATTACGTGAAAAGCGAGGAGTAAAATCTGTCTCCTGGTTGTGTCGGCTGTGACTCGGTTGTTGTTGTACAAATCAGATATTTTTACTTAACAACTGAAGCTTCTATTGTCTGACTGAAAAACAGCAAAACAACCGTGGAGGGCGATGGAAAAGAGCACTGGTTAACACTGATTTGTGCAGCATGACTGAACAACCATAAGTCAGTGGATGAATTACCTGAGAGGCATGTAAGGCTTTTTTTTTTAAAGTGACAGAATTGCCGTAACTGAAAAGTTCAAACGTTCCTGTAAGTTATGGTTCTTGAACTAACTTTTTTGCCTTCCCAGCAAAGCCACTTCTGAAGAAATGATGATGAAATGAATCTCTACCGCTTGTACTCGTGAATTACTGTAAGTTATTTTTGATATCCAGAGAGTGGAGATTTTGATTGGACTCTGATTGGCTGCTTCCTGCTGCAGAGTAAGGGTGACGACTGATTGCTCTCTCTTTCTCTCCCTGTTCCTTTTCTCTCTCTCTCTCTCTCTCTCTCCCTCTTCCTGCAGATAATCCGTCGAAAGTTTGTCCAACGCTGCTGCAAGTCCGCGACTCACCGAGCTTCAAAGCAAATCCCACAGTCTTCTCCTGCGTGTCGTAGCCTCGGAGCACAGGCCGTCCCTGAGCACCAGCTCCCCGCAGAACCAAAGCAGGTTGCTGTCACCACGCTTAATGAAGACCTTGCATTCTATTTCATCAAATCCTTTCTTCTTCCTCCACTTGTGCTCATCTTTTCACTAATGAGTACACTGATTTCAGAGATGTTTCACTCGGGGTGTCATGCACTTGTGACCGCAAAAAAGAAAAGATTAAAGCCTTGATTTTATTCTTCCGATTTTGTGAATAAACTTTTTCGACTGACGTTTGAGATTAAAAACTTGTGAGTATGTCAACAAAAAGCATATCATCTTTTTTTTCAACATCAGAATCTGAGAAGAGATGACATGTAACTAATAAAAAAATGAGAGGAAAGAAAGAGAAGAGATTATGAAAGAGATTCAAACAAGCAGGCTTATTAATGCTGCTTGCAGTCAGGAACCTGATGGTGACCTTTCAAGCTCAAACATTTATTTTTGCTAGCAACATTTTATGCCAATTACACCTAGGATGGAGTCATTTCCTCTCCTCTCCTTCTAATCTCCTCTCCTTCATTTTGCTTCACCTCCTTTTTCTTCTAATCCCCTCTCATCTCTGTTGTCCCTCAATTCTCTTTCTCTCTTCCATCTGTCTCATCTGCTCCTCCTTTCCTCGCTCTTTTCTCCTGTTTTTCTGCTCTGCATTTCATCTCCTCTCTGTTTCTTTCTACCTTTCACAGTTTCACCTGGTAGTTCCGGCTCTGAGAGCTGTCAGCGCTCAGATTCACTCCCCCCCCCCCCCCGTGGTCGCAGAACCAACCTAATCAGACCCCCAGCAACAGCTCTTAGCTTCTCATCCTCCTGCAAGACACTGATAGAAGTGCTGCGGTTTGTTTTCCTGCAAGTGTTAATTATGTAACCCAATTATACCATCACAGAGCTGACGCAGGGAAGCTAAATTAAAAGTGATTGGCTTCATTACAGTCGCCCGAAAGCTGCACAGGGTGTTTTCAGGAGGCCCTATTTAAAGTTTCTTCTTTGTTGAGAAACATTCCGATCTGCGGGATATCATTATGCTGGATTTTTTTTCCTGATTCGTCACAGCATAGGTGCTGCATTTATTAAGCTCAAATTGGATTTCAGTTCATCACCTTAAGGATGCATATAGACAGATGTTTAATACAGCCGTGCAGATGCCATCGCTTAAAGCCATGTTGCTTTGCTTGTTTGTATTGTTGTTGCAGCAGACGAGTCATTACGGCGGTGACAAGGAGCCAAAGTGTCTCCAGTCCTCCGCATTAGAAAAACCTGGGAGCTTTTAATTTAGAAAGTTAACGTTCTGCAAAAGTTTTTCCATCTCCACTCACCACTTTTGAGTCATCCTACATTCCGACTGAGTTCTGCAAACTTTAAATAAGCTACACTATTTTTAGTTATTTGTAATGGTGATATCATGAAGTTAATGTAAAGTAAATGATGTTGAATACGAGCTATTTACACATTTTTAATACTGAACATGTGCATAAAGTTAATCTCCATTAACTGTTAAAGACGCTGGTTCAGACAAATATATTTCTATATTTAAGTGGGACTTAGTTTACTGCTCTGAACATTTAAGCTCCAGTACACATGGCTTCACATGTTTTCAGTTTAATAATATTTTTTTCTAATACCACTGATATTGATGACTGAAAACATACTTGGCAGTCAACAAGACTAGTGTCAAAAGCCACATCAACAACTCTGTCAGGCTGAGGTTAAGCACAGTTTGCTTTGAGTTGACCGCTAACATTAAATTGCTAACATCAGTGTTTGTATACTAATTTTTTAGCCTGTAATATGAATCTGATTTGAATGTCATTGATTTTGTAGTCTAGCCATAATTATTAGGTAGAAAGTCAGGATATCATCTAAGTTATTACACTTGATGCTGTAGCAGAAATGAATGTCTGTACTAAGTTTATGTGAAAAAGTTACTGAAATCATTCACATACAACCACAAATGTAATCCCTTAACCTTTGTGGTGCATCATTATCACAAACCCTCTAATTTCTTCAACATTTTATTCTCAAATAAATGTCAAAAAACAATAGATGATGGGATCCATACTAAAGGGCAGTTAATGGCAACTCATGTGGTTGCTTGAAAGTTTCAGTCTGGACCAAAGTCATCTCTGGAGTCACAACACCGGCTCTGCAAAAAACTATAATCTGCTGGTGATTTACGCAGACATCAGTCAAAGTGGTCTGGCAAAACAAGCAAAAAACACCCCGACTTTCACATTTATTTTGATTCAAATATTGCTAACTCCTGATTGTTGCACAGACCTAACAATTTTTCAGCTGAATTTCACATCTATATATTTAAACAGTGATAAGAAGGCGGACAAAATGGTAAAGAAATAAATCTCCAGTGTAATTCAAACACAACTGTGACAACTGGATAAAAAAACATTTGAGTTCATGTGGTGACCCATCACTTATAGTAAGAAATTAATCAAGAAAGTACTTTTAGTCATTAATCACATTATTCTCATCATTACCCAGTGAGATTTTTGCTACATCTGGCAAATCATCATACATTTTAATAAAGGAAAATATATGATATTGATTTTATTTGATTCCAATGCAATTTCTCCACCATCCTCTGTCATTATATTCATGTTATTACCAAGGAAAAGTAGGTCAGATTGTGACAAAGTGAAAATGCGAGCCAGTCCCTCCCTCTCTGGGACTCAACATCAGAGAGAGGGGTTCGGGTTTGAGGTCCCGTGACGGTCGAACATCTTGTCCAGAGGATGCGTTTGGACATCAATCTGCCTCAGGCCACAAAACAGAAGATTAGCTGCAGCTCTGTGGGCTGTTTTGAAATTAGGGCTTATTTACTTACACACATACTGTCTCCTTTGCTTTGCCTACTTATTTACTTGTTTTGATCCGATTTTTACTTTTCAAGTTCTGTTCAGTTACAGAATTGAATTAAGTCTCTACATATGGAGGATTTTGAGTACATGATTTCTTTCCAATGCATTTCCCTTGACCTACTTCTGAAAACAAAGCACTTTAAGAGCGCCCTTGACATTCAGTTTTCTCGGAGTGATTTAATTTCTCTCACTAGCTTGATCCACATCAGCTCCACAGCATGACACTGACATAAATGCCTCCACTTGATCAAGGACCTCATCTACCTGGAGAGACAGCAGAGAAAGAGGAAGAGACTGTGACAAGGAAAAGAGACGGGAAGGAGAGGCGAAGGGACAAAATGAGGGATGAGGGAAGGAAGGGATCAGGGAATTGAAAGGGTTGAAGGGTGCGAAGGAAATGCATTCAGCTCGGTAAAGTGTGACTGCAACACTTTTTCTGTATATTTAGGCTCCATAAAAAGAGGCAGCTATTTTCATGTGCTAAACCAGACAAAAAAAAAAAAAAGACTTGCTGTTTTTCCACTTGTCCCGCTTAGAATACATGGTTATTTCTGTTTTCAGCACATAACACAGGGATGCAATTTAAGTTGTTTATTTCAACACCTTCGTGATGTCATGGAGGAGAGGAGTCATTCTAATTAAACACATCATAATTTCACTTTCTCGTTTCTGCATCACACTTACGCTCATTAGCATCATCCTCTAATAGTGATAATTGTGCAGCCTTTCAAACTTAGCACACCTCCTCTTTTCTCCGCCCACCTTTTTGTTTGAATCTGCACTCGTCCTGCTTCTCTCACTTTCTTTCTTCTTCCCAACATTTCTCTTTTTTCTCTCTCTCTCTAAACTCCTACACTTCCCTGCTTCATCTCCTTTGGCTCACTCATTCCCTCCTCCTTAAAGAAGTTGTAAGCACTTTTAAAAAAAAAGTCTCCAATATGAGATATGAACCAACACTGCCCCCTAAAGGATGAAGGAAATTTGGTAAAAACTGGTAAAGGTGTTTTGAAAGTTGTGAAGTATTTTTTCTGATCAATAATATTTGATTTGTTAAACATTTTTAAAGGTTTCAGTCCTAAATGGCTCAAATAATCACAAGGTAAGCTGATCTAAAATCAGGATTTTTTTCAAATAAATCTTTTTAAATTGATTGGTCTTAGGAAATCTAAGCAATGATTTATAATAGAACTTCACATAGTCTTGTTTTGTGAATTTTTATGATGAATACATCCTATTTCTTCTTTTATCAGTAATGAGCTGCAGCGGCTGCTCTTTTATAGCTCACATGTAGACTCAAGTTCATTTTTCTAGCTCTGAATTTTCTCTCAGCAACAGTTCAGATGCAGATAAATCAGCAGGATAGATGAGCAAATGACAAGTTTTATTTGACAAAGAAAATGTATAACAAACTCAAGACATATTGTCAACTGTTAAGTGAAGAAAACACTTGTTCAATCCTGCCTTTAATAACTTTCAAATAAAAACATGTTAGGGAGAATATTTAAACAATTGTGCATAAATACATGCATATATACAATAAAAGTTTTCTTGAATACTTGAGCAAACATTATCCGTTGCTGTTACCAAAAGGAAAGGTTATTTTTTTATCTTAAATGTGCTAAATATGTATAAAAATGCAAATACATGTGAAAACCTATTACTCAATTTCTCATTCAGCATTTCAGGGATGAGGAGCCACGGTTAAAGGACTGCAGTGTTGGCATCAGCCTGATGTTTTGTCTTGAAAAAGTCTCTTTAGTTTTTCATAAAAATTTGCACTACAAAGTACATCCAATTTTCTGGCATTAATGTGTGTTGATTCTGTAGTGACATTTATTTGTTTTGTAGTTTATTGAGTCAGCAGGC
The DNA here is from genome assembly GCA_029783645.1 of Ctenochaetus hawaiiensis. NCBI lineage: Eukaryota > Metazoa > Chordata > Actinopteri > Acanthuriformes > Acanthuridae > Ctenochaetus > Ctenochaetus hawaiiensis. The sequence goes on along the minus strand of JAPZDY010000006.1, from coordinate 16,264,579 downwards.
AGATATGCCTCTGGGGCAGCTTTTCAGAACTATCTGAAAAAAAACAGTTTGATTAACTCTGATGGATGTGCACTTACATAACCACTGGCAAACCAGTTATTTTTATAAACCCAAAGTTGAATTAGCAGTTGTAATTTATTTTGCTGTGTACCAATCACTTTGTGAAATCACTTGTCATTTTTTTTCCCTCAAATGTTGGCTTCATCCTTTTGGGAACCAAACTGTTAACAGAATCCCCACAAAGGCAGGATGGGTGTTGATAAAAAAAGCCATGTCTGTGTTGCAGATAATAAGGCACTGCAATTACTTTAAAAATCAGAATCTGCAAAGTAGTGTCCCACCTTACAACATCTACTTTTTTCAGGGGTCTAATCTTTAATTGGGTTGTTAGATGTGCATTGAAAGATATTTCAAAAGTGCTAGACAGATGTTTCATTGGAGCTCTGAGGTTGGTGAGGATATTTTACTCTATTTTTTTTTTTTAATGCAAAGTAGTGTTTTGCAGTGCAACCCCAAACATCAGCATTTCCATTACTACTGCATGAAAATTACCATTCGCCCCTCTGAGCGAGGCATTGCTGTATACTTTGCGCAGAACCTCGGTCACCTACAAGTCATTGATATTCAGTATTCAGGGTGGTTTCTGAGCTGCATGCAGAGTTGACACACACCCTCATTCCCTGCTGTAGCCATCAGTATTATCACACACTCTCAGCCATGTGCTTCCAGCAGAATATGTTGTGATCCACTGCAGCAGGGAGAAACACAATTTAACTGTAATTATCAGAGATTAACTCATTAACCTAGGATGTAATTGTTCTTTTTTCCCTTTATTGTTGCTGCATTTCAAAGATTAAAAAATGAAATTACAACATAAACAAACATATCTAGCTTACAAGAGCAAATACTCATAAAAACTTTGGATTTATTGAAGGGAGCCATTCAGGGAGCTTAAATAAATCAGAGGGTGAGGCAGAACATGTCTGTGTCGAGTCATTGTTGATATTTTTTCCAAGGGCCCCAAAATTTCACCTGCACTGGATTTATGTAGCAAGCAATGACCTTGTGTCTGTTTTTGTTGAAGTAACTGCTGCTTCTTTCAAAGTATTTTATCCTCAGCAATTTTTTTCTAACAATGCCACTGTAACCATGAAGACTGGGGTCGTATTAGGCTTCAGTTTAAGACAAAAACAATGCAAAAAAAACAACAAGAGGATTTCAAAAAGAGCAGTTTGATTTTGTTTAAAAAAGGCAAAAGCTGTTGAACACAGTTCCCTGATCTTTGTTGTGCTTCATTTTACTGGCATAAGTTTCCACAGAATGTTTATTAGTCTGCTGAACTTCTAATAGCTGTGCCTGATGGTGTGAGAAAAGATGAGAATGTCAGATGACTCGTGATCATAAAGATGGGATGCTATGTGCATCATGTAACAGTGAGTAAGACAACCAATTAGTCAATCCAAATGAATCTTGCTACTTGCAGTGGGTATTAAGTATCCCAGAACAAGTCCCATGAATTACTAATTCACATTTCTACTTGCTTGTAAATCACAAGAACATTTGAATTTTACAATTCAATGGGTTTGGCAGCACTCTGTTTTCTGAGGAGGCAGTTCAAGCACTCAGATCCCTGATTGGACTTGCAAATTTAAAGGCTGGAAGACATTAGTCTTTGCTATGTGTAAAACAACTGTGAACTAACAGTTAGTCAGGAAAATCAATGATACAGACACGTCGTTGTTGGATAAATAAATCCATCTTTGACGGATCAACAGTCCATCAAAGACACTAAAGTAAGCGGAGACTCGAACATAATTCGGATGACGGTGGATTGATGGTGCTAAATTACACATGAACACTGAGAGGAAACCTACATGAGCCAAATTATGTCTCTCTTGCTGTGAAGCATCTGTGATAATGACGCTGCCACCATGATGCTTCGCCATGCTGCTTTACTAGCTTCAGTTGGCTTTAACCACCAGTCTTACAGTTAGTAAACTTTCCATTAACACTACAGCCTGACTGTTGACATCTGCCGGTTTTCAACCTATCAAAGATATAAATGTATATCCATGCAAATGCTGACCAATAATTAATCCTATATTTGAGGTAATTGGAAACAGTTTTGCAAATTTTGTCCAACAGGGGGCAAAAATTGTTTTTTAACTGTAAAACAATTTGCTGTACATATCTTAGTTAATGACCAAATTTCCATAACATCAAATTATTCTAAACTCTTAAACATCCATTTAAACTGATGTAGCTGTCGAGACTTGTCATCTAACAACCCAGGCTAAATTGCAATCTGAAGGATTTTTTTTTAAATCTGCAGATAATGATTCTTCACAAATCACATATTTTTGTTTGTTTTGAGTTTTTTTACTAATCAGATAAATTATTTTGCCTGAATAATAATATAAAAGGAAAATATTCAGTGTTTTAAAACCACGGTGAGAGTAGCACATGTTCAGAAGTTAGATCGTCTGTGAACTGACTAGTAATGTCGGCTTCACAGTAATATCTATGTGGAAAGTTTTCTAAAAATAGCAGCCATGAGGCTGAGACCACGAAACATATGAGTGTGATGAATTGAGTCAGGCTGTTTTTGTGGGGGGCTTTTTCGCTTTTGAATTCAGTTTGCAGGAGGAAGAATGTGTTAGTTCAGAGGATCATTTTTAAAAAAAGAAAACCCTTGTGTGCATACATTATGAGGATCCTATATGTCATCACATTAGAGAAGCAGGAACCCACAGATGTTTGGCATTCTTTTGTGCTCAATCACAGCTGAGACCAGCAACCTTTCTTCCTTTCTTTCTTTGAATCACCGTACACTTCAAACACTGTTACAGTGTTTGGCTGTTAAACACTGATAGTAACCCTAATTATCTCCTCTCTCCAGACAGCATGGACCTGTGTGCTGTGTCATCGGTTCTCTTTGTACATCTGCATGACCCCTGGAGAATTAGGAGGTGACCCCTGCCTCACCCGCGTCACTTGAACTCTGCCTAATGAGACACACACAAATACAGTGCACTGTCACACAGAGGAAGAAATGGGGAATAATGAACATTATGCAGGCTGCACTGTACACCCAACTACCCAATTACCGTCAATGTGGCAGAGCTCTGCATTGTGAGCAACACAGCTTTGATAATAGATGAGAAGTCTCTCAGTGGCTTTAAATAAATGTTAGTTAAGAAAGACAAACTACTTATTGTTTTTGCAGAATACATATGAAATGTTCATATTCTAGCTAACTTTAGGCTTTGTCCACTTAAAGAAGATACATTTGAAACATGAATCAAGGTTGTAGTTCAAATGCAATTAACTACTATTATGAAACATGACTACAGTCATGGTAGCAGCTCTACAGGGCTACTTTACAGGCACAGGGCCGTTCTGAGCTAATTGCTCATATTAGCTTGCTAATTTGCTCACAATTACACCATGCAAATGTTTGGCAGGTATAATGTTTTGTACATTAAGCATTTCCTCTCCAAGCTAGCATGCTAACATTAGCAAACAAGCACTAATCATGAAGTACAGTAGAAGCTGATTTTAATGTCATGTCAGTAGTTTTGCAGGTTTTAATCATTAACATAGTTATTTTGACATGTATGATTAACATTGCTTCAATTCAGTTCAATTCAGTTCAACATTTCTGCCCATACGGGTTTGATTTTACTTCCAGCCAGAGAATAAAAAAATGCAAATATATGTAAATATTAACTTAAAACCTGAGGTGTTATACCAGCTTATACCAGCAGTATTTCATGTGTGAAAAATAGATTCAAACCTCCAAACCCAACACTTCTGTATAAGTGTTTGCTCATGCACAAAATACTGAATATGGTAAAAAGAAAATAAAGATAGTGCTTCAACTCCCCTCTGAAACCTGGAAACAAAGATGCAAAGAAAAACCACTCAATGGAAAAAGACAGGCACCTATTAATTATATAAAACACGAAAAAGGTATAAAGCCTCCATCCCCAGAAAGTAACCCCCCCCCATTACTGTTCACAACTTCCTTCTTCAAAAATTACAGCTAAACTGTATGTAGAGTGTGTTTAGCAGTCAGTGCAGACAGAATATGAGCATATGCAACCAGGCATAAACTATTCATTCATTAAATATACAAGTGCAGCAAGCATGTTCTCATTTTGATTCATTTCGTGAGGCTGACAGTTTTTACTTTAGGATCCAAGCACAGAGAGCTTCTTTGAGACTTTAAACAAGGAAAGGCTGGTGAGATCAGATTCCTGTTTGCAGAAGAATCCAGGGGGACAAGCTGCATGTGAAGGAATGGTTACACTAATTCACAGTCTCACACCTGGGAGCTGCCCAGTGTTACGACAGCATTACACTACAGTTCCATCGAAGAATTGAGGGATTCAGTTCCCTCAACAGAACAGCAAGGTCAGTCAAAAATTGTTTGTCTGAGCAACAAAGTTCATCATAAGCCTGCAATTAACAAAGATTTCCATTATCAGTTAATATGGTGATTTTCTCAAAAAATCTAATAATTGTTTGGTTTATGAAATGCCAGAATTTCTCAAAAATGTCCATCATAATTTTAAATGAACATATTTAAGTAATTGGTCATCTATTAATACTTCAAAACAAGACATATATTCTTTATTCTTGGCCCTGACACACATATGATATGAATAGTGACTTGTTATGTATCATAAACAAAGAAGATGAAATACACAGAGAATACTGCATTGCATTTTTTTGTCCATCAGATGATTTTTGCAAGGTTGCAGCGTTCATCCAGACAAAGAAAAAAAACAACCTGGCAAAATGTAAAACGGACCACCAATCTGCATCTGTAATCAGCTGTGTTAATGAAACAATTAAGTAACTTGCAGGTCAGCGATTATCATTCAGAGCTGCTGTACGCTCCTCAAAAGGGTTACAGTCCCATAATTTACCAAAAATCTACCATAATGACATTATGTACAAGATTTATGATCTCAGTCATTGATCCTGAAGTACAGTTAACAGCCTTAATAAATGTAACACGCTCTGTTGAACTCGAGCTTATCGTGTCAGATAGCTGCTGTTACAGCCAACGGAGACAGTTGTTCTAAAGGACAGAAAGAAGTCACAAAAAAAGTATTATTTTCTTTTATTTTCACCCTTTTAACTTAAAGTGATTTGGAGCTCCTTTAGAGTTGTCCTTGTTTTCATATTCATGTTTCTTCATTCAATCTAATACAAATCTCCTAGAAGGGCATATTTGATGCACTACTTGTTTGGAATAAATCAAATCTGAAAAAAGCTAAAATAACTTTAAGGCTATCAACTTGAAGGAGTCGAGACTGTGAAAAAATGCCACTGGCAAACTTTGTCTGGTTTTTTAATACATTGGAGATTCAGCCATTAATGAGGGGCTCATGTATTTGCAAAGTGGTGAAAGACAGACATAAAGGAGGCACAGACGGTATTCATCAAATATACACATGGTAAAAGTAGCCAGCTGGTCAATCTCAGTGGATCTAAGTGAGTTGGTGCATGTTAGAAGCAAATGAGGTTGAAAGCCAACAGGTTTCTGTGCTTGTCAGTGGGCTGAAAAATAATCAGTCTAAAAAACATAGCACATTTAATGGTGTGACCATGTTTTTGAAAGGGAAATGTTTATGTACTATATTTGGTTGGAACTTGATTTGCTTACACACACACAACAAATCCTCCGTATGAAGCATCCATTCCATGTAAAATTCCAACAATCAAATCGAAATGCTTTCAATATGCTACAGATGGTAAGTTTAGAGAAAAATGTCAACAAGAAGAAGATGCTTGGCAAGCAAATGATTTCCACCATAGCTGGAGAACTAAGAGAGAGAGACAGAGAAGAGCATGAAACCATATAAACACTTTGGCTGATGTTGTGTAGCACATTTCACTCTTGAACCTCAAAAAAAGTCCACAGTAACTATGGGCTACACAGATACTGTCGTGCCAGCAGTCTATAGTTAGTATCCTCTTCCTCTATCCATCAAACAATGACAGTCTGAATCTCAACATCCTTTGGTGAAGTGATCACACACTCCTCTTGCTGCTGCACCATCTGTATCCCTCCTCCATAACTTCTATAAAGAACAGTGAGGCACATAAACAACGCATATTCCCACCTTGAACAGGCTGTGTGAAAGGGGCTGGAGAGAGAGGCGGTACTTTGGATGAGATGATAATTAGCTCTGCTGTAGTCGTGCTGTGGGAGAGGAGGATAAAAAGAAGCAGAGCAATGACAGATCTCTGAGGAGAAGGAGCCACAGAAGAAGAGTGACAGTAAAGATGGAGAGTTAATAGTTCTAATCATTGTCTGCATAAACAATGAAACAGAGAGGTTACAACATAAGATGATAGAAGGAGCATTAAAAACTTTTTAACACTCAATAAAAAAATTTGAAAATGTTGATAAAGAATGAAGCCTTTAAGAAAAAGGTCAGAGAACAAAAGAACACATAAGTTTTGAGAAACAGTTTCTGCCTGACCACTAAAGAGTGCTCTGCAACTCTTTAAATGTTTTTTGAGTTGCTTTTTCTAAAATGTAGTTAATTCCCTTTTTTGCTTTGAGTCAGGCTCTGTGTGTTCTGATAACCTCGAGGAAAGAAACCAAAAAAAGGCATCAGTCCACAGAGATGACATCAGCCCAAACTTCTGCGAGGATGTAGAGATGACTCATGTTTGCTTTCTATTACAGACCTGCAATTAATCTTCACCTTTTTATTTTTTATTTAAGCATAACCACAATCTTTCTCCAACCTTAACCTGGTGTATTAACTGCCTAATTTAAACCATACGTTTATTATTCACCATGACCACAGCCACACCACAGTTGTGTGTGAATACTGCAGAAAACTAACACTGAATTGTAGCTTGAATGACTGGTTGTTGTCATAGTTGTCTATTTTAACAATCAATGAAAGATGCTTTGAGTAACATTTTAGTACCAATTACAACATTAATTACAATGCAAAGCGCTCTGACACTCCATACCTTACTCTGACTATCCCATCATCAACCCTGTAAATAATGTGTATATTGCTAACTTGACTTCTGCATAAGGACTGTACTGTCATAGATGCTAAGATGTTACATAGAGCACCTTTAATTGCCAGAATCACGGCCCTGATCCAGAAAAAGGTGTGTTAAACATAGACTTTAAGAAAAAGGACTGTTATAATATGCTAATCCTTTTTGACAAGCTCCAAACAATACAAATACAATACATTCAATGTCATCAACTTCAGTGATTTTTGCAAATATCCTGTTTCTGAATTTGATGCTAAAATTTGGGGCTCTGGACTGTTGGTCAGACATTTTATATCAAACATGTCAAAAAAGCTAGAATATTTTCTCTATCCTGTGATCCTTGAAATCCAAGAATACACCCTGTTGCAGACTGTTGATAGCTAATAGACAAATGATGCCTCTATCACGCCTTTGTCATGTTATAAATAATTTTCGTCGAGTGTGAGCTGCGGGGAAGCTGCGTAGTCGAAACAAAGCGATGCAGACTCTCTGTAATAGAGCTGTTCATTATTAAACAAAAGCCTAAATGGAACATGCAGACACACAGGGATTCTCCATGTCAACGCGTCACAGACAGGAGCAGCTGAGACTTATTATGTGTCAGTCCGGTCACATTCAATACCAAAGTCTCTGACTGAATTTACCTCTTGAGTTTATAAGCAAAACAAGCACAAAAGAGCATTACTGAAGTTAAACTTGCCTGTTGGACAGAGTTGAGGTTCTCTTGTTGCTTCAACGGTTTTATGGACTGCACTTTAGAGACAGAGACACTTGATAGCGGATACCCTCGGCCTGGAGGCCACTTACAGCCTTTGAAAAGTTTCTGATGTTTCAGAATTAAAGAGGCCCAGAACTTCTACAGTGTAACCAGTTGAAAGCTGTCTCTCGAGTAATTTTATCCATGATTGCTGGTTTTGAAAAAGAAAAAAGTAAAAAAAAAAAAGCCTCAGTGATAGGCTCTCTAGAAAGTAGGCCGACTTTAATTGAATCACAGAAACAGGAAAAAAGGGTTTTTAATTTGTTTTAATCTTGAGGCAAAGCATGAACGATGCAAATTATTTAATTAGCGATGACTGCCGTGGTGAAGTATGCATACATGACTCACTTAATAATTTTGATTCACCTCAACTGCAAGCCTGGAGTTAGGACTGAACATCCTACTTTTTTGCTTTTCTCCATCTCTTCTGGAAATAGCACACAGGCAGAGCTAATTTATTTTTGACTGGGCCTATGTGAGAGCCAGATGTAATGAGAAGGAGCTATAGTGACATGTTACAGCGTTGCCATGGCACTCTTGATAAGACAGCAGGCAGGAAATCATTTATTTTTCCATTTTCAGCTTTAAAGTTGAAAAAGCATGTTTGAAATAGTTAGAAAAAGAATATGAGTGCAAGAGTGACTTGAAGTGACTTTTGCAACTCTGCACTTGAACCAAGAAAAAAAAATATCTGGACATTTAATTTCAACTTCATATAGATGTGTTTTTTTCAGGAGGTCAGTCAGTTTCACCTCAAAGTTGATGACAAGTCACTGTGCTAAAGAAAAAACTGTTATGGCTAGATATAAACCCATCAACAGCCAACAGGAGGTTCAGTGGGCTTCATAATTACTGGTACTCTACTTTAATACAGGAAACAGTATCAAAGCAATGCAATTCTGCTCTAATTAATGCACATATTCTTAGCCAACCAGGATTATGTACACCCGCAGCATGGCTGGAACAAGGTTATGATATCAAAATCAGCATTCAAATGTGTGTTTTAATCTCCTAACACTCTCCTTTCTAACCTCAGAGCAAGTGGCATAAAAACAGAAACAGTGGAGTTTCAAGGTTAAGCTTTATATGTGAATATTTACTGTACATGCTAATGAAACAGTAAACACAAAGGAGGCATTATATTCATACAAATTGCCCTTTGGCCTCATATTAAAAAGGTCAAACCCGCACACACAGAGATTATTGTGCAGCACAGTAAATCCCACTGCCCTTCTAAATGTATGGCCATGAACTTTACTTTATGGGTTTGGTTTTACCCCCCAGTGCATTGTGAATCATGACCCGCCCAACAGTCACACTCTGCATTAGCATATAGGTGAAATGAAGACCTGACGAGTCATTTTAAGTCCTGAGAGAGAGCAAAAAGTAGCCACTGCATTGTTGCTGCTGATGTTTCCCTCTGTATTTCACTGCACATCATCACCTACAGTTCATATCTTCATACGCTCTTGTTCCCCAGGCAGCAGGAGATCCAATCCTGCTGTGGCAGTGATGGATTACACAGAAAAAAACGCTTGCAAAATTTCCCTGTAATGACAAAATAGATCTGACCTGAGATATGAATTATAAACTCATAACTAGGTACAAGCGTGGCACTGAATCCATTTACTAAAAATAATGGCAATGTTCTTAACTTAGCCTTAATTACTGTTTTTAGGCAGGTGGTCTTACAGCACACCTCATTTTCCTCTGACCCATGAGCTCTCCAGGCAGGCAGGGAAGGAGAAAGAAATCAGGGCATTTCACAACCAAACCAAAGTAAAGGAAGCCCAGCCTGAGCTGGAAGCACAAGTACAACTCTCTCAAACAAATTAAGTATTGAGCATTGCTGATTCAGCCAAATTTCAAACTCAGGGTTTGCCAACAAAGCTGCTGAGAAACACTTTGATGCAGGATTTTCCCTCTACTCTTGTAAAACTCTGACAGGAAAAGTAACTAAGGCTAAGTCTGTTGAAAAAAAAAACACATATATCCCTCTGAAAGCAAAGAGCATAGGAGCCTATAAAAGGGTAGGATTTCACCAAAATGAAATAAGGCAGCTAATCACAAGACAACTGAGCATTAAGACGGATCCACAAGGTGCCCTTTAGCAGCTGAAGTCACCCTCAGCTGGCGCAGTTGCTCTGTGACCACTAGTGAAGACCTGTGAAAAAATAAATATGCAAGAGCCAGTCCATTTTAACAAATAACACAGAGACCTGTCACTTCTCTGGCTAAATAAGCATTGTAAAGTATACAGACTATTTAAATCTTGGCTTTCTGGTACTATATGGACCTACAGTTAAATAATGTGAATGTTTTAAATTTGTGGGCTTAAATGATTCAAGGCTCCAGCTGCCTTCATGCTCGCTGGCTGAATGTCACACCTACATTAAAAAAACCAACAAATTTTGCACAAAAATCAGTCAATTCCAATGGAATTCACATTATCAGTGTGCCTGCAGTGTGCCATGATTACACAAAGCCATACAAATTTTCATAAGTTCTGCATAAGTGGACACACAAACTTGTGTTGCTGACCAGTAACAGCCCAAGTTAAGAAAAACCCTGCTTATGCAGAAGCCTTAAAAGTCATTTGAATTTCATTTTCGAAACATCCACAAGTTTTGGACTGAACACAAACACGTTTCAAATTAAAGTAGCAGCACCCATTGACACAACATTTATTTTTATTAGCGATGCTACTTTTAAAGAGCGTAGCCTGAAGCCGTGAATCGAGTCCTCTCCCTCTCACAGTCAACACTGTGTTTGTAATCCTGTTTGCAGCACACATACACCATCACTGCCAGGCAAAGCTAAGAAGACAGCAAGTGAGAGATGCTCACACACACACACATGCGCACACGCACTCACACAACTACAAGGTAAGCAGCATACTTTAAGCTAAAATTGCCTTCGCTTTACACTTGCAAAAAGTTGGCAAGAGCAAGGAGTTCAAGAAAGGAAAAGCAAAGAGCAGAGAGCAGAGAGCGAGATGCATGATGAAAGGATCAAGAAAGGCGAAGGAGAAAGAGGAAGGAGGAGAGGAGGAGTGTGTTTAACTCAACAAATTGGATATCAGATTATGTTGTTGGTCATGTCTTTTTGTGCACTCAGGCCTTCTCTCTTTGTCTAGTTCTCGATCTGTTTCTGCCCCCGTCACACCTGACTAACGGACAATAAAGTGAGAGGATGGCGTGCATTTGGCCTCAGTGAAAGGCTTTACCCTTGGCCAACAAATGGACACATACACAAAAAAATACAAATCCACACATAAACAAAGGAGCAAACACGCTGATGATGATGTGTCAGCTAAACTGAGGATAGAGGACAGGATATTGACTTGCATCGCCTTTTCTTACCATCATTATGTTATCTCTTCCTTTTCATTCATTTTTTATCACTCTGTTGTATAAAGTGTGCAAGGTTGCAGTGTGACCAACCAAACATAAGAATCCGAACAGAGAAAACATATACTACCACTCTAAACCATTAAAAATAATTAAAACAATCTCTTAGAGGTTTCTGGATTCAGGCATTTTGTGGCAAAAAGCTTCACTGGAGGTCGTGAGTGATGGGGGCGGGGCTTCTCTGAAGAAAACTCTGCTCCAACAGGCTTTTTAGTTGCTGTCATTCAGGCTCTGTTGTCATAGTGGATTGCTGTTGCTCCTCACAAAAAAACAGAGTTAAGTGGCAGGCTGAAGGTTTCAAAAGCAGACCGGAGTGAACAACACGACCTCCTCACTGAGTGCCAAACAACATTTGTGCATGTGTATGTTTGTGTGGATGTTGGAGCTTCTCTGTCGGATCTGGATTGGCTTGCTGTTTCGGCTGCCCCAAAGCAGTCACCCACGAACAACATCAGACTAAACTTCTCAACATTAGTGGTCACCAGAGTGAGACGGGGCAAAGAGAGATCAGGGCTGCAGTGTGAAAACAGAGAAACATGTGGGATAGTCAAATCAATCGTGCTGAAAAGAGCAAAGCAAAGGTCGATAGCTATGCATCTGTAATCTCAGAGGGAGCCAACTCAAAAGGCTCTACGGTAGGACTTATCAACCTTTACTAGACCGTGACCCCAGTGTTAAGACCCATAATTTTCTAGATCCCTGCAATAAAATGTGAAATTGAGTATGGCATTATTTTGTATTACATTTCCAAGAGAATTTTATAAGCCCTCAACTGCATAAAAGCGGTTATGGATTTAAACTTATTTTGTAAATACTACAGACTAGGAATGTTCCCATACCATTTCCTGATACTGGAGGATTGATCTTGTATCAGTGCATTTAAAATATATATATATGTTCATAAAAATTACTACTTGCAGCTGGATACTAACTGTGTATGAATGTTATCTTATGGATGTGCCTGAAGTTGTGCAAGTCACTTTAATGGATATCTGCTACTTGCACAGTAAAAACTCTATTAAGTTTGTGAAAAGGTGAAAAGGATGCTGCCGGTGAGTTTCAGGATCTTGTATCTAAGAAATAATTTACATGGTATTCAGTCGGTGCAAAGACTTTTGTATTTTCCAATACCCAAATCCAGCATTTGACGCATTTCCAGTCCTGTTATCTGTATTGGAAGAATCCTGTTTCAGATACTTTTGGCCACAGAACTGGATACTATAACCTTTTTCATACAGAATTTTTCTTTTGACTCCTGATCTTATCCTTCAAGCATCTCATCCTGAAATTTTCATGCATTGAAAGGCAGATCTGGACTGACCATCGTGTCTGTTGCACAGTTAAAAGTGCAACCTGCAAGACCGCCCCCCTGCACTTAGAAACTGTCCAGAACTTCTATTAAAAGAAGAAAGAAACACCAGAGGAAGTTAATGCTTGAGCCGGTTACGACAAGAACACTAATACTTGAAAAAGGCAACTGTGGAGCAGCCAGGACATCTTGTACCCCTCAACCAAAAAGAAATCAAGCATTAAAAGGCTTCAGCCATGACGCCTCAAAACAGCCCCAGATTTGTCAAACCAAGGAAGCAACAAGCACCCGCTCTGCTGCCACTTCCACACTTTAGACACCCTCAGGCAAATGGCTGGGTACAAAGAGGTCCAAGATAATCAAGCTGAGTGCTGATGGCCTCAAGAGTCGGTCATTATCGCATTGAAGAGATCTTGCCTTTCCAACTTGGTGCCTTGGTGCAGAGAATTGTTGTCTTTATATTCAGAACGAGCTACATCATCTTCCTTCTCCAGGGAAGCAAGAGGCAGTGGTGCATATACGGCAGAGGCAGGGACGCATCGCCACAGTTCACCTCACTGTGAAAACAGCTAAACCTCACTGCAAACAATGCTGCCATTTTGCCAACGTCAAAGCCTGGCATCCTGCAAACTGCCGCTGCTCTTTAATCCCACTGGTGCCTGTGCTGGCACAGAGGCAAGTCAGATAGCAAGGGTGACTTTTAAGCGTAAACACAGTTTGCTGTTGCGAAACTTTTCACACTGTTGCAAGTGTTACATAAAGAAGGTGCATCAAGCATTTTCAATCAAACTGCCTGACGCGAAGGTTGTAAGTTGCCTGAGGCAAAGACGCTTTTACAGCAGTGCTTCAAAGCCAAGCATTTTGGCTTTCACAAAAAGATACACTTTTCAGTAAGGCCGACCTGTTTACTCAACAGAAACATCGTTTAATGTGGGACAATTACAAATAATTTGGTGTATCTGTCATGTAAAAAGTAGGTAAGGAAGTCTAAAAGAAGATGTTAAGGAACAATGTACATTACATAAGGATGTACAATAAAAAAAATCTCCTGTTATCTGTCACACTACTGTTTGAGAGCATGCACTGTAAGTCAGATTTCTGTGATGGCTACATTGTTGTTCTGCCACGTCACTCAGCTTTGCTTAATTAATATTTATACCAAAAAAGTAACCTAATGCCTTTCTAAAATGCAGCCAAAGTATTTAGTCAAAACAAAAATGTCTTGACAAACTCCTTCTGACTTGTTCAACTGAATAAGAAAATTAAGAATCAGAGTTTTCGAAAAGGAGAATTTCATACTGTTGTCGTCCTGTGAAATACCCCGGACCCTGATCTCCAAAACAAACACTGTCTACCTTGCCTTGTTCTTTTTGATGTGGCTGCCAAGACAATCAGAACACGCAGTCACTAAGAGGAATAAATGCCATCTATGCCAAATAACCGCTCCTGCGGATAAAAGTATCTTCACAGGTAGAAATGAAATCCCCATTAAAGGTATACACAGACAGACAAACACAAATGTTCTCTCGATGACATATTCTCCCTCAGTCCCATCTACACACAAACACACACACACACACACACAAAATGCAAGCACAGTGTGATGGAGCCATAGAGACACTGGAGGGATTTTCCAAATGAAGTGCATGTGGAAGACGAGTGTTGAATGTAATCCCTGCAGAAGGTAAATAGACTGAGGAGGTTATTGGAGCCAGGGAGCAGTGGGCTGAGAGTGTCACCTCCTGCTGTGGCTTTGAAGAGCCAGATAGGACGAGGAAAACAGGGAGCCAGCGTCTGTTTTTTTGTTTTTTTCGGTCGGTTGGGTTGCTTTATCTGTCTGTCTGCCTGCTTCTCAGTCTGTACATTTCTTTCCCTGTTCTGTCTTGTCCTATTTTCCTCTGTGTCTTTGTCTGTATTGTTGTTCTCCATCTGAGCTTTTCTCTATGAAGATGAGATGAATCTTTAATGATCCTCAGTGGAAACTTTTCCAGAGGAAAGAGTCATAGAATAAAACAGGGAGAAATATAAACATGAAAACACAGCATGAGGTATTGGGACCATATAAAGTTATCTGAGCAGCCAAATGAAATTCTTGTATATTCTCCCAAAAACTTGTCAGGAACAATTTATTTGATGTCTTGTTAAAGAAATTTGAGAGGGGTTAATTGGAACAAGATACTTAAGAGATCTGCTCAAGAAATAAATGTCTTTATTTAATCTGAAAAAGCTGAAATTCTCTCAAGGCCATATGAAAAATTGTAAACAGAACCACAGTGACATTACTTTATCAACTGATATACTCAAACCAGTATAAAACTTTGAAATTTGACATTGTAAACATTTCCAACTTGGTTTCTTTGGAGCCAGAAGTGACCATGTTTGGATGACAGGGTGGAGCTGGAGAGGATATGCATTTCTTCATCAATTAGTGACACCTTGCAGAAAGCTAGCGGTTAGCCGTCGCTCAAAGCAGCCACACCTTTAATTCACCTTTTTCAGCCCAGAAGAAGGCCGCATGAAAAGCACATGCGAGCTGGGAGGATAAAATGGCAGCAAGACGCGAATGTTTGTTCTGTTTCCAGAAATTATGTTACATGCACATCATACTCATGTTTACAAACTTCCTCCAAAGGATTTCAAATTGACAGGGGTCGAGGATCTCACACTGGTAGAGGCAGCTTTCTCCAGGCAGACTGCTTCATGAATTCCCATTTATAGAACAGAGTTTTTATTTCACTGTCAGCCATTGATTGATCACTTCCTCTGAACAGAGATGATGTCCTGTCAGCGACCGAAACCGGCTGGCAGAATTTAATTTGGGAAAATACGTTTAATATAGCTCCTCATTCACAGGTGGAGGGTGGTTGGGAGTTCGGGGATGGGGGGGGGGCATTGGGGGGAGCAATCTTCTTTGCTGCAGCTCCACTTCATGATATGAGCTGATATGACTTGTGTATGCTAGTGGCTCGGCTCTAGAAATAGCAATTACATTGAAGCTAAATGGATGGGAGACACTGGTGATCCCCTGAATCTTTTATCTGACATGTCAAAACTACAACATCAAACAGTCTGGTTATTAATAAGATACCTCTAAAACTGATAAGTAAACTCCCAGACGCCTCAGCTGTACATTGAGATTAATGCTTACACAGCAAACTAACTGTGCTACCATGTTTATGTGTATATTTTAGCTCAGACAGATGAAAAATAAGCTAAATTGAAAATGCTGAGCTAAGCCTGATAGCCTTTTTGATAAAGTAGTATGGCCTTTTGTCTGTTGGCAACCTCAGGCCAAGTTATTCTTTTTGCTAACTATCTACATGCATCTAAAAATAGCAAACTTGTGTCCAGTTTTAATGCATCAGACATTTTTGTTGTCTGGTGTGTAATGAGGGTAACAGCCTTGCAGGGCCGAAAAGCATTGACCCCAACATTTCGTTGTCTTACATAAAAACCCTGCTTAGTGAAACTCGAAACAGATTAAAGACACCGACACAACAGTCCGTCTATGTGTTGATGTCTCTCCTATGTGTCTGTCACTCAGTCTCTCCCTCTCATCTTTTTATCTTTTGCATCATAAAACTTTCTCCCTCCCTCAAGCACCAAGTCTCTTCTCAATGCTTTCCCTCTCATCAGCCTCCCTATCTACCTCCCACCCTTCCCCCTCTCTCCCTTCATCTCCCATGTTGTCATCCACCACCCCACCCCACCCAACTATCTCTACCTCTGTCAGCACTTAGATCAAAGTCTGAAGACATGGGGTATTTAACCCACCGTTGGTCCTGCTGATCAGCATCTTCTAAAGTCGTGCCGGCAGACTGACAGGGGCTAAAAATTGCCCACATTCACACACACACACACACACACACACATAAATTTATATGTGCACTCATAGAGTGATGACTCATGTTCAGCAAGACATTAATGTGTAGCTTGTTTAAACATTAATACATCTTTAACAGTTTTTAGTATTTTCAATATATGTTAACCAGGGTTCTTTTCTTTTTTTAGTTTGGCAAGTAGGTCAGAAATCTACTCATCCACAGTCAATTTTTACTTTCTCCTTTTACAGTCCTTTTTTTTTTAGCAGGTATTTAATAACAACAGAGACCGAAGTTAAATGTCACACCAGCAAACGAGATGCTGTAGGCTTTTGTTATGAAAACTTGACTTGCCGTTGGAAAAATGAACCTTTTTTTAACAGCCTTGCTTTCAAACTTGCAGCAAACTGCAGAATACATGAGTTTTCAGCCAGGTCCTCTGACGTCACCTGACTGAACTCCTGTTTTCAGGATAATTTAAGTGTTCGCTTGTGCTGCAGTTTTTTAAAGTCTTTGCCTGCCCTCATTTTCTTTCAAGTGCCCAATTGGTAATGTGCACAACTTTGTTTCCTTAATTTTTTTAAGGCAGAGATGTATCAAAAATGTTAAAAATTGTTTTTCTTTCGTGTAAAAACAGAAAAATGCTCAAAAAAATATTATTATTCAATATCTATGGATTTTTTTTTTATTTTCCACATGATGCATAAGTCCATGTACCAATAAAATAAATGTAATGATGGAAAATGATTAAAAATGAGAAGGTAATTTTTCCCTACAACAGAGACTTCAAATACACAAAATGTAAAACTCAAAAAAATTAAAAAACAAACTTTATATATAACATTTATATCTTACATATGTGCATAAATTTATGCACACCGTAAAACCCACCACTCATGTTGCTGTTTTCTATAAACACAAAAGGTTGCAAGCCTGAAAGGAGAGAGAGGCAGAGAGGACAGGTTATTGGCCTTTAAAACAGAAAGTGCTGATGCTCGCCATCGATTGATATCTTTCATCTGTTCGATGGGGTGAGCGCATGCATAATCACAATTACAGTTTGGTCTGATCTTTAATCTACAGCCAATTCATTTTTGTCGATGCTTTTCATTTATATTCATTAGCTCTTTAAACCTGAGAAGGTAGATTTCCTTTCACACCGTTGAGGTCAGATGCTGAGTTTTCTCTCTCCCTCTCTGTCTTTATCTCTCTGTATGTCCATCCATCCATCCTGAACCTCCATCCATAAAAAATCCATCCACATTTCAGGAAAGTTACCTTGTCCTTTCACCGAGGATACATCACTTTACATCTAAACTAAAGTTTGTGAGGAGAAATAGCTGCCTCATCTGTTTTCATAAGCACTCATTGTGAATGCTCCTGCTAGAACATTACTACAGTTTCAAAGTGGTTTCATCATAAAATGTGTTCCTTCATAATATCCAAAGAGAGAGAAGAGGCCATAAATTAGCACATTTATCACTCTTTCATCAGAGTTGCCAAACTGAGCCACTGTTTTAAACTGAGGGAAGCAGGCGAGCAAGACAGAGAATTCAAACGCTTCCCAAAGGGGGGAAAGGAGAAGCTAAATGAGAGCCCTCAAGGTTCCACCACTAATTGACCTGAGCTTCTCAAATTGTGTGTGAAGATACTTCACACGAAGTGACAATTGTAGTGACATTTTTTCTAACCTTGCAATTTCAGGACCCAGACACATGAAGGGATGATGTCTGAGTTGCCTCTGGACTTATAATTACAGCCTGTAGGGATGAAAGTATGCATCAAGCATGTGAAAGAAGCTCCATCCATGAAGTAATATCATACAATATAAACATGCATTTCCTTTGTGAAGACTTATGTGGAGCACTGACAGCTTAACCAAGCTTTCTGGTGCTCATGACTAACTCACAGGCCTGCCTTTTTGCTCCTGTAGCCTTTCACCTCAACCTAACCTCAGCAGTGCCATATTTTTAAGTGCTGTGATAAAACATGACAGGGTTGCAAAGCGACTCCATTAAAAAAACGCAATTACTATAATGGCCATGGCAGGATGTTCAGTTACGTATAAATGGGGAACATTTTTTCTCCTGACCTCTATAACCTGTCTCAAAGCCATCATGTCTAAAGTGCTATGGGCGGCTAATATTGACGGATCTGTTTGGCAGTGATGATTGGGGTATTGATTGAGATGGTGTAGGGGTTACACTGAACTGAAGCACCCTGCAGCTATGTGCAATAACATCTGTAAGCAGGACTTTATCTTGTGAAGGCTTGGCTAAGTTTTGTCAGATTTTGCTAACGGATGTTAAAGATGGGGGAGATTGTGTTAAATAAATAAATGTATTTTGATATGTGAAATGTCTCCTTGTTTGAAAAATAGTCAGTACATCATGCCTCCAACTGTCCAGTGAGGCAACATGCTGCCTTAGATAGCTGAAAATGACTAAATGTTTTCCTGAGATATCTTCTACCATACAGAAAATCCAAATATATATCTGCAATGCAAAAAGAAGAAGTTTGACTGGTGACAGTAAAATAATGGTTAAATCCAGGAAGGAGAAAGAGTCTACATGAAGAGCGCCAGGGACTCCATGTGCATTTTTCTTACTTTAAAACATTTTTTTCCGTCCATTACCACAGAAAAATAGATATAATGATGTAAGCCACCCGGTAATAAAAATCATCATCAGTTTGACAGCTACAAAAATCATCTGTGATGGAGCAGCAGTGGCGAAACCACCTGAGACTTTGAGGATATTCTATTTTCACTGAACCATGCATCATAGAGAGATAAAAACCCCAAGGATGAAACAGACTGAATAAAACACCGACATTTCCATCCTTTGAAACTACATTAATGGATGTCTATCCTCTCATCTTTTTTTTCACCCCCCCCCCCATTCAAAACCAAGTTGTGTCTGAACACTCATGACACAGAGAGCAAGAAGGGAACACGGACAGGAGCTTGTTAGCTTCTCGCAAACAATTTGTTAGTTTCAGGTCTGCGAGTTGTCAAATCCTTCTTTGTTAACAGATGTGAGAACAGACACAGAACATCCACAATTAGGCCTGGACGACATCAGTAGGAGGCTCGGGTGCAACTTGTTGTGGCAGGAGAAAATTAATCATTACATCTAGCCACGCTTTAACAATAGTCCATAATTTTAATCATCACCGTTCATGTCATCATGGTTTATTCACAAGTCATCCATTGTGAATGACTTGTCAGGATCTGCATTATGCAAATCCTGTTCCTGTGAGTTGACAGCACCGGTCGTCAGATGCACCCTGTGAGGTTTGATTGCCAACGTAATTACTGTTTTTTTTTTTTTCCAGATTAATTTGTCAGTAAATTAGCCCTGACTATGTGACAAAAACATTGGCTGATTTTAATCATTTTACAGCATTAACCTTTTGGTTACTAATAACCATGAATCTCTCTGGTTCAGTGATACAGAAGGGAAGTGTCACTGATGTTTGCTTCCCGAGTCATAATGAATCTCAAAGTCATGCGTCTGTCCCTTAAAGAGCCAGTTAACCTAATCAAAAAACACTTTTTCTTCATAGCTTCATTAAGTTTTTATCACGTTCCAAAGTTAAACTGAACAGATTTACACTGAGAGTGAATGCACGGATGTTTGGGGTAATCACTGCTGACTGTTGCCCTCTCTAACAAACAGAATGTGCGTGTGTGGAAGTCATTAAGTTGAAAAAAGGCCACTGTGAAATTGGTTATGACGCAGACTTTGGAAGAAAATAAAAAACAAAATGTTTGTCCAAATTGTTCTGGATGTGAAACTGTGTAGTTGTTGCTGGATAGCAGTCAGCTTATGATGATCAGTTCATGGTGCTTTCAATTGTTTGAGATTAAATACATCACTTAACAAAAATGTGATGGAAAAAAACAAACTCTTAAAGTGGGATTTTGGACAGGGAACATTTGTTTTGTGCACACAGCTAACAGGACATCAGCAGGTTTACTGTTAGAGCATCTGATAGCAGCTCAGTAAGTGTAGTTTTAGTCAGAATCAGAATCAGAATCAGAAATACTTTATTGATCCCCGAAGGGAAATTGCCTTTCGTCACAGATGCTCCCATT
>JAPZDY010000006.1:16225554-16236539 GCA_029783645.1 Ctenochaetus hawaiiensis | reverse complement strand
AACAAAATAGAAAGACAGAGGGAAAAGAAGGAAGTGAGGAGAGAAGCAATGGTAGATAGTTTCACAGAGGGATTAAGAAGAACCCTGAGGGTCATTCCAAAGGAAGGAAGGATGATCAGAGGGAATCACTGACAGTCAGTACAGATTTAAATTCTCTCAAGTTTTATGTGAACTACAAAGGGTTTTTAAAGGGACACGCAGTTCACAAAGAATGATGAAGAGTTTGTGAATCAATCTGCACACTCAACAGGCTTTCTTTGCAATGCAGCTCTGGCTAACATCTTAGCCAATTTATCCGCATTTGAAGAATTAGAGAGACTGTCCTTCAAGGAAAAACTTGGAATAGTCTTTGCCAGTGAGGGAATGTTTTTTGGTTCAGTTTGTTTGCCTGTTTGTGAGCAAGATTGGCAGAAAACTATTAGCTTAACGTTCATGAAACTTGGAGGTAAGGTGAAGTGCAGGCCACTTAACCCAATAAGAGCTTGTTTTCATTTTCATTAACATTGCGAGATGAAGCATTTGGCCTTAGTAGAAACATGTCTTACAGGTTAGAATCCAGAATTAAATTTCCCTCGTGACACACAGTCAGTTGTAGAAATAAGATGACTCCATATCACAATCCACATTAACTGGTGCCAGTAATCCTCTGGGGAAGCCCTCATGTAATTGAAACTCAGACTTCATACAGACTTATGACAAATTATCTTCCTATTGATCTAATGAACCAGCTGCTACACGTATCTCAGGTTTAATCAATGGACTAATTATGTCTGTTACCATTGAAATCACATAATGAAGTGAAGAGTAAATTGAGTCCTGTCCTAGTCTTTGTATTTTGCACAAAACTAACAAAACTGTGTAGATAGAAAACATAGTGATTTTTTCAGTCATATTTGCTGTATGGATGTAAAGATGGTGCATTGATATTCAAAATGCCTAGAATCAGTGGATAAATCAAAGAGGGGATTACATCTTCCTCATATCAGTAAAAAAAAAAAAGGCCTTTTCAATTAAAGGAATCCACTCGAAAGTGATTGTAAGATAAGAGCTTTACTTGTTTTTAATTCTACTTCCTTTAGGAGTTGGGAGTTTACCTCTAGTAGTTCAAGAGTTAATAAGGGCTTAGCTAAAAAATATTGTTGCAGTAAAAAGAAATCAATTATCTCTCCCTCTATACACACAAATACAGCCCCACTGCTTTCCCTGCCTTGTTGTGTTTCCCCAGCAAACATTTAACTTCCTGCTCAACAGCAAAAGTGCATTTTCTCCTCACTTTCTCTTAAATGTTACATTTCCCCTATTGCACATTCATTGCCTCGTACCAAGACCTGAAGTGCAGAGTGAACAGCAAACTACAAAATGCTTTACAGTACATCAGCTGTTGGACCATGTGTGTCATCCTTATGGGAATAAGTGAGGGAAAGAGACAGAATAGGGGAGGAATGGGGGGTTGGGAAGGGTCCTCTGCTGTTCAGCCATGACAGCTTGATATAGGACTTGTTAGATGTTGCTCATTCATGTATACTAGAAAATGTATTAAATATTCACATGGCCATACACAATTACACATACACATTAAGCATATACACAAACACACACATAAACTGTACATGTGTGTGAGTATTCATACTGCAGAGACTCAGCAGCACTTAACACAGTAAAGCAGCATAAATGGAAGGGAAACATGGATACAGAACTGCAGCCTTTAGACATGCATGAATCACTTTGGCTGAGATTAATGGGGAAATGATTTTGCAATGAATCAATTAGTTAATCGACAGAAAATGATCCATGAGTTCTTAAAGTCATTCATCTGACAAAAATGCAGAACACTCCCTCCTTCCTTGTTTTCAAACATGTATTGCTTGTATTTTTTCTCTGTGATTGTAAATTGAATTCTCCTCAGTTTTGATCAGCCTTCACACCACAGTGACTAGTGACGTAGTGACTATTTGCACTGCTGTAGTTGACAACCTGGCATCAAAATATTTAAATTTTGTGGCCTTATAGCATGTTCCAGTAAAATCATACTGCATTAACAAGTGTTGCATACGCGTCTTTAAAATCAGTGGCACCACCTCTGCTCTTGTGCAATCACATGCTGAAAATATGGATGTATAGGAAATGACTTATCGCTGCAAGTGTAGAGCAACTATAATCTATATGAATGAGAAACTGCACCTCAGTGTTACAGCAAATCATCTCCCCCCTCCCGTCCCAATGTGGCCGTAGAAAAATTACACAGCCAACAAGAGCTTATCATATGGCAGCCAAGAGAGAAAGAGCCATCAATCAGAACCTGATGACAGCTGAGTAATTTAAACTTCAGCACGCCTCAGGCTGATACATGTGTGTATCAGCGGTTGTGTGTATGACTGTGTGTGTGTAACCTGTGTGTGTGAGAGCATGCTCTTCACCTGTGTGTTTTCTCTCCTGTGTGTGCAGGTCTACCACTGCTCAGCCCCTCAGCCACTGGCAGGTAATGAGAGCTTTATGTGTTTTCATTACTTTTCGCCAGACAACAACATCACACTGAGAGCTGTTGGCACAGACAGAGGCTGGAGAAATGTAATCAAGTCAGATTAAAGGAGTTGAGATGTATGGTACCACGATGAACAGGTAGGCTGACTGAACACAGTCTGAAAACAGTCCTACTCTAACAAGCACTGCACACAAACACTCACACACTTGAGTTTAAGTACGCCTTTAGCTAACCTGTGCAAACACACACACATTACAAAATATAGAGAACAAGTAAAGAGTATAGGAATATACACTTGATGATAATAAAGATAAAAGCTGTAGAGTAAATGTATTTTTGTGTATTTGTATTGTGACTTTCTATTTATATTTCAACTATCATTCAAACAAGAGGAAAATGTTATATTTGATCTGTAAGATTTGTGCAAATTCAAACTATTACAACAAGCCCTTGAAAATGTATTGACTCAATTTATTGTCGATGAGACTAAATGAGCTGAATTTGAAATGACTGTGAAGAATTTGACTTGTCTGAACTTATTATTTGTACTAGAATTTCCAATTTGCAGTGTTATGTCTGCAAGTTACAGCTCGTGTCTATTAACACTGATACGCTGTATGTGGTGAGAACCTTAGTAATGTATGTATAAAAGTTATTTTTTAGAGAACTGAAAGTTAAGGCTTTACTGAGAAAGAATTTAATTTCATTAAATAACATCCAATTTTTAACCTTTATATCTTGAGTTGGACACTATTTTTAAGGTTGGGGCATCAAAATTGGACCCTTCTGGGTAAATTAGTTTTTGCTTGGGTCCAACAGAACTCAATTTTCTGCAGATGTTACTAAGATATCATTTTCATATGAACAGGATTTCTGGGTGGAAGACTCTAAAACATAATGCACATAAAGGACATGCATTTTCTATCTAACGGTGTAATGCTTTATCAATCACAACAACACAGATTTTAAATATGCATGCAAAACTACATCCAAATCAGAAATTTTGATATACACCGATATAATTCACAATGTCAGCCCCGATGCTAACAACACTGAGCAGACTGGTATCAGCCATGACATGATCAATCTGCATCAGTTCCAGTTTCTTTATAAATGTCATAATAAAAAGACATGCAAGTTGACATGTGAGTGAAGCTGTCAGTTATTTTCATTCAACCACACTGACTCAGTTTTTAGATGAACAGTGAGGTTTATAGATTTTGAATTTGGGATAAAAAAAGAGGGGATTGATATCAGACTGGCTAATCAGTGTTAGCAGGTACTCAGAGTCGAGGTATTGCAGGTTGGATCGGTGCATCCCAAGCCAAATTGCAAGCAAAGCTGGTGAATATAATTGACACAAACAGGTGTGGATTTGCTCCAGGATGTTGTCTGTTTGGATGACTAGCAACTGTTGTGTACCTAAACAACACTCCTGCACAGCTTTTGGTTTAAAATGTATAAGAATCCCTCTTTAACCACAAGTTAGACTAAGTTGGACATAGAAACACAGTCAACAAACACTGCAGGAGAAGACTCTACCAAGTAGATACAGTAAAAAGTGCAAGAGCAGACTGACAGATGTCTTCCAAAGTCAATAACAGCAAGAGACAGAAAGAGGGGGAAAAAAGAAGATAAAATTAGGTTTTAAGGAGAGAGAAAGAGAGAGTAAGAAGGGGACGTGGATAGAAAAAAATGACAAACTTGGAGAGAAAATGGCAAAGTATTAGAAGGCAAGTGCCTTGAGGCAGAACAATATTTAATGTTGCCGCCTCTGGACTCCCATACAGTGTATCCCTGATGAGTTTGGCCTGACTTCCACCAATTTCTTCTCATGTTTGCTCCAGGCTCAGAACAAAAAAAAAAAAAGAAATATCAAGGAATGGACTTCTGTCCCTTCTTTGCAATAAGAGAAGGCAAAGTCTAGCTCAGGGATAAATGGAGCAGTGGGAGCCACACAAATTATTAGAAGTAAATTATGGATGTGGGACTGCACGAGAGACTGGAAAATTGGTCTAATAGAGGAGCATCGAAATGAGAGAACAGAGGAGAGATGAGCTGTGGTGGCAGGAGGACGGGCTGGTGTGTTACTGTGAGGAGTGAAAACTTTTAAAGGTACTTCTGCGGTACAACCGATACAGCAGCTTTATTAAAACTTAACTTAATGGCTAAATATTGCGCTGCAAGGTTTCTTATTGATGCATGTGAAGTCAACAACATCCCAGAAGATGAATTGACCTGTCAAAGTCACACTAATAGACTTGACTTTAAATTTATGAGTAATGATTTTTCTTTATTATTCTTTGTATTTACATCTAAGCCATTATTAACCCTTAATAGCATAATGAAGAAAGATGAAAGTGGCTGATTTGGGAGGAGCACTGGCATAGAAGTGATGAGTTTCATTCGCTCTTTCTCTAGTATTATATTCCCAGAATAAACATTATGGTTTAAACAGTAGGGATCATAACCTTCAAGCTACACCTTTTCTGACTATTTAGGCTGTCCATTTAAAATTTGTTTCCTTCTGATTTTACTGCTTATTTTGCTTTAGTTTTTCTCATACATTATCTTTTCTTCTAACTGGTCAGAAAATAACATCTACTGGTGATTTACTACATTTTCTCGTCTCTTTCTCTTTCTGCCCGTCTCTCCCTCTCAGCAATCAGGTCAGTCACGGTGTCTCGCCAGCGCGCATGTGCTCCCCGCAAATCCTGCTCTCACACGACTTGCAACCTGACTATGCAAGAAAAGCAGCATGGGGCTCAGAGAGATGATGAGGGGTAGAAGGGGGGAAGAATTGAGAAAAAGCAAAAAAAATATGCCACTGCATAGCTCACATTCTTCCTTGAGGACGGCCGAGGCACAGGCACGTTACGCTGGAAAAGAGAGATAAAGGGAAAGAGAAATGAGAAAACATATAGGTAAACAGAGAAGGGCTTGTCGGCGAAGCCACATCCTCCAGAGACTGTCATCTATTTTCGCCTGCCTGACAAACATGTTCTTTCACAGCAAAGTGCGTCAGGGCAGAGGGAGACACAGTGAACACACAGTGAATCAGCGCCATCTCACTCTCAAAATCTCTCCCTTTTCACTATCTCGCTCTTTCTCTCTCTCACACACATTCATCTCCCTATGGATGCCATGTCACTGACTTGAAGAGAGGAGCATTTGCATTTCTCTTCCCCTGTGTCCCTGAACTCACATGCTGATTCACGTGACAGTAAGTGTGTCTGTCTGCATGAGGGCGTCTGCCTGCGTGCGCTTGCATGTGTGATTGTGTGTGTTAACATGCATAGAAAAACAGTGCATTTACCTGCTAACAAGCGTGTCATTTTGGTACATTTGCACATTACTGTTTGGGCTCTTATCACTTCTGGTGCAAAAGCAGGTTGCATGTGTGTGTGTATTTGTATTTTTGACACATGTTTTTCTGTAAACCATCAAGAAGGGACACTCTTTAGCCAAATATCTTTATGGTGTTAGACATGGAGCTTACAGCAGACAGAAACAGTGCAGTGATCTTGTCAAAAGGTTGTATTCCAGCAGAGAGCCTCAAGGCAGGAAAGAACACATGACAATCAGCAAAGTTTGCCACATCTTTCCACCAATGCGCAATTTGACACAAGTATCTCAAGTGAAAGTAGGAAAGAGGTTTGAGAGGTTTGAATCCCTGCTGACAGACTGATGATATCTGACGAGGTGAAGTGAGGGAGAAACTTTCTGTACAAGCTGCAAAGTTTTATTTTGATAAAGTTTTTTAAAAATTTGGAGCTTATTATTCTCTTAGCAGTCTCAGAGAATAAGATTAACAATGAAGACGTAAATTATGGCATGCAAAAGTCTTTATACATATTTTTATTATTATGATTTCTGCCATGTAGAAGGACAAAGTTGCAAAAAACAGAATCAGCTGGAAAATGCAGACAATCCTTGAGTTTGTCATTATCGGCCTGTGCACTATCTCACACACACACACACATTTAAGTCAAAGACACACTGAGAGCAATAGAAAAAAGGCAGAACCAAAAAAAAGCTCATCACACCCCAAAAAACTTAGAAGTGCATCAAAATTGGAAGATGAAACACAAATTTGTTTAAAGACTTTGTGTCTGTTTGCACAAAGTCACATATTCAACTGGAAAAAATTTGAAAAATACATATTTTGTTTCTGGTTAAGTGTGAACAAGGAGGAGTGTTGCCTTAACATGAGAGCAACCCCAATCAGATCCACTTGCACTGTGTGTTTACACTGCATGGAGGTTGTCCTGCAGAAGATCTTTAATTAAAGGAAAATCCAACAAAAAGTGTCTGAGTGAGTCTCCAGAGCAACTTCAATGCTCTGTGACAATAATCCTCTAACTCTGGATGGATGAGCACCGTTCTTCCAAAAACTACTCCCTCATTTGGTCCTTTGAGATGATGGTGAAGTTAATATCATCCCTGAATAGCTGTTAAACTAAGATCTAGTGACAGCATTTATTTATTATAAGACCAAAATGTTTAAAATGATTACTAAGATTTTATACCCAATCATAAATGTTTTATTGCCTCCTAGAATCCCAAACGTGTCACATCAGCTCATGATCCATGAAAGAATGTTTTCAAAGTCCAAAAGTTTAACCACACATAAATTAATTAACTGAAATCAGCTAATTAGGAATGAATCCGGCTTCAAACCTTGAAATGAACCCATAGTTTCCACAAGAGAAAAGTAAAAGTTCAGCGGTTAAGTTTTTCTTTTTTCTTTTTTAGAGCTAAAACTCTAGGGCCTTGTGAATCTGCAAAAGTCTTTACACTCATACAACATAAAAGTTTGAATTTTTCATGGAGGTTGCAGTCCAGTAAAATTGGACCATCAGCATTAAAAACAGAAAACCTGCTGTTAAAAATGGACGGCTATGGCACAGCGCTTAGCATGCTTCACTCAGCCACTGTGTCCTCAAAGGCAGACACATTTACATTTAAGTCGGCCCAAAACATGAACAAAGCGCTGTGACAAATTGGTATAAAATGTGGAAGAGAAAAGGCAGGATGAGTGGAATGATTTCTCTCACAATGTAAAGCAAAATTCTGAAACCATAGAAAAGAAGAAAAACCAAAGGAGTGAAGTAAAATCCACATTCCTTTGAAAAAATATGACAACATTTAAAAGTACCATCTTAAAAAGGCAGAGGTTGGAGGACTGAGATCAAATTCTTCAGTACTTTCAACTCTAATAATTAATAAACGCTGTATACAGTAACCAGAGGGGAGCAAAGGAGTCCAAAGTCAGCCAACTGCGAGCTGCTGGGGGTTCACTGATTTGATGACGGACTGACAGAAACGGGCACGTCGGCCGCTGCTGTGATTAACCTCATGGTTATGAGTCACAGAAGAGGCTGAGTAGTTTAACCTCACAGGAATAGTACAGATGTGTGACTGTGGGTATAAGCCTTCTATCCTCCTCCTCTTTCGCTTTCTATGAACTATTTTGTGAGGGCACCCTCACGGCATCGTGGCCTTAGTGCCACCTAAGACTACTCTGATTGGTTTAAAGAAATACAAACAAGCCAGAGCACTTTTTTTTCCATTTAGCAGAAGGATAATTAATGCAGCCAGACTCTTTTTTTTCCAGCAGTGACACAGTGCTGGTTATGAGAGACTAGGAAGCGTGTGAAAGTAAAGAATTGAGAGAGAGGCGAGGAATTTGCCTCAGCATTTTTATCGCAGCCACCTCTTATCCTCCCCTCTGTCCTGACCTGTGGAGTTGAGGTGTTTTAATTAAACTCATTATCCTCGGGGAGAGGGGCAAGGGTAAGCAGGAGCAGAGAGGGAACAAACGGGCAAAGGTGAGAATATAGGCGGCAGGAGAGAGACGGAGCAGGGGAGGCTGAGGCCAGAAATTAGAGGTTGAGATGAAGGATGCCATCACCCCAATTTTAATTCTAAGCCTTCTCTCTCTGACCGTTCCCCTCCAAATGTTCTATATGATTATACTGATTACTGTAAGAAAAAGTGGATCTTTTTTACAGGAGCGGATGAGAGAATTATAGCAGATAGATGTGCTGCTGTCATGTGAATCAAATTCAACTCAACTGTCAAGAACCATGACAGAGAAAAGGGAGTTTTTAGAAACTTTTAATTTTAAGAACTTAAAAAACATTCACTTGCAAGACAAGGTGGAAAAATTTTAGCGCTAAAAAAAACTAATAAAATAGATGGACATATCTCTTTAAAAGGATGAGCTGGTGAGACACCTGACTTGTTTATTTTGCCTTATCTTAATATTTGCGTTTTAAGCAATTATAGTAGCTGACATGCTTGTTCGGAGGAGAGCAAACAGGAACGTTTCTGTATCATTAACATTACAAGCAACACCATTAAAGATGGGCGAGATCTAGGTCAAAGCACCTGCAGACAAATAAAAAATACATAAACCTGCACTTCATTTCATTTGAGGTGTGAAAGTGGATATACAGGCAGGTAATTATTCCCGAGTTTACTTCGAACTTTCTTTCCTTCAGCAAACATGTCCATGTCAAATGCATCAGAGCAACTGAGGCAGATAAAAGCCGGAGCTCTTCTTGATGCTTTGCCAAGCAAAAGTTTCCGGAAAATGTTCACAGAGTATGTACACATCTATTTCAGGAAAAATATAGTAACCAAAGTGGTGAGTCTCCTGACTGAAAGGTCCAATATCACAGTGGAAAGTATCAATAAAGTCAGTCAACATATGCAAAGAAAACACACACTTTATCGTTTGAGCAGTTACAAATACAAGCATGTAATCTGGTTAGAAAAATCTCTAAAAAATAATACTCTGTTCAATATGTAGCCATTTTGAAACACACTCTAAAACCCCTGCGGTTTGCACTAATGTGAAGCTTCCTGCCTCATTCTGAGTCAGACTCATGTCGTCAAGGTTCCCAAGCTGTGAAAACTCCATGTAAGTCATCAGAAGTCACAGGAAGGTTGGAAACAGGCTATCTATCCATAATAACTTTGTCGCTGTTTTCCATCTTTTCTTCCTATCACACTTGCACCATCTTAACGACTTTGTGCCTTTAAGCATTCATCAAAGCTGCAGCCAATAAATCAACCATATCACAACATGTCAACGCGCCTGGTGACTGATAATTTGTGATTCTTAACACAATGCACTCAAATGCATACACATCCAGGCACAAATACACACATATATACACACACGCGTCCTCCGTAACCTACACAAAAAGGAAAGCTTGCCATGCTTTTAACAGCAGTGTTTCACCTCGAGGCCATAAAGTGAGGAGAAAAAGTATCAACTATCATCTTCTTATAGTTGTAGCACTAAACAGTGCACTCTTTGCTCCAGCTATCCAAGGCCAAATTCTTATTTACAAAGTGGAAGACTGAACTACAGGCCCCAGACCTCATGGGCCCCTGGCAATGTGCTTAACTGACATAACAATGGCCCTTAATATGGGTTGTGTATTTCTCTCTAACCTTGTGTCCTTGTGTCATGTTTGTACATGTATTTCTAAATTACTATGATAATTAAATGATGAGAGCTTACCTGAAGCAGAGGGACATTTTTTGGCCCCTAACTCAGTTGAATTAATGTAGATGTCATGCTACAGTAATTGAAAGTTTCCTAAACTCGAGTGTAAATCTCTGCAGGTGCCTTTCAACAATAAAAAAGAAGACATCAAAGATACTTTTTTTCTTCTGTGAAGTTTTGCTAATGAGGTTATTAATAAAAACTTAAAACTGCAACTCAGTGTCAACTTATTCAACATCAAGAACAACAATAAACAGACCATGGATTTACACAAATTTCAACACTCCGTTATGACATTAACACATATACTGGCAGAGAAAAAAAATCCCCCCCCCCAATGCTGCATGCAGCTTTTGATTTAACTGTCACTGGCAGCAGCAGCAGCTGTCTGAGTCCATCCTGCACTGGAGTCTAATGGATATTAGACTCAGCAGTAACTGAGGGTTGTAGAGTAGAGTGAGCACTACTGATGTACCCTTAATGGAGATTTCATTGTCACTACTGGGAACATCATTAGGGTCTGTTACTCTCACATGGCTGTGACATCTAACCAATTACAGTGTTTATGAGTCCAATTAATTAAGAAGACCATCTGACTTTGGGTGAGAGGCAGTTTTAAGACTCCGTGGGCGAACATGCTGCCAGAGAAAATTTACTGTTGTTAAGGAGAGGGGAGAGGGTTATTTACAATCTGAGTAATTTTGGAAAATATTGATTGAACTCCTGTTGTTTTATGGTGTTTGAGTTTTCGTTCTGCGGGTCAAGGGTTCAACACATCACATGAAGTCCAAACAAGGGCTCTCGCTGTTTATTCTAAAATGAAGCAGCCATTTGAGAATTTTCAGATACTTAACTTGCAAGGAAAGTTTGTCATAAGAAATCACTTTTAAGTACATTTACTCATTTTTCAAAATAATTACTAAAAGACAATCAAATGGTATCTTCTTTAAGAGGAGAGGTAGTCTCTGCCACCGTCAGTAT
>JAPZDY010000006.1:16207548-16221158 GCA_029783645.1 Ctenochaetus hawaiiensis | reverse complement strand
TTAGTGGTTTTAGTTGTTAAATTTAGTGGGTGCGGCTTATATTCAGGTGCAGCTTATAGTCCAAAAAGTACGGTAATTGGTTAAGGGATAAGAAATTTTCTCTGTTTTTACTGCTAGACAAAGTTCAAGAACCATTGCTCTCAAATGTATTAATGCCAATATCATAAAAGGTTGCATTATAGTGGTGTCAGTATGTTTCAGATCACTTTACATCTGCTGATTGCTGTAATTGAATTTTCGCTTTGCAGCAGGTTTGTACGATCAACTTTAGCAATTTAAGTCACATCTGCTTTTGGTGAATCCTGCCTCAATCAAGCCCAAAATTTGCAGCAAAGTGTAACGAGGGCACTGCCTGCCGTTTCATCCTCTCTCCCAGTTTCAGCGAAACCTTCATTCCCTCACTTAAGTTCCATGTCTATTATTGTTCCTTCCCCACCTTTTATTATCATCCATTCTCAGTCTTGCACATCCTCAGAGTCCGACATCTGTCCAGGGAGTTAAAGTAGGCTGATAGTGTGGACTCACTGGGACCGATAGAGTCGATAGATTTGGACTGTGATTTGGTTGATTTTCTCTGGTTGGTGTTGTGTCGGACATAAAAAATAAACTGTTGCATTGTTTACTTAAAAGAGTCTGTAGAATCGTGACTCTATGGTTCACTCTCACTAATGTGGTCATTTTTCAAGGGAATTTAAATTCTGTTGAGTTATTCTTGCTTAGTTCATTCTTGCGCTTGAGCTGCATCTTCTGCCTGCACAGCTCATATTAATTCCAACCTATCTCCTTCTTTTAGCATTTTTTTCTTCTCCTGTACCCATTTTCCTGAGCTGTAGGGGGCACAGCAGCATTTGAAGTGGACTGACACCCCACACAGGAACGTCATATGCATAATCTCATTTACACACATGCACACTGCATTACAATCTACAGCAGTACAATGGTTCAAACACAAAATCTAGGGAGGACGCATCTTTATAAGCCCAGCCTCAGAAGACTACAGGTTGGGTTAAGGCTTGGATTCTGTTTGTCTGTTTTAAGCATGACAGTCGGTCACAACTTTCTCATACCACAGTTAAACAGTGCAGTAAAATAACTTTCTGGAACAAATAGGCCATGATATCACAAAATCTTGGTTTATGCTTTATCAACACTGCCGAGTTTGACAGTTTGATCTGATTTTCATGAGCCTGGTCCATCATGCTGGACAGACTCATTTGCATAAAGTAGAGGTCAAGTCATGGTTATGCAAATGCAGATACAGTGATTGGTCCGTCAATTGGCCCTGTCATATCCATCATGCACTGAACAGACGGATATCCTGCTCTTAAAAAAAAATGAATGGCATCTATGAATTTCACATTCATCAACTTACTCACGGTGTCTGTACCATAAGGTGACTACGGCACTCACAACTAAACACAAATGTTTGCCTGCACACTCTGGGCAAATCATCTGCAGTGGTGTCTGTAAATCTGTGCTTGCAGTTGCATCACACTTTACTGTAACCGTTTGTCAGCTAAAATGAGTCATTGTAGCAATGAACATTTCACTGCCACGATCTCAGACATGACTCATTTATACTGCTTTACTCTAATGTTTAAATACATCAATCTGAGACCAATTTTGTTGCCTGCACCAACATCAGAAGGTTGAAGTTATGGTCTGCCAACTGCTGATGTCACTTTTAGTTATGTCCTAATTAAATTCAGCTCTTTAGCCACATTTTCAAAAACTAAAAGGTACCCGAGACTCGAGCTTTTCCAGTAAACACCATGACGGAGCACATTTTCTTATACTTCCAGCTATCTGACCTCAACTTTCCATCTCTCTAAGCACTTCCCTGAATTTAAATACGCTATCATTTGCTTTGCAAACCCTTCCAAAATCAATGTAAATCTTTGATGTAAAAGTGCACCGTTGTCTTTCCAGCAGAATGTTCTGCCTCAGGGAGCCATGTCCTGAGGGGGCCTTGCTACGTGTATTGGTTTGCATTAAACCACACGGTAAATGGAAGGACACCGCTTAGCAAGCTAATTGTAAAGCAGTGTCTGCCCTTAGGAGCAGAGCTGGCAGCAAAGAGGAGCTGAGGACATTCAGCAGGCACAGGAGCAAATACCACCAAAAACTTAACATGAACATTCTTTTCACCTCTTTATTTTTGCTGCGTACTTCAGAGCTTCTTTTGGCTGCAATTAATGTATTGGCTGCAGGGGTTCATAAATAGCTCATGAAATTTACAATGCAAGTCATTTATGAAAAACATACGATGTAATGCCAGTTTGTGAGGTGCACAGAGACAAAATTTCTACCTGAGATAATGGTGTTTCATTTTGTAAAAACACATTGGTGGTAATGTCATCTGTAGGCAAAAGTCTGTTATTCATTGACAAAAATGACAGCTCTAATCTTTCTGGGAAGAATTGGGATAATCCCTGGGGGAAAAACATAATTAAGTCAACTAGTTTTACCCAAGCTACAAGAAGAAATCTAGACATCAATTAAAATAGAAATAACTTATATTGAATTATTTATTGAAATGTTATTAAACATTGAAATAAATTTTATTGAGATACACAGGTGCACAGTTTATGTTTTAATAGCTCCAACCGGTGACAACGAATGACATGTTCACTTCATGGATAATCACTGAAGCCAAGCTGGGACCGTCGTTCAGAATATCTGAGGGTTTGCCTGCGAGGGATCTGTCTGCTGAGGTCCAGGAGCTCAGCCCGGGCAGAGACACACTGATGCTCAGGCTTTCCTGCCGGTCATGCTCCGGGGCAACCGCTCCAGCTCCACTGCTGAAGAGACGGAGTACTCAACAGATGTAGTCAAGATCATTCACAACAACAAACGCCTGACTCAGACGGGGTTCAGTCAGGCCAGGTGGACAGAAAGATCCCCTACCCTCTGTGTCTTTCTAGCAAAGCTAAAAATATCTTAAAGGTTGGATTCACTGCAGGGTTGTCATTATTGATGTACCTGTTTTAACACTTTTGTGACTGTGTTTGACTGTTATTTTTACAGTGAAAATTTCTATGTTGGCTGAGCATTCAGTGTTGTAACAGTGGCATTGGGTTAGGGTTATGGTGTAGGGTTGACTGAAAATGTATTGAGCAGTGCAACATGAATCTGAAATCATAAAAAGCAATCTAGTTCAACTTAATTCTCTTTACCGCTGTTCAGTCTTACTACAGCTATTGTTGGGGCATCACCGCAGAGCTTTAATACAGCTCTGCTCTGCTGTATATATACTGTAACCATCAATGTCAGATCACTGGAACATGAACTCATTCCCTGAAGATAAACATTAATATGAATCTCAAACTGCCTCAATATTTTTCTCATTAAAGATCAGAGCAAGGGTTTTGTTGAGGGCACGATTTCTTTTATTTAGTAGATTTCTTTTAAGTATTTTTCATGCAAAGTGCGCTTCTGGATTCTCCTCACACATTCTCATTTGCAGGATTCAGCACCCCGGTGACATCATGTAAGGGGAGTCAAGAGCAATGTTTTCCATTTGAGGCCAGTTTGTGAAAACACGCTTTAGGGGAGCTTCCATTCCCACGACTGCTGCTGCTGAGGTTGCACTCCGGCATAGCCATGCGTTCCTCCAAGATTTCCAAGGATCAGTCGGACCTTCTGTGGGAACTTCAGGGTCCAGGCTCTCCCACAAACATCACACAGTTTTTTTTCTTTAGAAGCTACCCTTTACTGTGGCTAACACATGTAGACACACACACACACACACATTTCCTGCACATGCATGCATGGGACTGACACAGACACACACTCAACCTCAAAGGGGGAACCATTGCTTTTATTTCTGATCCTCACCAACCCTGATTAAAATGTGACAGCTTGCTTATTGCCCTCTTCTTTTCTTTCTGTGCTGTCAGCCATTGATTTCCCCGGCCTGATCTAATCCTGGGTTCACATAGCTGAGCATTAATTAGAGAGGGAGATGCGGCAGGAGAGAAGAGAGAAAAGAGAGCCAGAATTACATACACCCAGGGCTTAAAAAAAAAACTGCAGGTTCAAAGTTGTATCAAGGGCGGGTAGGGAGCAAAAGATGTACAGGATCCCTGAGTCAACCAGCTTTTATTTCATTTCTGTTTTCCAGACCTCGGGGTCTGTATTTGGTAATCAAATTCATAGCTTCTCCACGCCAACGCCCCCCTTTCTCACTTTCCGCACTCTCCAGTGCTATTTTTCTCTTTGCTCCTGCTCTCCCTGACGGGATGCAGGTCGCTTGGATCTGAAACCGCTGTATCTGTCACAGAACGAAAAGCGCCTGCAAAGCCTCCACTGTAAGGAGCACTGGGTCCCTTTCTGCCTTTATGGAAACTTGATTGAAGAGAGTTGAAAGGACCTGTCTGCCTGCTTGGGGAACGAAGGGCAGAGCAGCTCCTGCTTGCCACTCACCATCTGGAGAAACTCTCACCCAACTTTTTCGTTTTTTTTCTTTTTTTTCCCCCCTTTTGTGTGTGTGTGTGTGTGTGTTTGTGTGTATGTGTGTGTGAGTGTGTGGCTTTGCTTCCATCTACTGGGCAGAGGAAAAACTGCCAGGAGACAGAACAGGAGGAGGGTCAACAGTGTCTGAAACAGCTTTCGTGTCTCGCATCAGTGCAAGTTTATTTTAAATTAGTGAAAGGATTATTGTAATGATGACTAAGTTATGACACCGAGTCCTGTAAACAACCAAACCATCTGTCTCCTCACTATCCTTCACTCACATCCCTCTCTGCTCTGGGGTCTTTCTGCACAAAACCCAACACAGCTCTGCTAACGCATGAATGACTGTTCTATCAAAGGCAGATAGATGCATTATGATGAACACATTTTTTGTTTTCAGGCTGCTACTGCTCATTCATAAAGGAGAGATTTACTCAAAATCTGATGAGATTCTGTGAAAGCGGCATTTCAGCTAATTAGAAAATTAGAGCTAATTGGTGCAGGTCCTAAAATCCCGATGAATAAATCAGATCAAAGCATGTTCAAGAATTATATTTTGTGATTAAAATTAAAGTGTAGTCATACTAATGGCAATCTTCCGTAACATAGTGAACCAGTCAGCCTTGAGACAGTAGCTAGTGATGTATCATGCAAATGTCACAACAGAAGAAACTTTAATTTGTGGCGATTTGAAGCTAAACCAAATTCCTAAAGATTTCTACCCTTAAGTGAAAACTATTTTCAACCACTGACATTTTCACTAAAGTCTATTTATTACACTCTTCTGTCTTTGAGTGCCAGTCTGAGAAACAGACTGGTCTGTTGGTATTTAAGTCGAAATTTCAACCTTAAAAATAAACTCAGTCTTTGAACTGCTGGCCTGCTTTTTAATATTAGCGACTGAAACAAAAATGAGAGTGTTCATACTCTTTGGAAATATCTAAAGTACATTCATGTAGGTTTGGTTTTATAGATTCTGACTTGTGTAAACACTGAGAGATTGTGAGACTTTGTGCTGCATTGGATGTTTGCTGAATTAATGGAACATTTAATCTGATTCACTGTTGGAATTAATTATTATACCAGGCAGTGTACACTATGAGCTGTTATAGTATGTATGCTTGAGAAACAACTTGACAATTTAATGAAATAAACGACCCGTAACAGTGAACTATAGTTTCTCTTCTCTCTACTCAGGAAACAAGTCTCTCTTGATATCAGTCTAATGAACCTTTGAGTTATAGCAAAGACAATATTCCATAATTCCTTTATGACATTCAAAGGTTGTTAGCCCCTGTGCTGCTACATGGCTTGTAAATAAAACGCTTTAGATGGAAAATGAATTGCTGCACATTTGCGCTCATTACAATGAGGGTAAATTGTTAAGTGTGGCGTGGCTGCCTGTGGGCCAAAGCACGATGAGTACTTTCACATGGGTTTTCTGGTTGGCAGCAGCTGTCTTCTGCTAATTAGACACATCCTGTGTCAGTGTGTGTGTGTGTGTGAGTGTTTATGTGCGTGTGTGTGCACGCGCATTCATCTCCAAACAAATACATCCCAAGCCTCCTTACCCTGCGGGCACATGCTGCCTGAGCCTTGGCAAGCCTCCTGACAGCGTTCATACACAAACACCCAGTCTCCTTACACTTGCATTAGATCCCCCCCAATCCCCCCACAGCCATGTCCCTGCCCCCAATAGGCCCTAACTTGATGTAGGATAGACAAACACATGCAAACTCCCTCTCTCATCAATTCAGATCTAAATGTGAAACAAGCTGTGGTGGAGATGAAAGGAAGAAAGGATAGTCAGCAGAGATGCTATGAAGTTAGTGGCAGTTACACAGTAAATGATTGATATTTCATGTAAGTACATGTAGTTCAGATGTGATTTAACACAGAAGATAAAATATAAATATACAGTTGGTGTCAGAAATGGCTTCTGTTCTGGTTCACTGGATAAGATGGGTTAAGATTCATGTTTTGCTCATAAGGTGTTTATCACGGTTAAAGGAACGTCTTATGCCACAGGACACTCTGTCTATTTTTACATAGAATTAAAAACACTTGAAAAATGTCCAAGAGCGTTTCCTAAAACGTAGGATGTGGCTGTAGTGGTGTTTTACCTGCTGTTCTACTACAAGAACAAGAACATTAGATTCAAAGCCGCGGTCAGTAAAGTGCTCGCAGCCATTTTTAGGCTCTTAACCTATGCACCGTGTGCCCTTCACTCAGGTTTTATTCCATTTTATTGTAATATGAAACACATCTAGTAGTTAAGCACTCAGGCCTGGAGAGAGGTCTGACTCTAAAAAATTAAAAAGCAGTAGGAATGTAGGAGAACATGGCTTTTTTCATTCAAAAGTGTTGGAGTGTGGTGCACCACTTGGTTAACACTAACGCTTTTATTTCAGTTAGCATATCAGGATTGCACCCAAACACTTTATTTTTAAATAGCTGATGAGAAGATGAGAATGTCAAGTCTTATTAAACATATTTTATTCCCGTGACCTCACAAGAAAAGGCCAATGTTTCAGCCGTGAAAACTTCAGATTGGCAACAGAAACTATGGCCACTGCCTCATGGTTGTTCGTTTCTGAGAACCATTCAAGTTGCAGTTTACATCCATGTCCTTTGGTGAAATGGAAGTCATCACTATACTTAAATGTGTCATTCCAGTGAATTATAAAAAACTGCTGGAGATCTTCATCACGTGTCACAACAACAATCAACTCAAGCTTAATATCAGCAAAACCAGTGAACTTGTGGTGGACTACAGTGCTTCAAATATGAATGTGACTGCAAGGGGGATAAATTATACAAAATGTGGATGCCTCACAAACATGTTTCAGATCAACAGCACAGAAGATCCATACAATCAGCTGTTTTAAGGTGGACACCCAAGATTAGAGTCACAGATACAGTATCTGACCGAATGTGGAGTATGGTCACCA
Organism: Ctenochaetus hawaiiensis; assembly: GCA_029783645.1. Classification (NCBI taxonomy): domain Eukaryota; kingdom Metazoa; phylum Chordata; class Actinopteri; order Acanthuriformes; family Acanthuridae; genus Ctenochaetus; species Ctenochaetus hawaiiensis. The sequence goes on along the minus strand of JAPZDY010000006.1, from coordinate 16,213,752 downwards.
TCTCCCCTCCTGTTCCTGACTTATGGCACAGAATAATGGCCAGAAAAGGGTTTTTGCAGAAAAAGAAAGATGTCACAGTGAAGTTGACCTTTGACCTTTTGAATATAAAGTGATATAAATTCATCGTTTTATCTTATTGCACATTTTTTGTGGAATTTTGTCACGATAAAAAAAAAGAGTCTTGTGAGGCAACAGCGACCTTGACCTTTAAGCTCTGACTGTCAAATTTAAATCACTTCATCCCTGGATCCAAGAGGAGGTTTGTGCATCTGAGGAAATTCCCTGAAGGAATTCCTGAGAAAAGACGGGCGGACAATCTGAAAACATAATGCTTCAGGCCTCAGCTGTCACCAGCAAGGGAGATAAAAAAAAATGCTACTGCAAAATACAATTAAACACACAGAGTTTAACCAATAGAAGTTTTCTTGCCACACAATAATAACCAAATCAAAGAATTAATTCACCAAATAAACAGTGTATACCTTCAAAGGTGTTTTGTGTCACATTTAAACATCAATAAATCATAACCCCATTAAGAGACATTAGTGTAATCACAGCAATTAGTGCGCTTACAAGAGGTGATTCAGGGGGCCATTACGCTGCATTTTACAGTGGATGATACGGGGTCAGAATTTACAGAAATTCCCCGCTGGATTTCTTAATGGCTGCAAAGGGGGATTGTTAAATTAAAATGGGACAATGAACTAGAGGTAATGTACAACGTATCTGTACTACTACTGTACAGTGTGGTTTGCAACCTGATTAATGCTTATTCGCTGTTACCAAGAGCTGCAACCCCTTCTCATCTTTCTTCGTCCTTTAATAAAACACACAAATTAAAACAGAAGTGAAAGGAAGGTGGTGGTAGGTATCATTTAATGTCTTTCATTGTTTATAAAGAGATGATGAACTGCAGTGAAGTGATGCTGTCTCCTTTTTGTCTCCACTGAATAAGTAGTGCAGTCTAGCCACAAGAGAGAGATGATGAATGTTCAAATTGATAAAAGCTTGAGTAATCCAAGGTCCCGAAGTCACTGCTCTCTTAGTCACACGGTGAAACCACGAATCGGGTAAAACTCACCTAAGCAAACCTGTGTGCACTAATGAGCACTAATGAGGGTTATGTGCCAGTTTTGACAGCTGTGTTTGTGTAAAACCTTTGGGCGCTAAGACCTTACACAGGCTGCCTGCCCGTGCCTGCTGTTGGCTTAGCTCAAGCCAATGGTGCACACACACACACACACACACACACACACACATATATATAAACAGTAAACACACATAAACCCTAAAAAACAGCACAAATGATGTGATAATGTGCAGATAAGGAACACATTTTTTGTATGACCTCTCATTTTTATCCACACCATAAAACTGTGAACAAACTTTAAATTATGAGCTTTTCTTCTACTAAAAACCCATAATTCCACTAAAAGAAAAGAGGGGAGACACGATAACCACAGACCATCACCAGCTCACAAGACAGAGAGACCAGAAAATGACAGCAGTCTGTTGGAAGGTCACAGCCTGTGCACTACATATCCATTTGAGCTTTTTGGCATGGCGATCTGCTATGATAATGGCTGCCCAGAGGGGGAACTCTCTGGATGGATGGAGCTGTTTTAATCTCAGACTGGCAGACCTCTATGACCTTGTCAGGAGGTGTCCTAGGTCCGGGTGACTGACGAGACTCCCCACAGGCGAGGCACATAGCAGGGAGCACAACTCAGCTCTGATGCAGTGGAGAGTGGTGGGAAGAGAAAAATGAGACAGGGAGCTTTCTTCTCAGGCTCGGGTACGAGGGGAAAAAGAAGTAATAGCAGAGAGATGCAGGATAAAAAAAAAAAAAAGTCAGGGATAGTTTGTCAGAAACAAGACATGCAGGGAAAGCAAGCCTTTTAGACAAGATTTGAGTGACGGTGGAAATGTTGTTATTTGTGTGCCACTGTTGTTTTACTGGGCACTTACAAACAGCATGCCAACCATTTATCACTGACACCAACTCTCAGCTGCTGGTTTTGTTCCAAACTGAAGGTGGAAGACAGAAATGGGAGCTGAGAATGTTGAATCCAGGACACGAAAAACCGCCAACTACACTAACAGCAAGCAAAATCCACATATTTCTGCAGTTTTAGAACATATTGAGCGCACAATTGGTGAGAAAAACAGTGGGTTACGCTTAAAGAGAGGTTCGAAAAGTTTCTACTGAGGGACTTTTGCCTGAAACTCCCTCATCCTCAAATCGAAGCTGACCACAGCTGTCATTCACCATCACAAAGAGAGCTACAAACTTTTCAGAGCTACTTTTCAAACCTCAAGGGGGGGCGGTGTTTGATACAAACACAGGTTTTTGTTAGAGTGGTCATTTAACCACAAACAAGCATGTAGTAAACAAAGTAAACACAACAAACAGAGGGGATCTGATGGGAGGCACGATGGAGAGAAAGTGAATTTCAGAATCTCCAGCTGCTTTTCTTTTTTACACATCACATTCACTTGAGAAGAAATAAATAATAGATACAAACAGCAGAATACTAAGTGCCAGTTGAGAATTCACTCCTAATACTTGGATTATCAATTCTACACACATTTACACACACACTCACACACACACACACACTGCTCTTTTTAATTTACTTGTGGACTTTACTTTCCCCCCCCAAAGACTTGCAGTACTTAAGCCAAGACTCTCTCATCCCCACACAGTCGGAGCACATTCATGCAGTGCATAAGCAATGTCTGTCTGTCTGTCTGTCTGTGTGTGTCCGTCTGGCAACCTGGCAGCTCTCAGGAAAACAAAGCCTGGTGACAAGAATGATGTTTAACCCAATCAATTTATGAACAAATTCACAACTCGATTTCCTTCTGCGCACCCCAGAGTGCACAGATGTCCATTGCGAACACAGTCGGACATGTTAAAAACTGTGAACGTGCCGTGAAAACGATGTCAGATCCACGCGGCAGACCATAACGCAGCAGAGGCCAGCTCTTGTGGTTTGGCCCCAGGGCATTTCATTAGAAAAAGAATGTGGCGTTGATGTGCTATGTGGATGTTATGGGATGCCAGATGGATGGAAGGGTCAATTAAAATCTTGAGTGATGGTTGTAGTTCATAACGTGATTTGCCCAGAGCGACACATGAGCGCTGTCCTTTAACCAATGTCATACACAACTCAATCAATGGCCGTCTAAGCACTTAATCTGTCATCTTCTGCAGCATTTTTTTGTGCAGGTGGATGTTTTAACCAGCAGAGTTGCAATGTTTCCCCTTTTTTCTTTCAATCCTTATTGAGGCACTGGTTTCACTGTTGGCTGTGTTCGTGTCTGTCTCCTGGCACAGCTGTTGCACCAGGGTGCTGGCAGTTTAGAGGTTGGGTTTTGTGTGTTTTCACAGTCTGCCAATTGTGTCTGTGCTGGCAGGTTGGGTTTGGCTTACATCGTTAGACATTTTTGCCTCTCCCCAGGTCCATGTTTCACACTTTGAAAATGCCTGCCTCAGCTGAGAGAAGTGCTTAGTATGACTGCTGAGAGAGGTGCTTAGTATAACCAGGCAGATGAGCATTATGTCGATGTCCAAGGTTTTAGGCCAGTGCAGGACTGAGGAATGGCATGTCCCAGTGCGTGAGGAAATCAATGGGGAGGACTGAATTTACAAGATTATTGTGTCAACATCTTAATTTTTCCAGCATTTATTTTGTTGTATAAACCAAAAGACATTACCATCTCATTACTTTGCTTATAAATAGCTCCTAAGATAAATTTCCAGAAAGTGCACTATGTTACAATGTGTAAAGTGTATCTTAGACCACTACATCATGGAGCAGAGTACAATTCGCATTGTTTTTGCCTGTTTCTGCCTTCTTCCCTCTGAATACTGCATAGGCCAGAAATGTGGGCTGCAGCCCGGCTCACCCTAATTCATTTAGGCCTTAGCTCAGCCAGGCAGCAAGGACTGCACCTAATTTTGCAACCCAAACTCAAGCTTGAGCCAGAATTTAATCATCTGTTGATGTTGTAATCTGTCCTGGTTTATCTGGTGACGTTACTCCCAAAGTTACCAATTTAACCTAAAGTGCAGCTACTGCCAATGATCAGATACTTTGTCAAAAGTGCAAAGCAGTAACTTATGTAAGTGTTCACAGTGCAACTTAATAAACTCACATTGTTAAAAAAGTTTAAAAAATCAGTCAGTTAATAGTAACTTCAAGCTTGATCTGATCTGATGCAGCACATGCAGCATGTAGTTTCCACACAGCAGCACAGCATAGTAACAGGAAGGGCTACTTCGTTGAGGAGTTTGTGGTGTTTACCTGTCACCTGCAGCTCTTCATCTAACAGCTCACTGTGGATCCTCCCTCCATTACACCCTGCAATGAAAAAAGGAAACCAAAAAAGACTGTTGCTGTTGTTTTGTAGATAGCAAAAATTTCTAACAGTTACATTTGTTAGTACCATGTTTTGACAATTGAATGCTTGTTATGAACTATCAACAGTAAAACCTAATTCAGCTCTGACACAATAAAATAAAAACAGTTATCACATAAATCTATCGTTCCCTGTGAACTTCCTTTGTAGGAAGGCAGCTTTAATCTAGGGATGAAATAGCAAACTGTGCAGCTAACGTTCGAAAACCAATAAGCAGAGTGGCAGTTACTTTATGTAAATAAATTCAGTGTTTATTGCTGAAAAGATGTCTTTTGTATCCATATCAAAACAAGGTTCATTTCATGAAATCTTAAAGATAACTGCTTTAAAGATGTTAAAAAACTGGCTTTAGGTGAATATAACCCACAAACAGAAGGAATCAACTTGTCAGAGCATAACTTTGCATTAAGTGCAAAATTGCCGTCTACAAGTCAAGAGACCATAAAAGTACAGACATACGAATGGGTAAATGTACTAGTTGTCACAAAGCATTACTTAGTCAGCTACCATAAGGACGCAGTTTTAAATCTCTCCTAGCTGAAACACTGACAGCACTCCCTCCGAAAATTACTTAAAATAACTTCCGACTCTCACACCCACTTCAAATGTGGGTGGACTTCTGTAAAAAAAACAGAGATTCAAGGCGAAAACATTCATTCTAAGCAAAAACTGCATGTGAATCTTCCCTCTTGGCAAGCATGATCATAATTTGGACTTACTGATTGCTTTTCTTAGAAACATAATCATTTACCATAACTCGGCAATTACCACTGATTACTGGAAACTGAAAGCAATCAATTATTATTATTACCAGTGTCAGAGCTTAGCGTACACATGCTCACGTGATTGCCTTAAGCAAACCAACAACACAAAATCAATTTCACACAACTACCAATAACGCAGCAGTTCTAGTAATTTAGTATGGCATTATGTCTGTAATTTTGAGATAATTAAATGTTTTGCTGTCCCTCACAATTGTGAGGCATGCAATTTTCCTTTGCATGAGGAATAATTACATGAACAGCAATCAAATGGTAATGAGCTCAAAGAAAGCAAGTCATAACTGCTGCTGAATCTGATCCAGGTGCTTAACTTCACCTACACAGTCACTGTTGTCTAATCCAAGTGTTTGCAGAAAAAAAAGAACAAGAGTAGGCAGTAAGCAGCATGCTGCTTTTATCAGCCCTTTGAAAGTGACTAAGCATGTTAGGGAGGGTTGGGAAAACATGGATCCTCTTAAAAGATGTATTAATTTACAACTAATGGGAAAATCCAAAGACCTGCCTTGATTTAAGGTGATTTGAACTTGAAGACAAGTGTATTCCCTAGTGAGTGCACATACTTGACATAACTTTAAAAGTGTTTTGAGGATAACAGTGTTGCTCATTGTTCAAACTAGTTTCTTATGATATAACCCAACACAAAGGGCAGGTTGCTGGGCAGTTATGTGGTCAGCAAATTAATAACCTCTTTCACACCTGCAGGTCCCATGAGTTTGTGATGCAGAAAACACAAACTGAATCATTCAATTTGATTATTAAAACTGAATCAACTGTAAAACCGACAATAAAGCAGAAATTAATTAGATGAATGTTGAAAATCAAGGTTATTTCTACAATTTGAATAATTTTTTCAAAGCCAAGCTAGGAGTCTTTTTTCCTTCCATGTGTTCAAGTTGTGCATGGGGGCTGTCTTGCAGAGGATCAGTGCAATGCTGTGCTACATCAAATTCTGACAAAAAACAATGTTTAAATAACAAAACATAGAATTTAGAAAAAT
>JAPZDY010000006.1:16193473-16207162 GCA_029783645.1 Ctenochaetus hawaiiensis | reverse complement strand
TTTTTCAAAGCCAAGCTAGGAGTCTTTTTTCCTTCCATGTGTTCAAGTTGTGCATGGGGGCTGTCTTGCAGAGGATCCATCTATTTAAAATCAGTGCAATGCTGTGCTACATCAAATTCTGACAAAAAACAATGTTTAAATAACAAAACATAGAATTTAGAAAAATCCAAACAGAAAACAACTTTAGGAAAACATAAAATAGAATCTAGAAAAAAAAAAATTATATTTAATAGGATACTACCAGTGCTTGACTAAGCAGGGGCTGATATATCTAAGCAACTCACGCTTTAAACTTAAATTTAAAGAGCTATGATGCAAGTATTAAAAAGATTATAGATGCATCTTGATGCAAAACTGTAAGTTAGCTGCATTAATTAATGAATAGATTAATGTGAAAGCATTTTGCAGCCTCCTATCTGTTTGAGATTAACAAAATAAGGAGATGAGAGTCCTGCTGTTATGTTATTTTAGCAGAGAACGGCAGCATCATTCCTGCACTGTGAGAGCTACCAAAAGCCAACACTGAGTACTGTATTTAATTGACCAATGGGAGCTAATTTTATGCATTTAAAACTGTTTTAACACACTTCAAAGTAAAGATGTGCACGTTTAGATCAACTTAACTCTGCTAACTTTATCCGTGTCAGTCATTAGGTTCTTCCTCCCATCTGTCCCTTGATCCCCACGTTTCTCTCCTCCTGTCTCCCCTCCGTCCCTCAGTCACTTTGTCCCTCTCTCTCTCTTTGTCCTTTTATTTTTAAATAGATGTCGTTTGGACTCATGAAACTTAAAGACCGTGAAAATGAGACAACTGCTCCGCCCTCCGTCTGGTCTCTTTGAATATTCAATCCATTCATCCCCAAACCAGGCCACGACTTTCATCAGACACCACTGCACCTTGTTTACCAGGTAAAATTATTTAGCAATCGTTTAATCACCTCAAGCCCGACACTGAACTTAACACACAAGTCAGAATATTTATCTATTTTTTTTTTTTTTTTTTTTAATCTAAATTCGAAACCCAAGTGTAGAATTTGTACAATATATATGCATGTGTAACAAAAACACACTGAGGCCATCCATCTGCATGACTCACACCTACCAATGAATAAATATAGAAGCAAAGCCAATGCTCTAAAATAACCCAAGCCTTCGTGTTTATGCAAACATGTGGCACAGTTCCACATCCATACATCATGTATAGCACGTCATTAATGAGCAACAGCAGGAACTCCCCACTCTGCATGCATCGTTCAGCGCACTGCTTCCAAAATCCATTCGTTCTGCTCAAGGTTAATTGTTTTCTATGGCAGACACAAATGGTTTGTAAGTAGCATGTTCATGCAGCTGTTGGTACATGCTTGTGTGTGTGTGTGTGTGTGTGTGTGTGTGTGTGTGTGTGTGTGTGTGTGCGTGCGTGTGTACAGTGTGTAGGTGTCTGTGTGTGTTTCTGTGCATGTCCAATGCTTTCCAACCAAATCAGCTTCACAAAGAATGTCAAATCGTAAATGAAAGAAGCATGCGTCTGTTTACCCACCTCTTGTGATTGTACACAGTGACAAACACACACACATAGACACGCATACACATGCATGCACACATGCATTTTGTAAGTTAATGCTCAGCTGTGTTTTTCGCATGAATAAACAATCAGACCATGTCAATCAGTCAAACGGAGGACACACAAATGCTCACATACAGGAAAAACAGCAAAACATATGCTAATGTTTCCATCAGCAGACCAGCGTGAAAACCTGCGCTGAGATTTTTTTCAGGTGAAAAGATGAATTTGGAGGTGGGAATTCATCCACTCACATAAATACACTGTAATGCTGACCTGAATGCTGCCAAACTGGCTCATTTGATGAATTTCACATGCAACCACCAAGCACAGTTTAACTACAAAGTTTACTCTTATGCTTGTGTCACATTCAAAACTTCATCAAACAGAGTTTTTTTTACACAAATCAATATAAGAATCAAATACTGAATGTTCACATTTGATAAAAGCATTAATGTTCTTGTAGCTACTAGAAGAAAAAGCATTTTCGAATACATACTTTATTAGGTGCTCTCTAAATTCCTAGGTCATTTGAAGGTCATGATATATTTTAGCAGGTTCTAGCAACAATTCCTCAAAACAAAACACCCTCTACAATGACACGAGAGCTTTTTTTCTGATATAGCACCATTATTGACAGGGCAGGGGTGCATATCACTCCCTTTTAAAACCGTTACAAATCAGTTCTTTGATCCGAGATAAGGTTTAGGCACAATAAGGGCTCAATAAGGTTTAGGGAACATTGTGGTTTGAAGTTAAAATTATTATCTCTTCAAAGGAAGGAGACCGTCTTGTCGCTGCTGCAGCAATAAACAGTTAAGGTCAAGGGTCACGGTTAAAAGAAACCAGCGTTGACTGTTGGCAGAAAACAAGATACAAACAGTCGTCACTTGCGTTTAAGTCTAACGACAACCTCCTTTGTGGCTTCATATTAATGTCAAACGATTGCCTCCTTTGGTCACTGCTGCAGGGCGTTGTCACTTAAGACTAAGCATGTTTTGTTTTCCGGGGATTCGCTGAAATGACTGGTGCTAATTTTACTCTTTTCTTCTCGAATTCTTATGAAAACACTTTTCTATGTCTCTTTTAACTGCAGAGTAGAATCATCTTTTAATGCTTTAGATATTGCAGAAAAACACTCAAGGAGATGTGACTTCTGGTCAAACTCTAAAATATAAAAAAAACAAATTTTACTTTATCGACAACAATAGAACAAACGTCTCCCTTTTGATTGTATGTAAGAGCGTGATAAGTTGCAAGTGTTCTGGAAAAAGGTTCATGAAACTTCATTCTTTGGTTGTCTCCACTCCTTTACAGCAAGAGTAACATGGATCTGAATAGACAGGACAATAAAATGACGACCTATGTCTAAACACACTTATATTTGCTCCAGTTGTGCTTTAATTTTCTCCCTTTTAATAAGAATACTGGGGGAGAATTTTTGTTGAACCTTAAGAGTTTATTTTCTAAGACAAATACCAACAAATAATGTTGGAAAAAACATCCACGATTTCAACAAAACAGTATTTTCCATTTAAATTAAAACACTTTACAAAAAGGACCCTAAAAAAAAATGCTCAAATCAAGGTGATGATTTGTTTTTGTTATTTGGCTAACACAGAGATGCAGCGTTTTCTTTATCCATCTGGCACTCATCTTTGAATTAACCACCTTTGTGTCACCGGTTTGCCTAGAGACATGTTACAAACACTCTGATATGCAGAAATGAAAAGCTTGTGTATCAGAGGGATGAAAATGGTCCATATATGTAGGTGCTATGCAGCCTGAAGGCAGCTGCACAGCATGAAAGAAAAATCATGCTTAATAATCAAAACCACTAACAGCTAGAGGGCCTAACATGCAAGAAAATCATTATTTCAGCGAAAAATGAGAGGAAAATTCCTTTTGGGTACTTTAAAGAGGAAAAAACATGTTTATGGTGTTATACATATTGCATAGCTGTATTTATTTACTGTGGGAGCCCGAGTCTCTGCAGAAGAAGAGGAAAAATGTGCTAGAAAAACAAAATGTGCTGAACACTGAGGAGGGAAAAAGAGCACGGTGTAAAATCAGCTCTGTACTCCGTGTTCAATATTATACTTCCAAATCGCATTCGTTCTGCTGAAGGTTAATTGTAATTCAGGGCAGACACGACCGGTTTTGTAACACAGTGTACTTGCAGGTAGTTAGTGTTTGTTTGCGGGTGTGTGTATGCCTGTCACACTAAATCAGCGTCACAATTAATGTCCAATTGTAAGCAAAATCGACATCTAAGTGTGTCCTTCTCCTATGAACACACACACACATACGGATATGGAGGCAGTTAACCATCAGCTGGGTTTCCTGCAGCAATTGTTAAGGTCGTTATGACCCAGTTGTGACTGGCACAGCGGAGCCCCGGTATGGAGACTTAATCGACAGGTGAACTCTTTATTATTTTGACTGCTGGGTACTGGAGTCAAACAAATAAATACTAACAGGCACACACACAAACAAGCATGCACACCCCTGCAGGTGCCCAGACTGCCTACCCTGAGGTTTCCCCGCCAGGTCAGACTCGTTAACGTTTTTCTACAGCCATTTAAAGCCACTAAGTACAGGAAACAACTCCCTCGCTCGCCCCCCCATCCCTCCTATACCTCACTCTGTCATTGCCTCCTTCAGTCTCTTACTCGCTCTACCATTCCTGTTGTTTTTTTTTTAATGTCAGTTTTTCCCTCTCCTATTGACTGGGTTCTGGACATTTAGCAAAGCCTATTAGGGTCTATTGTCGTTCCAGAGCAATGGCCAGTCAAACCAGCAAGGCCCTAATTGGAGTGCAGGGAATTCATCACAACCTTAAGGGGAGAGGGCTGTTGATGCCGTTTGTTTTTCTCTCACACTCGACAGGCAAAAAACACACACAGCTGAACTCCGCTGAAAGAGATAAAACGGAAAATTGCTGATTTGCAGGCACGTACGACTGCAACACTCCCACAACTAGTTTCCAATTACAATTAAGCCATTACAGTGTTATAAAAATCATGTATTTCTATCTGAATTGCTTTGTAATAAGCAGATCATAGAGGGGATGAATGAGCATATGTGAGTGTGGCGGTCGAAGCAAAGATGTGTTTTTGCCAATGCTAGCTACCACATCTGGAATGCAAACACTTAAACTGATCTGATCACACCAATCAGGGAGGCAGGCAGTCAGTCAGTTTATCATTTGAACAGATAAACTGCAGTAAAGTCAGAAATCAAATCAGGTCAGTGAAAGCTAGTCTATAACAAATGAACAGGTGCCACCAATCTAACACAAAAAAAGCTGTTAAAGTCACACAGGAATCAGTTGCAAAGTCAACAGGCTAATCAGGCAGCCGGTTATTTCTTAATTCAGCAATCAAGACGGTTATTTGATCAACTGAATTTGATTTGATTTGACAAATGGAAGCACTGAAACTTAAATATGGGCAAACACCCAATAAAACTGGAGCCGACAGGCCCGTTTGTCTTGGTTTTAATTACAGGATGCTCAATTACTTTTTATTACTAATGTAATTTGTTCTCTAATGTGGTTAAATGAGCTCTGAACTCAAGGATGGAAACCTTTTCATTTAATTGTCTGGAAAAAAAGAGAAGCTTTCAGATTTTTAGAAGCTGAACATATTACAGAGTGATCATCTGTCTTGTATTGGCCTTTACGTCAGTGTGGCCACGACGCGCTGAATCAGTAAGATATGGGAATAATCACAACAACCACCATGTTGCCATTCCGTTTAAATCTAAATTGGATATATATTGCAAAAATAAGATGGATAAACAGCAAACTGTTGGAACGAGGCTAATTAAGACAATTTTAATTCTGAATTAACAGCTTTTTTAATCCTACAACCTTCAAAAAAAAAAGGTGCTATGTTCTGATGTTATGAAAGATCTTTTAACATGGCTGCTTTTTGAAAATCAGATTGAATAAAACACAAGAAGAACAGACATAGCAGTCAGATGAAATTAAATGGAGAAAAACAGTTGCCAGCTTTTCTTGTTTTTGCAGGATTGTTTTACTTTGGAAAGTCTGATCTCTCTCTTGTCAACTGATTTATTCAAACATCCTTAAAACACATAAATACAACTGGTGCTGCTGCTGGATTTGTTTTAACCCCAGCAGGGATTCAACAAGTAAAAACTTGCCTGTTTCTTTCTTTTGGATCAGTAAAATAAAGTCTGGAGAAAACTTTTTCACAGAGCAATCTATTAATTATTTAAGCAGGTGTCCCTGAGTGATACTGTATTGATTACCTATCTTTTTTCCCTTGATATTTTTTGTTTCAATTGCAAAGTTACATAATAGGTTTGGTTGCAAAGGTCAACCCCTGCAGCTGATAAGGATTAATGCATACAGACTATGATTTGTTTCCAAAACGTTCATGGTTTCTCTTTTAGTGAAACTTCATCCCATGCAAACCATTGAAAGTCAGACTTCACTGTGTATAAACATGTGTGTAAATGTTTGGACACATGCACAGACTGCAAATACATCTTTAGGTCTGAGGGTATGCAAACTAAAAGAATGGATGTTATGAATAAAATACAAGGAAACCATCTGTTTATGAACTCAAAAGCATGCTAACAAAGATGTGTATGAGACTTCTGAAGCGAACAGAGAGCACCACCTCCCACTGGGCACTGCTTATATTCTTTGCATCTAAAGAAAAATATCATTTTGATCAATAGAAAAAAAGGACAGTGAAGAGAATAAGGCATGAATCCTCTTTGTTCCCGTTTTCTTTGTGACTGTATATTTTCCATGAATCCATGTTTACTTTCAACGAGGACCAAGCATGTGCGTGGGCGTGCATATTCTGGCGACTGTCGGTCATTTTCATTAAGAAAGAAGTTGCATTTATGCAGTGTGCACAGTAATTAGCATATTTTTCATTTGTGAAATAACTGCATTCCGTAGGCAATTATATCACACTTCAAGAATATTTTACATATGGAACTGTATTGCACTGATTCAGGGGAATGATGCGGTTTCAGAGACTACAAAGCTCCACTGGGACGCGAGCGTGCTCTGATGTAACGAAAACGTGAACGGTGATGACGCAGTTTGGATGTAGTAGCGTTTACCGTCTCAATGAGGCGATATCTCATCTGCTTTTGCTGCTTTGAAAAATAAGGGCAGACATACTAAAAAAAAAGAAAAAAAGACAGAAAAAACACCCTGCAGGCAAAGATTTTTATCTGAGGAGAATATCCAGACTGAAACAAGAATTTTTTTTATCAGATTTAACACTTTCTGTTGTTAAGAAAGAAAAAGGGAACCGTAAAAAAAACCCACACTGCTTTTAACTAGGTGCCAGTCAGTGTGCAGAGCTAAGAAATCAAATCATCAAAATTTTAACAGTATTGCTCATTTATTTTACCCACATAATGACAAGTTTCTATGGATTAAAATATGAGCATGTTAGTCAAGCCACAACATCATAATAGCTACTCGTGATCTCTATAGGCTGCATACATCCATAAACTGTTAGATGTTAAACTGATTTGTAAGTTTCCTTGTCAGATTAATTAATCTCAGTCATTTTTAATGGCCAAAACTACTTCAGAGGAATAAAAACAGAAAAAAAGACAGAGAAGTAAATGATTCTGTGTATCAGAGATGTGTTTTTTTTTCATCTGTTGGACACGATGTTGGTGGATTCTTTAAAGACGACTCGACTGGTTGCTAACAGCATGTCAGGCTGCAGATATGTACGTCAGATACTGTGGTGAACATCAGAGCTCCTCAGAGGGCAGTCCCATCTCCTTCGCTGTTTACTCTCTACACATCAGACCTCTGATAACACTCAGTTCTTGTATAACTGCTATTATGGAGCATAAGGGACCAGGATGCTGAACATAAAGGTGTTATTGATGGGTATTAACTTGCTGCTTTATGAGAAGCAGGCGGTTGTTGGCTTATATTTCTCTGAGAACATTTAACATTTGAATGAGATGACAAAGCAAATGTCCCTCTTAAATAAATGGGACATTTTTGTCTCTTTATTTTCTAAAAACACGGCACTTTATTTTCTTAAAGTCTCATCGGTTTCCATGGAACAGTTTTTTTTTTTATAGGACACAAACCAGAAAAGGCTCACATTGAAGCCTACCGGGGTGAATGAAGCGGTGAAATGGTTCGTTCTGCCCTCTGCACCATCACATCCGCCCTCACAGCAGTAACAGCCTCAAACCTACACATCACACATCCATCCACATGAGCAGTCTGTTCATGCACCACACACTTTCCTCCCTTCACATTACTCATTCCAGTGTGTTCGAATGCTCTGTAATATCCTGAGAGGAGGCAGACCTTTACCGCTTCTTCATGTTCCTCTCTCACACTGACTTTAATGATGGTGCCGTTGGTGGCAGGTAATGATTTCAAACAAACAATACTGTGATTACTTTTTTTTTCTTTCATTGACTGTTCAGCCCAGGCGAGTCAGTTCTTGGTATTTTTTCTGTTTTCAATTGTTCTGTCGGATAATTGGAAAAATTAGTGATGACAAACACTCATGAATACAAAAACAAATGCGTCTCCAACGGCGGACAAACAAAAACATGCCAGTCAACTACCAATTGAAAGTGTATAAACGGTATTAAATTCTAACTCAGACGATTCAGAGACATGAATGCATCAATGCATGAATGAATGAAAGTTATACAACCTCCACTTGAGGTTCTTTTTTTTTTCAAATTGAGATGAATGTGTTTGCTTCTTTTAAACTCTGTCATGATATAAGGCTTCATTAAATGGCAGCAAAGAATTGCTTCAACACAAAAGCTCCCCAGCGGCTTTTTAGACTAACACAACATCTCTAAAGCTACTTCTCAGGGGCCATGGAGATGGGAGCGGGGGGGAGTAGTTTAAATCACTAGCTATTTAAACACAGGCACACATAAGCTGGCTGGAGCTCGCTCGCTGGCTGGATGGCAGATTTCTTCCAAATCCTAAGCAATGAAAACAGCGAGCTTGGGCAGGACGACAGAATAAAAATGAGACAGAGGGGGAACACTGATCTTTAGGATGATTATGCCAACCAGCTAAACATGGGGAATGTGCCCGTAATTAAGAGAACTAATTTATTTCATCATGCCAAATGTAATAATGGTAATCTGCATTGTAGTGACTCGTTTTAATGCCCCATATCCCAAGTCATCTTATTATTGCAGCTAAAACTTGCATCTTGTGCAACATCTTGTCCAAATTCTCAAACAAATAAAAAACTACGGAAAAAAAATCTGCTTTTATTTCATTTGATCACAAGAGGCCTGCAAAGAAACGGCCTGGGCTTTAATCATGTTCCCGAGGTCATTAAATATTTAGAATTGGCAGATGAAACGGCTTTTAACCTCAACCTGAAGTCCACCGACAAGGCTTGTGGCTCTAACAGCAAAAGCAAATGCCTGTTCACAAGGTCATGATGAAAACCACACACTTCACCACCTCTGATTTCCCTCAACAAACTCCACACAAGCCAGATGCCACGCATGGATGGCTGCAGATGTGTCGACAGCTAATAGGCCGGCGCCCAGTGAATAAATCATCAAACAAGTTTACATAGGATGCATGAGGTTCTGCTGACATGAAATGCAGTTCAGCCAGTATTGTTGAATAATGTATTTTGCCACATACAGATGACATAGTGTTTAATAACTTAGTTGTGTTTTTTTTCTCTCTCTCTCTCTAGAGGTTACACCACATGCAATGTCTTGTTTCTGGCTTTTAATATTACTATAAAAGCATGAACTTTGACCTTTTCGTGTGTTTTCCTACAACAGAAAAAAACAGACATTTTGAAATTTTTAAAAAACAATATTTCGAAATTAGAACATTATTGCAATCCTGTTTACTAGAAAGTTGGTTTAGTTTGCAGAGAATCGTAATTTTAATACACTTAATAAACAGATCAACCGAGTGGCAAAAACATTTATCCCAATGGCAAAACGTTCACTCATAATCTGTTGGGTTAGTTTTCCCAACAATATCTGCTTTTGCTTTACTTCATCAACTTGTAGCATATTCATCATGATTAATGTTGTTATCATCTTTTTTAAGGTACAGTCATTAAGGCACTAAACTCATGCAGTAGTTAAGCGTGTCCTAAACTTGTCTTTGTTATTTGAAGTTTTTTGTGGATTTGGTTAACTTATCAACATCCGGATTGGTCTATTTTTTTAACATTAAACCTGCAATAACTGTTTTCGGCCACTTTAAAGAAGAGAATGCAAATCTCAGTATGATGTCAGATGTGGAGATGAGGAGAGAAAAATAATCTAAATAAAAAAGGGTGCCTG
The DNA here is from genome assembly GCA_029783645.1 of Ctenochaetus hawaiiensis. Lineage (NCBI taxonomy): Eukaryota > Metazoa > Chordata > Actinopteri > Acanthuriformes > Acanthuridae > Ctenochaetus > Ctenochaetus hawaiiensis. The sequence continues at coordinate 16,197,276 of JAPZDY010000006.1, read as the reverse complement.
CACACTGAATAGACAAACCCTCAAAAAAGATTAATGAAGTGCATTTATATCTCCTTTGTGTAGTTTTGGAACATCATAACTTTATTTAACAGGTCATCTTTTTGAGAGCTTCTATTTAATGTGTAGTTGCCTGTTTCTCTTGAGATAATACATTCCAAAAAAAAAAAAAAAATTTTAAAAACATTAAAATTCATTAATAAGCAGAGACTCAAAACATTCTGAGCTCTCAGTTGCCTTATTGTAATAAAACTCTACCGCAGAGAGTAGGAAAGGAATATTAACTTCTAAGAACACAAATCCTTAAATTTATTCCAAAAATCTTCACAGCTTTCTTACATAATCAACCCCAAGAAGCATAAATTATTTTAAGGATGTAGTATCTGCGCCCAAGGAGACAGACCTTTTTATTTCATATGTCTACCAGAAATTACAAACAGAAGGTCTTTCTGTTCAAGCTGAGATGGAGGCAAAATCGCAGGTCAGTGGAGAATTCAACCTGGGACGATTATTTTCCCCCTCACCTCGCATGGGGTTAGCATGAGGACATATCCAGCAGGAGCGCATTATGAGTTAATGGGCAGGAGAGTCACTGTGAGTTCACTTGCATATCTTTAACTCCAGAAGGTTCAAGGCAAGGGATGAGTTTTGCACATTTACTAAAAAATATTTGTAAGAAAAATCCGACTAAATACCTCAGAGATTCACAGGAGGCTGTTTTTGATGGGGGAACATAACTGAAAATTCCCTGACGACTCACATTTCTGCAAACACTTTCGTTGCTCACTTTACATAATCCATTTAATTTTACTGCCTGCAAACATGCAACGAACAAGCATTACAACAGGCACCTGCTGTGCATTGCAGCAGGGACGAACATGCTAACATGTAGCTGCCAGATATAAGGATGTGTTCAGTCGACGCAGTATGTTTGGGTGTGCTCTGAGTGCGATGTTATATCACTACATACATATCTGCTTATATGATAAAGCAATTACAACATTCTGACACAAAGTTGGGGTAAAAATAACCTTTATTTCCTTATAAAACCAAACTTTTGCACTGAATAGATATAAAAGATAGACTGGAATTACTGGGGTTTATGTTTGCTAACTCATTCACATTAAAACATTAAAGCTCAGGTCAGACGGAGACTTTTGGACACTCTGTCACTGAGGTGTCTAACTTTTAATTCTTTTCAGACTCAAGGGTGAATGTTGCTATTTTTTGCCTGCATGAAACACTGAAGGCTCTCGCACACAAAAATGTACTTTTTCACCCCGAGTCATGAAAATGAACCATTAGTCATCACCTCTTTCCCTCATTTGGACAAGTGGCCACCCCCACACTTGTCTATTTTTTGTGATGAGCTGTCCTCCGTGCCTACAGCATCCTCAGAGCTGCCATAAATGCTAGAGAGGGAAATTTTCCAGAAGCAAAGTAACACTGGAGTTGGTCCTTGTTCTTGACCTCACTGTTTTTACCACATTTAATGACCCGTACACCTCTGGCAACTGCCAAATACACGATGACAGCATTTCACACGTCTCAGAAATTTCTTTTTAAATTGTTTTAAAAATGGAAAAGACTGCAAAACATCACAATGCATTTATACAGTTCATTCTAAAAAAAAATCATTTTTCATTTTGATTTTTTTAATCATTCATTTAAACAGATAAATAAATAAAATCTCCATAAAACCTGATAAAACACAAAAAAACACATACATTTAAAACAAACACACAATTTATTTGCACGTAAAACTCACAAAAATAAGAAAGACCCCAAACAATTGGATTCAAGATTAAATTATCTGAAAATAGGGACAAATCAAATATGTCCTAGATTAAAAAAATATGTTCTCCAGTGGGACAAGGTCAGTTTAAATGCACTACAGCACAGATAATACAATCACTGCAAATGATCAAATCTATCAGCACTTGTCTGCAGCAAAACTGTGCATATGAATATATGATTTTCTGAGTATTTGTACAAGAAAAAGGTTGATTTAGAGGAAACGTATGGCAAGCTACTGTTAAGTATTAATGCCTTAATGTCTCACATGATCTCAACAGACTGTGAACATGTATGGTTTATGCAGTTTGGTGCACAATAACAAATGTGCCTTAAAGGAAAATGCCTCATAGTAACATGAATTACATACATTCGGTTACACGTGTGATCTCAGAGGAATCAGACCCCTTCAGTTTTCCCCCCACCCCAATCCCCACAACCCCTTATCAACCTTTCTTAAGCAGACCCTTGCTGCCTTTTAATTTTCCCAGCATCCAACCCTTTGAACCAAGTGTTGGTTCACTCATTAATATTTATTTCCCTTTACATCACTTTGATGGTGGAGCCTTTTAAATGTTTAATTTGGTTCAGAGCCATTAAACAGTAATGCCGGAGCCTTAATTCTAATGTACACATTATGGCACAGCTTGTGCGCAGGCTGTGTGGGGGTGACCTGTATACTCAGCACCATGGTGGCCTTGTTTCCTGTTTATAAGATTTCTCTGTTGTTTTTCGAATCACATCAGGCACTTTGAATTACACGGTTGTTAAAAGGTGCTTATGCTAACAAATTTGCTTTGCCTTGTTGTCTCAAAGCATTAAGTCCTTCATTTAGACTTTATAACACTTTTTCATTATGGATGCTTATGTTTTACAACATCTTTTGCTTTGCATTAGCTGTATTTCATACACAATGTAATCATTACTTTACTGTAAGAAAAAAACTTGCTAGTAAGGGATCAAACCTGGCCGAAGATGTATTCGTAGCTACTTTAACATGATGTTAAATGTGCTGTAGCTCAGCAGCTAATCACTGCAGTGATTATGCAAAGCAACGTTAGCAGGACAAGATGTGTGTTTGTGTTTATGAGTCTGAGAAGGAGGAAATTTTTAAAAAAATAGCTAATGTTTATGTTCAAAATCTTGTGTTGTGCAACAGGCTGCTGTCTGGCTCAGTGTGATCTGTGTCCCTGCATCCTTTCTGGTTTTAGATTCTTTTTCTCAAAGAGAAACACAGAACAAGTGATTCATAAAGCAGAGAAAAATTGCTAATTAATTAATACACTGACAATTATTTGGCACTTTGGCCAAGATTTAAAATCTTATTTTTTGACATGATAGATAATTTGACTTGTTTGAAAAGTTATTTACTCATTTTTATCCAGATACTTACCTGGGACAACTTATTTCTAGATTTAAAGATCTTATTTCAAGATTTCTTATCAAGTAAAATTTACTTGCTGCATGGACAGATGATTTCACTAGTTTTAAGTAATTTTCTTCTCAAATTTTGTGTTTATATCTTGTATTATTTACCATTTTTTGCAGTGCATTTGACTTCGACATCTTAAGTCAGTTCCAGTTCATTTATAGAACTACAGATCACAAATTTGTAAAAAAACACAGTGGATTATCCAACATGTTCGATATCAATCATTTAAAATCATGATTCTCTGATTTGGTTGGTAACATTTGGACTGTCTGTTGACCTTTCACACCATATGATCCTTTAGAAAAACACTCTGATGATTGTAAATCAGTCCTAAAATCTACCCAGTTATCCTCTGGTATGGAACCAACTCCAAAGTTTTACAATTGCTTCCAATAAAAAAAAGGCATCGGGTGTTTCTTATTTTAATCAAGAATGTTTTTCTCTTACTTCTTTTCATTAAAAAAATACAAGACATATTCATCCCCTCAGGCCTCTAAACAGCCAAGAAATCAAACAGCCTGAGAAAGAAATATCACTTTTGCTCACAACTTCATAATGTGTGATGAGGGTTCATGTGCAG
>JAPZDY010000006.1:16091341-16139756 GCA_029783645.1 Ctenochaetus hawaiiensis | reverse complement strand
AAGCTGCCACAAATTCAGGCATTTTAGGCCGCAACAATCATGAAAAACGCCCGCGAAATCCTGGAGGGACTGTATAGGCATTGTTTTGCTATGCTTAGAAGTATTATTGGTAAGCTAGGGCATCTTTGTAGCACCATCATACTTCTTTCATGAAAAGGTATTTTGTGACACAATTCACTTTTATCCAAAAAACTGCAACTCCTGCAATTTGAATATTGCAATTGGCCATATTACAATGTCAGTCATATCTAGATCTTAAAGCCCTAAATATGAGAAACATCTTTTTTCCATTGTTCTTATGTGAATTAACTTGCATCCTCAGGAATTGTGAGTCATACTAGATCTAGAAATATGTTCAATATGTATTGTATGTTTAGATTTGGCTGAGTTATGTCTCTAAAAAGCAGTAGCTTTAGCACTTTAATTGCCTCTATATGTTGTGTGAGCCTAAGCCACTGATGCAACTGCTGACCATGTTGATAAGCAGGTGAAATCAATGGGCCAAACTGCCATGACTGGCTTCCTGTGGTTTTCAGAAAACGCTCACACATCCCTTTCAGTTCATGCAGTATCTTTGCCTCACATATTTTCCTCCCCCCTCCCTTCATCAACCTCCCTGTACACTTTACAGCCTGTAAGACCTCTAATGTAAACCAATTGGTTCAGCATTAGTTCAGTTTACAAACTACAACTCAATGCATCAAACAGAAACATCTCAAGCATCCACAAAAATATGTGGATACCCTGGCAGTAGAGAGCAAGACATCAGTTGTGACATCAACCTCCCAAAAGCTAAATAAATATGTCATAGAGATCCAACCTGTCATTAACTGAAGGCAAAACCAAAATCTTATTTATGCACTCATCACTCCATAAAAATACTTTTTTGAGCGAGCAGTCCTGATATGACCTGAAATTCTCCTATCAGTCAGTATCTTTCTATCCACTCTTCAGCCTCTCTCTTGCCTTCTGGCCTCCATTCCCACCTGACTTGTGTCTGACTTGTGTTTGCAGCTCGTGTCTGCCTGAGTGAGCCTCCACCTGACAGAGAGTAGCAACCTGACAGACTGAGACACACGCCGCTGCAGCTGATGCTTTGCGTGGGGCGAAATACAACGAGGGAAGGCCTCTGAAAAGGCTTCAAATATTTACAATAACTCAAGGTGCACTTTGTGTAGGACTGGGTTCTTTTAAATGTCTTGTTTTCAAATTAAATTTTAAAGAGGTTAGTTCAACTGTGGGGTGGTATTCCTGTTTTTTTTTCTCTGATCCTGTCACTGGGCTTTTTCCTCTTTTTATTATGTACTGTATATTCAATGTCTTAAAGATGTGCAATGCAACTTTTGCACAGGAGGTCCATAACAAACAGAAACAAGCTCTTTATATGTATGATGTAGTATGAGACAGGATTGTAATAGATAACTGTAGCATGCAAGATATCAATCAATTTATCATTTAAGCAATTTTTCATGCACAGATACCAAATATTTGCAAGTTACAGCTTCTTAAATGTGAAATTTTCCCTTTTTCATACATTAAATTGTGAATTGAGTAATGTCCTTGTGCATGTAGAGATGTACTGTTGTTAATATTACTATGCAAGTGGGAAAAATACATTTGCATTGAACTCTGCCTTGTGAAAATCACATATAAAACTACATTTTTATTCCAAAAAATAATTTCCAAAACAAATGCTCAGTTTTATTTTCTGACAGATGAGTCATTCCATTAGTCTGTTGTTGTGGTTAGTCGTCAATACTGCATGCAGCTGTTTACTTACTACAAGAAGCATATACTTCATTTAGCGTTGAAAGCAAGTGATCAGTTTGGGGGCTTCTGGAGACACTTCAGACCAAAATTAACTTAGCTACTTAAATAACCTCAACAACAAACCCACACGCACATGCATTCTCTTAAGAAGAGGTGTCTGGTGCTTTCTGTGCAATGGCGGTCACATAGACTTTTGAATGTGCCAGAAGTCCTTTGATTTTTAATTGAATGACATATAACACATACTATATTGTAAAGATGTTGTATTAATGCTCATTATAAATTAAAGCATAAACATTTTACATGTTCATCCTAATTGATGGAACAAAAAAAGAAACATACTTGTTAACATGTTTTCACAATATCGTCAGCTTTTAACACACTTTTAACACTTGCTGCTACTTGCATTAGTGGTGATGTTGTAATGGTAAAAATGTTGACGGTTGAGATTTGGATGAAAGAAGTCTGCCATCAGGAATCCACAAGCAAAGAGATAGAACTAGAGTTTCACTTTTATCCTATTAAAAGCACTGGTCTCACACTCATGTATGACAATCATATGGCCATTTTACCGCTCAGTCTCATCTGCCCAACAGGATATACAAAAAAAAAAAAAATATGAGTGAGACAGATGGCAGAGGAGACAGGATCCATTTTACGAGACAGATGCACAGCTCGCTCATCTTTACAGGGCTTTTCAAAAATTCCTTTCAATCACTGAACCGAGGAACAAAAAGCCTAATCCTAAAAAAAATAATAGTGATAATATTTTTTATACTTCTGTCAGTTATATTAATGGTAACAAGCCAAAGTCTTTGTGGGGTTTTTTGTTTATGGATTAGAGGTTAAACTTGTCTGGATCAGCTGAGCTTTTTTCTCACATGAATGTCAGAGCTTTCACACATGAAATGTAGGATAATAAGCATTCAGGTTTCAGGCTCTAGACTAGTTGTGCATGTTGTCGATTTCTGTTGGCAAAGACAACATTGAGGAGGCGAGCTTGATTTAATCAGAGTCTGCAGATTTGCAAAAATGTGGACTCAGTGGAGAGCACTTCAGGTAAGCGATAAAAAATTTTATGTGGGTTACTATGAGGCATCTATCAAACGATGGATACTAACTGATATCTGACATGTACCACTCTGGGGATTAAACTTACTATTTTGTGACTGTTTAGAATGCAGTAAATCCTATTTTAATGTGTTTTGATTAGAGTGATTAATCTGAGAATATAACAGCAGAGATTTCTTGCACTGTGCACATACACTTGCAGTTCCGAAATGCGGAAACAGTAAGCTAATGCATATTTCTTATTTGCTGGCCTTTCTTGTCAACATTTTCAGACATTAATCTAACTGAATTTGCAGATAAAGTACAAACTGTCAAATTAATGACTGTGCCTTGCTTTTACTTTCTGTTTCCAGTACTCTGTCCTGCTAAACATGTCTCAACTAAGTCAGTTTTGTGTAAATAAGTGAAGATTGACCTGATCTGGGCATTCAAGTACATGTCAAGTGCAAGCTGCATGATTACAAATCCAAATCACAAAAAATTTGACCCTTGACCCCATGCAACCTTTAACTGTTCATACTGATAACAGCACATATTTATTCCACACATAACATTTTGAACTGCACACCCAAACTTTCAAGTAAACACGTGATTGTTGTTTGATTCACTGGGTGCCACAAAGCAAACTTTCCTTCCTTAAGAAACAAAGCTGATTGTATTACAACATAAAAACGAACACTGCTGCCTCAAAATTTAAATTTTGCTTTTCCCAACATTATTTGAAACCTGGAAGCATTAAAATGTGGGCTCAGTACCAATTTTTAGGAAATTCTAACTTATTTTATGTGATATATACTGACTCATTATCACAGAGGCTGCAGCTCAACGGTCACTACTCATCTGCAACACTGGATTTGACAAGCTCGCCTCTAGCCAGTTTTCACCTGTATGTTCTAGACTTATATACAGATAACACCACTGATGACATAAAACAATTTGTATTGTTCACCTGCAATCTGGCTTAAGCAACATACAGCTAAACACCATGGAAAAGGCTTCCTAAAGTTATTAGGAAAGGTGTTTTTAGTGCTTGAATGTGTGTAAAATGAAAAAATACAGACTTAATTTGTATCTAGAGCACATAAGTAGATATTGTATTTGTTGTGAGCATAAACAAGCAAAGCAGCAGTGACTTTTCCCATAATTCCTCATTCCTCCTCTTTTGCCTTTAAGCACTTTATAAAGATTTCATTTCATGCATGAAGGTCTCATGGGAGAGACAATACTCTTCAGGTTCACTAAGCATTGTACATGCTAAGTATGTTACAGGGCATTTCATTACATAACTATTGAAATGAACCACTTCCTTTCATATATGCTACACACTCTAATGCAATCAATGAGTGAAAACAATAGAGGAGTAGTTGGTTCCATTGATTTTTTTCACGTGGCTCTGGCCTAGAAAGTTTACCCAGAGCAACATGGAATTGACTTGGGCCAACAATGCAACCAACCACACATCCCTATCAATAGCTGCACATAATTAACAGCATGCCCTTTACACAAACTGCCAGGCGCACATGTCAGTTTGTTCAATTTGGTCTCACTTAGTTCTGAAAGTTGGACAGGAAGTCACCCACTCAGTTGACTGCACTGCTCCTGACACTGACATTCCACAGGCCTGTTTCAATGCAATCTCAGCATTTTGTCATTAATCAATTCGCTAATTTTGTATTCCAAAAGAGACATTTTACAAATAGCAAGTCTGCAATATCTTCTGCAACTTGCACCCCCTCTTGGACACCTTTCTAACTTAAGAAGTGCTTGATGTGCAATATTCTAGACACCCTCTTTCTTTTTTTTTTGGACGTTTTCCTTTCTGTGCAGACATGTGTTGCACCATTAAGTGGTAGGAGTTGCCTGGAGTGTCTTCTTAATCTCTTTATCCCTGCATCTCAGTGCTGCTTACAGTCCGATTCACCACCGCCAGGATCTCTTCAAGCATCTGCCAAAAAGTTAATCACCCTTTTGAAATCCCCTCCTGTGTAATTGCTTCGTCACCATTATATTGGTTTTTCATGGTATGCATGCTTTGCTGTGTGAATTCTTGACAGCTGACTATGTTATCATATGTTACAGGTATTTTCTTAAGCCTGTATTACATCACTTTACAGACATGTCTTACTGACAGGGTTTGTCAAGAATGAAAATAATGCAAAATACATTCCCCTCTCATCTGACAGTCACTCTAACTCGTTACTGTAAGATGCAAAGGCTCTGTATGGAGAAACACAGGCCACAACTTAAGTAGCATCTGGCTGGCGAAACCTGACATGGCCTTTCGTGAAAATGTCACATTATGAGTCAAGAAAGTGAACCACAAGTTAATTTTGCACCCGAGAACAGGAAGTCAAAATGACAAAATATGTCAACACTTTGTGAGTCTTCCCACTGTTAGTCACTGTTAACGTTAGTTATAGATCCATTAGTTTATTACAGCGTTGCAGTTTTACGGAACAATAGCGCAAGTGATACACCTATATGTAATTTAAGTGTGCATCTTATCTGCTAGCTAGCCACTGTATTTGTTGCATTCAAGTACAGGGAGGAGATACTAAGATGTTGTGAGCTTAAATCCATTTCTTGTAACGTCAACTGTGAACAATTGAATGGTGCCATACGTTACACCCATTGCAACGCAATACGTTACATGAGGGAACGTTGGAGACGCAATTGTGAGAATAAACGTTACTGCACGACATTAAAACAAACAGCGCACAGCAACAATATGTCTTAACTGAGAGAAACCTGGTCCCCATCACAGAAATCACTTCCACCATCTCGGCTGAGCCCACATTACACGCTTCAAACGCGGGGGAGGCTTAGCTTCATTCCCAGCTAACACACACATACACACACACACTTTTACTAATCACAACCAAGCATTCCCGCGGTTAAACTTGCAATGTTTTCAGTTGCAAAAAGGGTAGGGAAAAAAAGAAAAAAAAGGAAGGCCGTGACTTTTACTTACCGAAAATACGTCAACGTCCGTGGCAGTCATGGTGCGGAATGTATGGTGTTGATGTGCTGGGCAGACTGAGCAGAGGCGAAAGGGAACAGCCCTCGTCTCTCCGTACTGGCCTGCTAAACTACTGAGCCGAGCTGACAGAGATAGGATAGGAAGAGAGGGACACAAGACGGAGAAGAGCTAGTAACTGGGCAGGGAGGCTACCAGCCTCGTGACAAGATGATTCACTGCCACTTCGCTTCTGGTTCGCTCCAGTCAGGAAAAATTGCTTATTTTCTCTGTTTAAACTTAAGATGGAAATAAGTGAGAGAACAAATATGAATGTTTGTTTAAGCTAAACGGTGTAGCACTGAATATTAATAAAACAAGACGGCAACCTGAACCAATGAAAATGGTAGCTACTCATTTTTACGCGTGCGTACTAATACGGAAGTTATCAGTTGAATCAATTCCCGCTATCTGAATATTGGCTCATGTTTTCATTCACTTATCAAGAGTTGCTTACCAAATAAGGAAGACTATTCTAGATCTTGAAAACTTTAAAGCTGCTATTTTTTGATTCCCAGTAGGTGTTGTGACGGCCAACGTTTGCCCATATGTTAATGCAGGAGATGAACTATCTTGACGTGTAGCTAACATCTTTGGGCGGGACAGATACATTCCAATATGGCCACTTCTCAGAAACTCCCATTGAGTCGTGGAATGTCATGCTGAACACATTGCAAGCCAGGACAGGAGCGAGCAGCACCGCGGAGCGACAGGGGGAGAGCAGAAATATGTGTGTCAGCGGTGGAGATAATAAAATACCTGGTCATCACTTCAGTTTAGCCTGTGAATGTGTCCTTTTCATTAGATTGCTATTAAAATGTAAATAACTTAATGAGGTCACAGATGGACTTTACGAGACTGTGACTGAGCCAATCAGAGCAAGTCATCTGATTCTGTTGCAATAATGTGTTGTTTACTCCAATTATAAAACCAGTATGTCTGAACTGTATGTCTTGCATTGTCTGAACGTGCTTGTGGCCCAGGCACCCTAGGGACATGTTGGCTACTTTTTGGAGCTTTGCATCAAACATTTATAAACTCATAACTTTTTTTTGTGTGTGCCTGATCATATTTTAGAGTTTACCAGCCACATTACTTTACACACAAATACACACACAAACACACAAACACACACACATATCTGTGTGTGGGTGTGTCAAAGTAAATGGCAAATAGGCTCCTATTACTGTTTAATTGAGTATTTAAACTTGAATGACAGGAATGGTTTCCATGAGGTCTTGTGGAGTGATGAGGCTGGTAAACATGTATTTCTTAGTTAATTTGTTAGTTTTTTTTAAAGAAGAAGAAGAAGAAAGAATTATTAAGCACATCCAGAAGTAATGATTTTCAGTTTCTACTTTTATTCTTAATTTAAAAAAAAATAGACTGTAAACCTTAAAACAACTGAGTGCCTTCTTTGTCTTTCTGAAATCTTAAGCTCTTTCCCTGCAGGTAGATCGGCATATATTATTCAAATTGTATCCACGTATACACTCTTCCCGGAAAGAGACTCCTCCAGGTAGAGGTGGAGGGAAGTGAGAGACCAGGTAAAGACGACTGTGTGTCACCGGGACAAAGGTGTAACAGGACACCGCGCGGCCGTGTGTAGACTTTCAGTTTTTCACGATGGCTCTGACACAGGATTCCGTCCTGTCTCTGCTGATAACGAAGGGCGGAAAATTAAAAAAATCCGACTTTGTTGGTAAATTCAAAGGCTTAGTAGACAGCGACGATCCCGAACAGAAAAAACGGAACAGGGAACTTTTCAAGACTTTTGTCAACAATGTCGCCACCGTGAAAGAATTCGATGGCGTCAAGTATGTTGTCATTAATAAAAACTATCGACACCTCCTGGACGGCGGTCGTACAGCGGAAAAGATGGACAATGAAGAGGAATCGACGACAGGTGAGCGGCAGCGCTCACCTACGCGGAGTGAGAGCACTGAAGGCTGTGATGCGGCTGGAAGGGAAAGAGCAGACGTCCCTGAACCTGAGCAAGAACAGGAAAATAATGAGAGTAATGAAAACCCTACAGAACTTTCTCCTATACAGTTGGCATTGCAAAGGAGCAAAGTTCCTAGTGTTAAAGTTAGAAAAATGCAGAATTTTGAAATCCAAGGGCAGGACGCACCTGGAGATAACTGCCCGAGATGGGGTGCAGTAAATGAACCCACCAAAGTCCAGACTAAACCATATGCCTTGCCTCTGAGAATGCCACCCAGCACCTTTAAGGTCAAGCTCAATGATATAAAAGAGGACCGAGATATGATCCCTGAGAGCCCAACATCAGATACCTTCAAGAGCAAGAGAAGGCCCCCGCCACTGGAGACGCATGGCAGCATCAGCTCTCCCCAGCTGAGGAGGGCAGCGAGGAACACCACTAAGGTATCAGAGGAGCCCAAAGAAACAAGAGTGCCCTCCTTGGTTCCCCTGGAGCAGTCGGAGCATGAATGGCTGGTCAAATGTGCTGCCGGTCACTGGAGCCAGGCTTACGGCCTGCTGCTGAGAGACAGCCAGCTGGCCGAGAAGAGGGACTTCATCTCAGGGTTCACCGCCCTGCACTGGGCGGCCAAATGTGGTAACAGCGAAATGCTTGTGAAGATAATGGACCTGTCCAAGCAAGGAGGGGTTGACTTAGACATTAATGCAAAAACGCATGGAGGTTACACTCCTTTGCACATAGCTGCCTTGCACGACCAGGAGTACATCATGACCATCCTGGTTGGGGAGTTCAGGGCCGACCCGAGCATCAGGGACAACTGTGGTAAGAAGGCCTACCACTATCTGCACAAAGGCATTTCTACCTCGGTGAGGGAGATGCTTGGTGAACCCAAAGCCCAGCAGGTTCAGGACAGGGTCCTGCACGAGAAAGAAGAGCTGGACCTGTTCCCGGATTTTTCCAAGGGTCTGCATTCAATCAGCCGTCTGTTCCAGCCCCACATGACGGGCCACAGAAAGAAGCACAAGCAGAGGCCAGCATTTTACTCCCTGAGCGAAGACCCCGGCGAGGAACGAGAAGACGGCAGCTTCAGAAGCAGGATCATATCAGATGCTTTTATGTAAACTCATAATAATGATATTTTTTTAAAGAGGAATAGTGTTTTATTACCTCAGAGAATTTGACTGACTTCCCTCTGATATTCAAGCCCTCTTTGAAATTGATCCCCTGAAAAATCGTTTGTAGTTTGTTAACATTTCTTATTGGAAGAGAGTGATTACATGAATTACAAAGGTACAACATGAGAAAAACAGCATCATGAAAGGAGGGTAATGCCTTTCTGCTTATTAAATGTTATTGAAATTTATAATAATTCAATTCTTTATTGGATCTTCTTCAGGTCAAAATCTTTGGTGTGATCAGGGCTGACCTGAAAAACATCCAAGTAGGACTGAAAAGTTATAAAAACTTTGTGGCGCAGATAAAGTTTACAGGTGTTCCTCCTTTACTGAAGAAATGTTATCAGATATGAAATGCAGAGTTTGGTTGTGTGGTCAAAGGGATAATCAATCAAAGACCTAAATTAATGACGGAATCAGGGGAAACCTTTTAAAAAAGTTTGATTGATTTTGAATTACAGACTTAGAGTTATACTATGAGATGTTACCTGTACAAGCTGAATCTGTCGGTATCTGTGTTTACCTGTGCAAACAAATCATGATTCAGAAAATATTCCAGGAGGCTCTGTGAGTCGTAATATTACTCACAGTCTGTGTTCTCTTGAAGGCAACGCCTCTTTAGCTTCATCAGTAGAGGCTTAGACTCTGAAATGAAAACCAAACTTAACAATATTATTTATTAATATAATTAATTAAAAAAATGTTAATTTTATGTTGATTTCTTCCATTTAAATTTACGAATTTGTGTTTTTTGAAGTAAGGAGTCAGGTTTATTTTTCAATGTAGCATTTTAGCAAAGTAGAAACTGCACCCAGCACTTACGCAGCTGCAAAAATTAGGTTATTAACTTCACTTATGCAACCGAGTTTCTGCTGTTAAGTTGTTATTCATTCTGACATATTGTGATTTTAAATGTGCTGCACTCCATTACTCAAGGAAGAAATCTGACTGTATACTACTTATTTTGACAGTTTGCACATATCCAGACTTGTTTTCTAGATGTCAATCTCTTTGAAAAATTTTTTCAATCTGTTTTTGATACGGATACTACCAGGAAATCAACATATGATACTGATTTACAGCCTCTCATCCAGCAGTGAGACCAAGACTTGACTTGTTTTCTTCTATGTTTTAACCACTAAAAAAAGGAAGTGGTCATCCTCCTGCTATCCAGAGGCAAACATGACCGAACCAAATATTGAGATGCTCTTGCTGACATTTGGGGCACTCATACCTCTAAAAGCAGCAAAATGTTTCAACAAACAAAAGTGAAAATCTGAGACATGTTTGTGCCCCTGAGGAGGATTTAGAGGACTTGCCTTTTCCTCATTGCTCCACTTTGTAACAGATTAATAATTAAACACTGTGAGGCATTTATGAGAAGCAAACATCCCACTGAAATGGTTTGGAGGAAAACCAATACTGGATTGTAATGAAGTAAAATACACTTTCCCAGAAAAGATAAAGGGTTTGTAATTCATAAAGGACTGTGCAGGTGTTCTGTAAACCATTACAGACGCTCTCTGTGCCAAAACTTCTCTGAGATGTGGCTCGGCTCCATCCTCTGGCTTGTTGAGACAGCTGTGATTCAGCCAGACACAAAGCTGACGAGGAGTGAGTGTGCTTGCATGTGTGTGGCTGAAGGTAGTGTGTTAATGATATCACCACCGCCAGCAGCGTGAAGACAAGAAGAAGCAGCATTACTGACGTTGCTGCCTTGCTTCCTGTCTGTCCTGTGTTTTCCTCAACTGAAGTGTCTGTGTATTATTCATTTGGTGTCAACAAGAGCAGAATTAAAATAAGATATTGGTCTTAAGTCGCAAATCTGGAAGGTAAATAAGTTATTCTCTCTGTTCGTCTCGTCTTGAGTTGTCTACCTCTATTTCTTTTGTTTTTCATGAGGTCACTTCCCCAGCAGCATCCATTGTATTTACGTCAGGATGATGTTTCATCTCCGAGCCTCAGGGTTTTATTAAGCAAATGTTCTTTTCTGCCGCTGCTGTGAGGAGAAAGGCCGTCACAAGGTCAGAAACGACACCCAGAGAGGTGAAAAAAGTCCTTAGGATAAAAGGAGCAGTAATTTCTTATGTCAAATTCCATTACAAAAGGACACTGTTTAATAAAGTGTTTGTTTAGATGAAAATACAGACGTGTGAGTGGTAAAATTAGGTGCTAAAGACAGAGATACTTGTTTTGAAATGTGTTAAATTGTTTGTGTTGGTGCAGTAATTTCCTACTTGCATTTTTTCATACTTCATGAAGACCAGAACTGGCAAGTAAACATCTTTTTCAGTACCACAATAATATGGTATCTGATAAATGGAGGTTAGAAGGAATAGTTAGCTTATTCGCTTTCTTGCTGAGAGTGAGATAAGAGGATCGATAAAACTTAATCTTTGTGCATAAGTGTGAAGCAGGAACCACATTTAGTCTAAAAACTGGTGGTTTAACTTTAAGATCGGAAGTTAAGCTTAAAGACCAGAAGTTCGTCCTAAATACTGGAGGCAGGCAGAAAAGTAAAATCAGCAACAAGACACAAATGAGGCCTGTTAATACTCTGTGACATAACCTGTGAAACCCGTCATGAAAATTGGAGGCAGCAGTGAAAAAAGTCTGGAATGCATTTTTAGCCAAAAACGATTATCCCGTGATTGTCAGGTAGTCATGGAAAGAGCTTAAGTGATCTTAATTAGAGCGGGTGGAGCTTCAGCAGAAACATTTACCACAACAAAGAGGCAATAAATCATAATGATACAGCTTTACTGTCGGTGTCTTGAAAACAAGGCCTAGTTTGTCTTCATAATTGAGCCGCGTGAAGACTGCCAGAGGTTAGAGGAGGAGACCGAAGGTGTGCTGACATTCCTGTGGGTGGAGAGTTCAAAGTCCAGTTTGAGAACAGCTTTTAAAACACTAATGTGAGCATCTGGCGCAGTGAGCACTGAGTCATCGACATGCTCAGCCACCTTTTCCACCTGCAGACACAATCATGGCCAATTTTAGCAGTTTTTTTTTTGGTTGCACTAAGCAAAATAATAAAAAGAAAGCCCACTTTGTGCCACTTCATGGTGTAGATTTTGCTTCCCAACTGGAGCTTTTTGTGTCAGCCACTGTTTACTGTTTCTCCGAGACAGAAGGACACAGTCAGTGATTATCAGCAGCAAAGCTCCTCATTAGCTGATGCTGCAACAGAACTGGTGCTGCAGTGTTCAGGGCCAGCCTGTCTCTTCCTGTCTACAGTTTACACCACCGAATGCTCCATCACTTACACTGTCATTGTAATACCTAACATGCAAATTAGTGTCTGACAAAGATTGCACTTGTATTGAATTCCCAAGATTGTGTTTGGCATCCCTGCTGATTCAAAGAGGAATCTGATTTAAAGAGATTTATTCTTTGTAATGTATGCTACTCTAAAAGCTGTCTGATATCTTTCTATGTTTTTCTGTCGGGTCAACATGAAATATATACATATATATCTTCCATACCTTTAAACAGGCTTTTGTTTTCTGACAAGCTGGAAGATATATCACTGTGAGGCTGATCAAACAAGGTAGAAAGAGATGAGAAAGGGAAGACATACTGTTAAAATATGTCCCCCTTAAAAGATCATTTACTCCTGTTTTCTACAACTCATACAATGTTACAACTAGCAGCAGAGAGAAGCATCAAAAAAGCATCAGGTATTTCCAAAACAGGTTTCATTTTCCATTTGCAGACAGTTGAGACATTTTTATTTCATCCTAACCTCCAACAATTCTATATAAGAAAAAGAGATGTTCCTGTTGTAATAGTTGTTTTTTTTCCCCACGGAAAAAGTCTGCATGCAGTTGTTTTGGAACATAAAAAAAGTAAATTCTTGCTTCCAGTTTTCAGTGACAGTAATTTATTGGACTCTCAGAAGCAGTGTGTCGATGTGCCTGCAGAGGGCAGAGTCGATCTCTGAGAGAAACAACCAATTGAGGAAATGCCTCAACTACTGAAGAAACTTCCAAAACAGACAGTAAATAACAACATTGGGCAAATACAAATGTTGCAAATAGGCAGTGTTACCCATCCTCACAGATTAAATATTGCATTACTCTTTCTATACATATTTTAGGTAGCCTAGATATCTAGTTTTATGTTTAGCATCCTGCACTAGATTTAATGGTCCACTATCAGTTTGCTACTGTTCAGGCTGGATATTACGTTTCTGCATCAGGTAACATTCCTGGTTACCGAGGCATCTCTAATTTAAGCTATAGTTCACTGTGAAGGAAAAAAAACAAATGACATACACTGGAAGAAGAGGGAGAGCTTAATTTATTAACAATATTACAAACATTATGGAATTTTCAACTCCAAACAGGCACAAAACAAGTCAAACTCTCATCAGAAAACAGGTGTGAAATGTAGCATGAAAACGTGGATTTAGAGCTGTCTTTGTTGTCATACCACCAGCTGGGACCCACAGAAATATGTGTTTCCTTCTTGGCTTTAAAACAGATTCTGTTCCTATCAATGTCACACTCCTCCAGGGTGTGAAACCAAATCCCCAACTAAACAAATATATAATCCTACTTCAAAAACCAACCCCTCCTCTGCAACCTCAACAAAACACTGCTTTGATTGAATGAAGAAAAAAAGAAAGAACACAGGAAGTCGTCAAATGTTTGTTAGTATGCACACTTAGCAAGAACTAAAATGAGTATATATTCACGTGCTGCTTCCTTGTGCAAGCATTTTCCACACTTTCTCCCCCCTCAGTCTTCCTTTTCTCTAGAATGTTGGTCTTCTGCATACTTGAGGAATTCCAGCAGGCTGCAGGGAATAACATGAGAGTCTTTCTAACCGTTCAGCCAAGCGTCAGCACAAAGGCCAAAACAAACACACGTTTGTTTAGCAAACTGAAGCAGGGAGAGTTGTAAAAAACCTCCAGAGAAATAGGTGATGGATGGTGGCAGAGGCGGTGAAACATGCGAAATAACATATAAACATCTTTCAGTGTGTTCAGTCTCTGAGAAAAACAAGCTTTTTAATCACGTAGTTGACTTTTATTTTGACATTCTGAGTCAAGAGAGATTAAATGTTTTCTTTTGTGTGTGAAGGTTTGCTAATAATGCTCTGCCTCTTGGGGGTCACTTTTACATAAACATCATACACACACCAGTTCAACTCTTAAGCTGGATCAGTTTTTTTATGTACAGTCAACAGGGAGAATTTCCAAAGGGACGATAGCATTTTGATCACTTCATGACTTTGTAGGAATTTCATTGAGAACAAACACAGCAAACACCGAGAGGAGTTCTGTCTCTCTGTTTAACTAATGTTTACACACACACACAGGTAAGACATTTCAGGATTTTGAGCACACACACACACACACTGCACATATTCTGATGTAAAGCAACAGCTCACATCACTCTTATAACAACCTTCCAATGTGTCGGCTGAACAGTAGAATGAGATTAATACAAATGTAAAAACTACTGACAAATATTAAAGAAGAAACATGTATGCAGCTTTTAAGATGATGAGATTCTTTAAAAATTGGGGGGAAATGTCACTTGATTCAAGATCGTTCTTTCATTTAGGGCTACGAAGAAATGCTTTTAAACTAAAATCGTGTAAATTTAAATAACATGAAGGCTATTTGTATCTACGCTGTGGAGGTAGAGAATAGGAAATTAGTTTAAGACACCTGAAGTGAAGACTGTGGACTTTTCTCTTTAAAAAACTGTTTCAAGTATCACGTGTCACTTTTGTGACAAAGGGAGGAAATACTCTGTGACATAACTGCTTACTTATAATCTGCCTTAAAGAGGTTTAGCACCTCCATGAGGGACTGCTGCAGCGCGAAATCATCAAGACTTAATGACATTAAGTATGAAATTAGCTGAAAGAGCATTTGCACACAATCCTCAGCATGTTGTCAGGTGTGCTCATGTACCTTTTGAAAACGTGATTTATTCATTCCTATTTAAAATTACTCACTGAGCGAATAAAAGAAGTAAGATAAAGTATTTTTAAATGGATGGAGTAAGGCTTTCACTTGAGATTACTTTAAAAACAAATCTGATTTGAAGAAATGTGCATTTATGTATCATTACAAAGTGCTTTTTTTTCATTCACCCTTTTTGGTTTTTAGTGCCTTAATTTGAAACATATTTTAAAATAACAACATTTAAAAAAAAAAAAGAAGATTAAATCTACTACATCTATTGTACATTTTACTGACATGATACAGTACAAAGGCCCCTCTAAGGGCTACGTTCTTTTAATTACGCATTCTCACTAATCAAAATACAATCTTAAAGCTTATAGTAGGTCTCCAGAGGTGCAGATACAGGGCTGTAGCACTACCATCTTAATGAAAAGTGAAGGAGAGTTGCTGAATTGCTAACAGGGAAATGCAGAGTTTCCACCCAGCAGATCTAATGAAAAGCGTTCCACTGAAACACCAACATCAAGGCACACAATAAAACAGTTCATCCCACTGCTCAAAGTCAACGGATACATGTACAACACGCTGCAGGTTGTGCAGGCTGACAAAAGGAGGAGGTCGGGTGGATGAACATCACGGAAACCCTCAGTGGATGACAGAAAGGTAAGGAGCTTCAGTCTCAACAGTCTTTATAGCTCATCTTATGTGCAGCCTCTGGTTATGAGACAAGCAGATGGCATGGCTGGTTCCACAGAGGCCCTGACAAACTCTTTTAAAAGGACAAAAGAAAGTCATAACATGGTGCAAAGGGTTGGAGGTACCAGCTGGACCACTTATAATCCACACCCAGTGTGTCTATGTGTCAAACGGAGCCAGAAAAGAACAGCCAAAACTCTCTGTCTTTAAGGCAAGTCGAGAAAGAAAGAGAGGAGAAATCAGTGCTTTCGTTGCTCCTCTCTTCACAGGTTGAGACTGTTGGAAAGGGCCTCCAGCTGCTCCTCTCCCAGCCTCTGCTTCTCCTCCAGGTCCTTCTGTCGGATGAGCAGCGAGGCCTTGGTCTGGACGAAGTGACGGTAGTCCTGCAGCTGCTCGACAGACAGCTGACGTGACAGGAAGGTGGAGACCACGTTCTCTCTCCGGTCCAGATTATCCTTCAGATCTTTGGCGTCCTCCCTCTGTTTGCACAGCAGGCGGTGGCGACTGTCCAGAGATTGCTGAGTGCAGAGACAGAGGGATAGGAAGATAAATTATACCTGATAGCATTAAAAGGCTACATTACCTCTCTACATTGCATGATGTTGCTGGGGACTGTGATTGAAATTTGAACTCTTTTCTGGTGTTGAAGGCCTTGCAGAAACATCACATTCATGCTCATGGCATGAAATGACTGAGAAATATCCTGCTGTGAACATACAAATACAGAATTTGAGAAGACTGCTGATAGAAAATCCGAAAATTTTCATACAAGTGTCATATTTTGGGTTATATTTTTGTTTTAATTGAAAGGTGATATGTCGTTTGATGTAAGAGAGAGCTGTGATAGTTGTATGATCACATTTTAAACAGCCAAAGGACAGGAGGTGCAGTGTTTCCTTATGTCAACAGAGGGCAGGGTAGATACAAATGTCATCGAAACTGGACTAGAGTTTCGGTGAGTCAGTGTAAATATCAGTGTTGCTGATAACAGCAAGAAAACAAATGATCTACTAACAAGCCCTTAGTATGCTGCATGTTTAGCCAGGCTTCTGCAGAGGAACAAACTTACAAGGAGCCCTTTCAGAAGTAAAAGTAAAAATCCATGCAGGCATACACTGCATGGATGCATCATAGAAAAAAATGGGATGTACAATGAAGCAGAATAATCAGAGGGCAAACAAAGTAAAGCACAGAGCTCAAGCTTGATCCTGTGAAACTACTTATGATAATATTTGAGAGTAAGTTTGTGTCTCTAACTTAGACTAACTTAGTTAAAACAATATGTAAAATAAAGATTAAATAACTGACAGTAAACATATCGCACACTTACCTCAGATGCAGCCTGATAACAATCTACTCATTATTTTTCAATATATCAAACTAGAAAGTGCAGTCTTATCAAACTGCAGTATATCCAAAATAATCGTCAAATGTCTGATAAAGCACTTGGCTCAGACACAGATAAGCTAAAAACTGGCAATCAAACATTGATAAATGGCATTTTTCGAATTCCTCTCATTGAGAAACCTTGACTCCATTAAAGTTGCCCTTCAACTTTTGGCTTCAAGTGGCATGTTTGCTGTTCTAAAGTAAACAGAACAGGAGTTTTGCTGAGGGCATGGGAGCAGCCACACACTTCTAATGCTCATGGTCATCTTTACCCCTGAAGCTTTAAATGAACTGCGGTGAATCATGAGATCTGTAAGGTGATATGAAATAACATCCCCCCCAGGAGCACTTGCTAGCATTATGCTTTTACTCGTGTGCATTAGTGTGTATGTGTAAACAACTTCAGGGAAAAGAGACGGTGCAAAAATAGGATCGTGAAACACTGAGAAAATGATGGTGCATTTAGGTACATCAGTAGATTTTTATCACATCTTATTTAACTGTTTCAGTTGAACTTTAACCCCAGATTTCAGTCAGGGTATGTCTTAGATTCATTCACAAAATTAGTGCTTTTTACTAGGAAGAAAAGAGAAGGACAAAGATTCTCAGTTTGATGTTCTGGCTTTTAAAACACTTCAGTAAAGAGGGATGTGATTAATTACAGTCTGCTGTCAGAAAATCAAAAGAAAAACAAAAAGAGCAGAAAAGGATGTAATAAAAAAAGAATATGTTAAGTTAGTTATTCCTTGCATTAAAAAGGTTTTTTCAGTTTTAGCTGCAGAAATTTTGCATTTCAGGGTCATTAAAAAGTGCCAACAGAAAGTTTTCATAACAGTTCCTCATGGCAAGTGGTGTAATATCAGACAGTCAAGAAACTTGAGAATAAAATAAAATAAACCAAGAATTAGAGGAGTGAATTGTTAACTGCAATGGATTACTCATCCAGAGCAAGTTTCTTTTTCACCATTTCTGTCAGCATACAGGTATCAATATAAAACAAAGGTTGACTGTGGATCAAAGGAACATGATCTTGTTACTAAATCCCCCAAATCTTTGATAGAGAAAAAAAAAATGAGGAAGAAAAAGGTCCGGTTCCTCACCTTCTCCTCAGCATCTGTGTCTTGGTCCACAGTGCTCAGGGCGTTCTGTACCCTGGCCAGCCGAGCAGAGAGGCACAGCAGCAGGCTGACCACCCTCTCCAGGTCTCCTATGAACAGGTTGTACCTCTCCAGCTCCACGGGCAGACAGTGCTCACGGACCAGAGCCTCCAGGGCCTCGCCGTGAGCCACGTTCTCCTGAATCTCTGTCTGCAGGGCACCACGCGTCTCTTTCAGTGACTGAAGATGTGCCTCGATATACGACACTAACAGATGCTGTTAATCAAAGCAGAGCAGATAAGGTGTTTAAAGAGGTCAAAATAAAATAAATGGAGAGAAAAAAAGACAGCCAACACAAACCACAAAATTCAAGATTCAAAGTGAACCAATCAAATATTTATTTAATATTTGCTGTCATTACATCATAAATAAAAGGCATACTGTATATCAAGTGAATGTGAAAGGCAGTCAGAAGGAGGGGAAGCTATGTGCAAAGCCAAATATTAGGCAAGTGGGAGACACTGATAAGAGGTAGACAGTGCATCATGCGATAAGACTATCTCAGTCTGAAATAATCCACTCAAGGCCAAATAGCACAGAGATAGTTTGAATATGAAATCACCATGAGGTTTCTATTTTAAAAATCATGGTTAAAAGTGTGTTGTTAAAAGTCTTATATGATCTGTTGTCCTTTCTAGTTTCTTGTCATTTGTAATATATGTGCAACAAAACCAACAATTTTATATATACTTTAATCATGTATTGCCTTGTGTTTTGTGAAATTATGTATTTTTTCCTGCACAATGTTCTCATTCTGTTTTTTGCAGCGTCTTGACAAAAGTCATTACCTGTTCACACTGTAAAAGATCAGCTCTTTTTCTGTCATTCACTACATTGCATAAATAGATAATTACCTTCTTCTCAGTGATGTCAGCTTCGCTCTGCATGTCTGCACACTGAGGCTCGGGACTGTCAGAAGCAGGAGCAGGACACAGAGATGGTTCAGCGCCTTCAACTGCTTTAGCACTGCAAAAAGAAACGTGTTCAGGTCATACTAGCTGCCATGCAACCTGTTGATGCAGCTAATGAATCCTGTCATCACAATAGAGCATTCCTGATTCAGTTTTACCAAATATGGTGTTTCTTGTGGATAGTACTTTGAACAAGGTGCTAAGGTTATTAACACATGACAAGACACTGAAATACAACTGCATATTTTCAGTGTGTGCTTACATGAGCAGAAATCTGAGCACAAGGGGCAGCAGTAAGCAGATAGCCAGGTGTGTCTGTGTATGTGATGCAACAAAAGGTAATACAGCACCGGTGGAGCTCAGGAAGTCATTGAGAACCGCTATCAAGTTTTTTAGAGACGCATTAAACTAGTCATTAACTTGGCCTCTCCTGCATTCTAAACACCATGTCAACTCCATAATAGTTTTAAGATGTGAGTGAGGTGGATAAAATTTTCCCATTACACAGCAGTTTGTATACACAAGATAAATAGTTATGCAGTCACCTGAAAGGATGGGAAGTCAAAGTAATGGAACATTTATGAAGCAAGTCTAGCTGGCTTCTATTTCTATGCTAATTTTTATGACTTTACACTAATTTTTGTGACATATTCAAGTTTTCTTAAGACTGGGTTCATCTCTCTAACTCAGGACGTTAAAAAGCTCTCAAAAGGCCACAACAAATTTCCATTCTTTAAATAGAAGAAACCAGCGGGAGTTTAATCAGGAAAGACAAAGCTGAGTCAAACCTCTGAGTGTGAACATTCACCTTTCTGCAGCTCCTTTCTGTTCCTGCTTCTTCTTGTAGTGCTCCTCCATCAGCAGAGTGTCCTCTGATAAAAGCTGTTCCATCAGCATCAGTGCTGTTTTACGATTGGCCAGTGGGTAGAACACTCTAGCCAGTGATTGGTCAGCCTTGACCACTGCCTCTACAAGCTCCTCCCACTGTGGTTTCTCTGCAGGCCTCTCCTGACTCTCCGTCTCTCCCTCAGGTGTTCCCCTCTCCTCCATCTCCTGGCTTCCTCCTGAATTTTCCTCTTCCGTTTCTGGATTTTCCTCCTCTTCCACCTGCTGACTGATGTCCGCGTCAGTGACAGATGTGCAGGGAGACACAGAGGTTTCACTTGTCTGTGTTGGAGGGACTGAGCTGGTGGACTCGTCATCAACGTTGTCTGTCAGCGGTGAGGTCTGGACTTGCTCTGTGATCTCCTCTTCTGGAGGAACAACCCACAGTGATGGATCTGTGGTGACACCGCAGCTCAGAGACACTTCATGGTTTGAATCGGGTGGTGGGACGACACTGTTTGGTTCATCCACCGACTGCTCTCTCTCTGATCCAGTCACAGAGGGAGGAGTTCTGACTCTGTTGACAGTTAAACAAACTGAGGTTAACAATAACAAAATTGTATTGCAGAATCACAAACACCTGTTTGTTTAAGTTCAGTCAGGTGCAAAAAGGGGGTTATAATTAAATAATGACAATACGATATATTTCAGGTAATTGTGTCAAACAGGTCAAATAATTTCAAAGAGCAAACAAATTATGTGTTTAAGTGGAGTCTAATCTTACCTGGAGTTTGGCCGGTTTTCACTAGGAGGCCTTGTTTGGGTCGGGGAGGGCGAAGTGGATATGATCTCGCTGTCACTGGTCTCTAGACCTCCAGGGGAAGGTGGGTTAGAAGAAGTATCGACAGGCAGTCTACCTGACATGAACTCATCAGTGACAGGGCTGTGAGATCCAGAGTGAGACCTGGTCCGGGAAGAGGAGGACGGGGCTGGAGAGATGGATCTATTGGAGCTCCTTGATTCCACTGTGACATCTTCCCGTGATTCAGAGTTTTGCTTCAGCAGAGGCTTTTTCTGGGTTTGGTTTTGAATCTGTTCCTGAGTGTTCTTCTGACCAGTAAACTCTGGCTCTTTTGCTGCTTGCTCTGTTACATACTGTGTCTTCCTCCCATTGTCCTGCCCCTGGGCTCTTCTGACTTCGGCAAAGAAGGGAACGCTCCTCCCGTCTCTGTCTGGTCCACCAGGTCCAGCTGAACGCCTCCACACTTGATCCAGCTGCTCAGAACTTTTACTTAAGGCTGATGGTCTAGCTAACTTTGATGCCCCGAGCTCTTCCATGGACTTCCCCCTCTGTGCAACCACACGGACACGCTGCTGACCTTCAGGCACTGGCTTTATTACGGAGTCCTCAGGGACATTCTTCTGGGGACTGACATTAACATGCAGTGTTTAAATAAGTCACTCATTAATACAAACTATGAATACTTTAGACCAGAAAGTTCTGGCCTTAAAATGAAAACAAAAACTATCAAAACACATTAAGCTGTCACATTTTAATAAGCAAATTCCTTTAGAGGCAAAAACAACTCCATCTTACAAGGGCTCTGAAAAAAATATACTGCAACACTGGCAGTAATTCTCTGATATTCCTGCAAATCACAATGCAGTTTTGAAAAACAAGCCAACTCTTTGAAAATAGTTCAGACAATGATTCTTTTTCTAAAGTCCTTGCATAAATCTTTTATAAGTAATGTTGGTTAGCTGGAGCGGGTGGGTGTTGACTTTCTAGTGCCACAATGAATCAGGTGGAGATTTATAGTCTGTGCTGCAGCTCACACATCACCGACCTAATACTCTCCTGACCTAAAACCAATAAAAATGTCCCAATTTGTCTGCAGTGCTGGTACATACCTCCAGGTTTCCATAGAATCAACTGGTAATGGACGCTTCTCATTGCCATGTGCCTGCAGACCCTGCACAACACATGAATTACATTTGAATTGGGATACACTCTCACTTTAATGGCATCTAAATGTGTGAAACACTAGAGTAGCAGCCAGAAGTGTCTCAATCAATGACTTGTTTTCTTTTAATTAAATATTTATGACTCATTTGTTCTACAGCAAAGTTTATTTCATATTGTTGTGAGAAAAAGTTTATCAGACATTAACTGTAACTACTAAAATATACCCCTGAAACATTTTTGTGACATTTAGGAATTTGGTGAAAAAATGGAGTCTACATTCATCTACCAATGCATTTTTCTCGGAAGAAAACACGCTCTTCAAAGAGCATCTCATTATTCTAGGTACTTGTACTTTTGTATTGAGGATTTTAGTTTGAAACAACAAACCTCAAACACATGTGGGATGGATGTGGATCTATTCCTGAAGAAATAAGGTGGTTCTGGCTGATCCAAGAGACTCTCCACTGATGCAGATTTCCCCTGAGATGGACCTTGACTCTCCCTCCATCTGAGTTTATTGGACTGGCCAGCATACTGGCCTGAGCAAGACTGAGCTGAGAAGAACTGGGCGTACCTATTTTGTGAAAATTAAAACAGAATATTGAAAATTGCTGATTCATACAATGAAAAAAAGCATTAACCAAACTTCTTGCTCTTTTGTCGTACCTGATGGAGCTGGTGGAGGAATCAAGGATGCGGCCAGCAGAATGTGGCCTGTGGAGTTTCTTCTTGGTGTTTTTGCCATCATGATATCCTGATAGAGGCCTTGGACCGTAGTCAAATGGTTTCTCTCCCAGAGAATGCCTCTGTCTGGAGGGAGGTGGTAACTGAGGCGCTGGTTTCTGTGGCTCAGCCACTTTCTGTCCTGTCTTGCGCTCCATGTACTCCACGAGGGCCTTCTGTTGCAGGTGTTTTAAGTTTGTCTTCGAAGCAGAAGGGGCTGAAAGGGCTCTGCCTCGTGTCTCAAACATCTTCCTCCGTGCTGCAACCAGTCCCTGCTCTCCTTGCTGCACACCATCCTCTCCCTCACAATCAACTACAAACAGGTCATCACATTCATTACTAAAAGAGCGACAAGCAGAGTGGATGGGGACACCACCAAGCTGGTTGAGTTTCTCTGGTTCAGAGTAACACATCTTCTTCTGTTCTGGAGTCAACCGTTTCCTGCCTCCGATTCGTGCCACCTGAGGCTGGGCCACCTTTGTTGGTCTTCCGTTTTCCTTTTCGGTCTCTTTGTCTATCTCTTTTTGAGTCTCCCTGACTTCTTCTTTTATGCTTCCCCTCTCAGTCTCTTCAGAGGTCAAAGAGGGAGTGAGTGTGTCTGTGGAGGTCTCAGAGTCCTGTGACGAGGAGAAAGTATGAATAACTGTGGGCCTCAGCTCGGGTTTTTGCCGAATACGGTGTGGCCATGACAGCTGCAGGTCCCTCCTTTTAAAAGACGTCTCTCTTAGGACTTTGGACTGGACATCCTTCAGCTTCTCTTTGTAGTACTTTTTATAGGAGTCATCCAGAGTGTTACAGGCGGAGGCAAGTTCCCCTGTATCATTCTTGTTTGTGTCACTTTTTGGATGTCTCTCATTGTTAGCAGTTATGTCTGTTTTATTTAGACCTGCTTCCTTGCATTTTATACCGAAATCAGCATTCTTTTTAGGCTGTAAAGCTGCTCTGCTGGCTCCAGTGAGGTGATAAAGAAGTGGGGTTGTATCTTTGTTTATCCTCTCACTGGCTATATCCGCCAAGGGCTGCCGAATCCCTCTCTTTGCCTGTTCCTCTCTCTTGTGGTGGTTGAGCTGTTCATGTCTTGTCATCGAAGTAACTTCATTTGTTTGTGTTGGGCAGTTTCTTTCAGGGCCACAGTAGAATATGGGATTGTTGGCAGTGTGACGGCCAATCTCTCGACCCCTGTCAATATCTTCTAAGGTGTCAAAGCTTCGAGAGGACTGTGTTGAGACAAAAGATAATCTGTGATTCTCCTGATCCTGGCTCTTGGAGGACAGGTCCTTGCCATGGGACACAGATGAGAAAGCCTCTCTCTCATCCAGAATCATTTCACTGGAAGTGCGAGAACTCTCTTGAAAGGGTCTAAACAAGTTATCCATTGTGCTGTGGCATCTTTCTCTGTACTGCTGTGTCTCCAACACTGTGGAGCTCTCACTTCCTGCCTCAGAACCACATACAGATGCAGAGTGTGTCCTTTTACTAGAGTCAGATGGTTTACACACTCCCGTGACAAAGTAGAACTGGCCCTTATGCTGGATGCTGCTGTTGATAAAACTCTGACCAGCGCCAGGAGCTTGGGTTGGCTGTGAACCAAGCCAATCATCAGCGGAGTGTGCCCTTTTGCGCTGACTCTCAAAATGGCTACTGCTCCCACTGGATTTGTTGTGATGGTCTCCATTACATGCACCACTGCTTGATGCCTGTCTGGGTTTCAGGTGCTCAGGCTGGCTGGTGCCTCGTGGAGGTGATCGGCTTAGGATGTTTGTTGACTTTTGCTGCTCTGAGGTGGCTTTGTTATCCGTGATGAAAAGGTATTCTGGGTTCAACGGCGCCCTGGTCTGATTATGAGGCTGGAGATGGGGGCGGTAGCTTGGTGGCTGCTGAGCCTGTGCTTGTTGCTGTTGAGAGCCCCTCCAAACTGAGTACACTGGGTCAGAGTTGAAGCTCAAGTTGCCTTGATTTGAGTTAGTCATCTCAGGTCTTGGGGGACTCAGATCATTGAGCTGTGGATGGAGTCGATTGTGGGGTCCGGGCGGTTGTTGAGACTGTGGCTGTTGGGACTGAAACTCAGGATTGTGGCAGTGGACCTTGCTGTTCTCCAAGTTTTTCGTGGCTATGAAACTATCCATGCGTGCTGGGATTGGAGGAGGATGGACAGCAGTGTAAGCACCATGGGATGAAGTCCCTAAAAACATCTCTTTTTTAGACAGTGCTTTGTTGTTGGTATGGAAAGCGTCATTGCCATTGAAGTTGTGATTATTTCCTTTGCTGTTATTGTTGCGGTATTGCTGTGAGATAGCTTCCACGGAGCGATACAGCTGGTCCATTGTCTTTGAGTCAGACTGCAGAACCTGGTTCTGATGGTAGATAGACTTCACATACTTAAGATCAGCATAATGGCTGAAGGAACTGGACTGTAGGTCTTCTGGGAGAAAGGGAGAAGGGTAGTCCGGGGCAGTGGACCCTCCAGAAAAGGAGCTATAGGCAGAGTCTCCTTTGCCGTGTTGGTGATGGGCAAGTTGGTCGGCGATGCTGCTGTTGGACTTGGCTGGGGAGAGCCGGCTGACAGGCAGGCTCAGAGGATGCAGGTCCACGTTGCTCATTCTCTCAAAGTGAAAGCTGTAGGAATCCATGGAGGACTGGGGCGGATGGCAGGAAGGGAAGGGCAGGGTTTGTAAATGTTTTGTACAAGTATGTGCACTGATGCATGTGTCTTCCTTGTGGGCGAAACCGTGGAAATTACCACAAACACATTTGCACCAGGTTGTCCGTCACGCTCGTTGGTAATTAGGTCATTTTCCCTCCTCCCTTATGTTTATTTAAAACCTCTTGAAATGGTCTGCTAGTAGCTCCTGGGGGAGAAAAAAAACATAAGCACAACACAAACTGGTTATCAGCTGTTGACTCAGGACTTCATGCTCCAGTTATATATCTGTGGCAAAAAAAGTATAATGTGTGAGACAAAACCAACTGATACTCAATACAAAATGTGGCTTTGTGCAGTCTTTACAAACATCCCATTACTCAAACATTTGTGTGTCCGTTATCAACTTGGCATGCCCACACGGTTAATGACAAAAACAGT
The DNA here is from genome assembly GCA_029783645.1 of Ctenochaetus hawaiiensis. Lineage (NCBI taxonomy): Eukaryota > Metazoa > Chordata > Actinopteri > Acanthuriformes > Acanthuridae > Ctenochaetus > Ctenochaetus hawaiiensis. The sequence goes on along the minus strand of JAPZDY010000006.1, from coordinate 16,114,110 downwards.
TCACACCAACACATCAAAGAGAAACACCTTCTTATCTCATCTACACTGTATGCATGAAAGAAAATTCTTCATCAGCTGTGTTACCGTGGGATGGAGTCTCTAAAAACTGGAAAAAAGCTGCTACCTTTGCAGGGTGCTCTCTCCTCAGATACCGATAAGGTGCCAGAAAGTTACCACTGATAAATCTTTGCCTGGCATTTCTGGGTCAAATTCCTCTTGTGAGAAATCTTGCTCCAACTGTTTTAAGTTAAAAAGACAAGTCATGTAACCCTTGGCTAAAAAAATATTAACTTTTCTTTTTGCAAGAGGATAACTTTTTATGTCTCCTTAACAGAGTGGAGGTTCTGTTAAAAGGCAGCACAGAGAAGGAAACCATTTATCTGGCCTTGTGACTCCAAGTGTATTTTTACTCAGCGCATCTTTTTTCCTGTTTATGAAAATCTGTGACATGGTTATGACAGGTGCTGTGCGAAGTTTTGTATACACTGTCATTCATTCATTTGTGAATTCTCCTTAAAATGGAAAAAGTTAAAGTAATAATTATTCGACAAAAATCTGTCTGCGACTAATAGCTCCTTTCTCTATCAATGCAATATAATCGGCATATTATTTTTTAGATTAATTAATTTATTGCTTGGTCTCTAAAAATGTCAGGAAATAGTGGAAAGTCTCTGGTGACCACATTTCTTGTTTTGTTCAATCAACTGCTAACAACCAGAAAAATTTAATTTACAATGACACAATGAGCGAAAGCTTGCAATGACGGAGCGAAAAGCAGATCATGTTTTTTAATTTTTCAGACCACTTCCAGATTCATTTTCAGTCATTCAACAAATCAAGCAATATTTCAGCTTCACTCAAAATATTACTGTCATGGCCTTGTAGTAACCTGTCTGGTTTAATGTTAATTATTACATTTCATTTAACCAAACCTTATATCACCTTCTCTTATACCGTTTAGTTGATTCTGGCTGCATTTTCTGTAGAAGACATAAGTCATTATGAGGTTTTCCTGCTCACACAGTTCACTGTAGTTTGGTTTTGTAGGTCAGTAAAGTTAACCACCTGTTGAATGAGACTGTCTGCTGTTTGCACCAATAAGGCCTTTAATTATGGGGCCTGAGGTTGGCGGTGCACGTTGCAGCACACACATGAAACAATGTCAGGAATTCCATATGGAACTACAGAAATCTGGGAGGATTAGTCATGTGACAGATGTATAATGCCTTGCTATACAGCACTGCAGCTAGCAAAGACTTGCTACCATTATCCTTGCATCAGCTATATCTTTTTTTTGGTCGAACAATCTCCCAAAAAGAGGGAGAAAACAAACTTTCCACACGCAAGCGCAATTTATGACTGAGATCATTGTCAGGAAACCTGCAAAGACTATTATGCTGTGACAGAAGTGTAGTGTTTTATAGATTGTGATGATTATTATATTTACTGTAAAACCAAAGTATTTCCAACTGAAACAGTAAAGCAAAATCATGAAAACACTTACAAAATGAGGCTACTTAGAATAAATCTTTTGATGGCCAGAAACCAATTAACTAAAAACTTCACTTGACAGTTTATTGTTGCTCATTGAATAGTTTCAGGGTTAGGGTTACAAAGAAAAAAATAATTTGCTGTCATCATGCTGTTGTCATCTGCTACCCAAAAAGCTATCTTCAGTACAGATACTAGCTCCTGCAACTTAATGATAGGTTTCACCATGGACTCTAATGACAGAGCAAACGTCGGCCTCTCTCTCTCCTTTGACCTGCATGCCTTTTCATGAAGGTGAAGCTACATACCTGTCATGCATACACAAAGGTCAATGTTGCCATTAACACAAAAACAAGCCGACCAGTTAATCAACTTTGGCATTTTAGTATGAAAGCCAGGCCTCATTATTGATGAAAGTGCATAAAAAAATGATGGATATAAGATGAATCAGCTGATTTTGTTTAAGGGTTTTACCAGCTAAAAGTTATCTCAACCAACTAATAAAAAAAACTCCAGCAATAATGATCGATCAGTAACTTAAAAGACAACAGGAAACTCTTTTTAATCAGTTCATTTTCCAACATTAGCAAGTTTGTAGGCCGAGTCAAAAAACCTGAATCAAAGATGATCCTTGGTGGTCATATTGCAGAAAACACAGAAAACTGGCCTTCAAGAGTCTTTCACACTAACATATTTAGAGGGATTCTTCATGTCTATGAAGGGCCTTCTGATCTGTGGTGTGTCTCTGCATGTTCGTGTGTGTGTGTGGTTCTCATCCCTCCTCTTCCCTCAGTGAACAGAGAGGCTCCCAAACAGGGGAGCACTCGAGTGGAAGTGATGGAGGGGACAGGCAGTGACAAAATGTACAGAGAGGAGAGTTGGTGGGGAGGGAGGGTGAGGCAAAGAGGGGACCGGCCCAGACAAATACCCTCACACGCAAACCACAACAACAAGGGACAAGAGAAGTGAACAATGACAGCAGGAATGCTGAACACAAGTTGGAAGGCTGGATCAACAGTCACAAGGCAGACTGGGAGCTACTCAAGAGATCAGCTACTTGCAAGCTGGTTTGAATGAAAGTTTGCAAACTTAGGAGAGTACTTCTAGCCAGACAAAAAACAAAAAACTCACCCAATGTCAATGACGCTTCTGACTTCCATCTGAAAAGAAAACTGCTTCCTGAGTTTTAACTTAAAGAAGAATTTGCTGCATGATTTCCTTCTTTTCTTCTCACTCAGAACATCTTTCTTCCTTTAAAGAGGGACCAGACCAAGTAACCAAGAGAACGAGATATTAGAGGGAAGACTTCTAGCGAGTCTCTTCTCCCCCCACCAAGACCCAGGGCTGCCTAGCGGGAGCCACTGATTGGCCAGCCGATGACGTCCGGCTCTCCGATGCACAATGAGCGCAGCGGAGGGAATATTTCACTGCTGCAGATAGCTGCAATGCTGCCTGCTGCCTGAACAACAGTGAGAGAGAGAGAGAGGGAAGGGGAGAAAAAAAAAGAGGCCTCGCATTCCTGGCTGGCTTCAAAGACGAAGCAGAGCCCGGGCGCCATTCATTCCCAAGGCCCTGAGCCCTGTGCATGGAGACTAGCCAAGGCAGGAGGGAGGATGGAGAAGGGGAGGGGGTAGTGGTGGTAAGGCTGGTGGGTGGATGGGTGACCTCCCAGCCTCCACCCCAAAAAAAAAAAAAACTTGCAACAACCTCCTATCACTCCATCACAAACCCTCCACCACTCATTTTCCACTTTTCCACTTATTTCTAACACCTATGAGTTGTCTTCCATTTGTTCTTGAATAGTTTCTAACCTCTTTTGATTAAAACTATTAAGAGGTTATAAAGTAAATCATCAGACATAAAGGTCCTTATGTCTGTAATGTGACTGATGTTATAATTTGCACACCAGTGGCATTGCTACACATACACAATGCTACACAAGAGGTCTGATATTTTTCTTTTTTTTTAATGGGTCAAACTCATTCTTGCTGAAACCATTAGCTTTCAAACCTCCTATGTGATTGTCTAGCATTAGACAAAGACCCCAGTTGCCCAACTAGGGTCTGGTTGCCCTTTCCATTGTTTTCTATTGTGACTGGCAGTGCTAGTGCTTTACTCAGCTTGATGACGACACAACTTTTCTTTGTGATGGACACATGCAAAAGGGGCTGAAAGAGGGATAGATACTTTTTAATTAGACTATTTGATTAATATTTGAAACTGTAGCTTTTGGTTTTATTCTTTAATAGTGCAAATTTAAAGAAATCTAAGCTAAAATTCTACATGTGCAGCAACTTCTATAGTCAACTACATTTCATATTATACAACACATATCCCCTTTAGTTATCCTCCTTTTTCAGACACTTTAAAGAAAAGTGCAAGCTTTGTTTGAATACTACATAAAATGTATTAAAACACTTTCCACACATGTTTACAAGACAACTCTATAGCAGGGATTAACATTAAATAGAGACGTGTAAACAAGGTTAAGCTCATGACCATTTTCTGCCTGGCAACTGAGCTAAGTACTATACCAAGGAGGAGGGAAGAGAGAATATGCCTTAAGAACTGTAAGAATTTAAAGACTATAGAAAGGTGTCAACCTAGGACACATTTTTTGTAAAGATTAGATTCATAAAACCGAGGAATAATGGAGAGAGCACGAGTGAGAGCTGATGAGGAGAGGAAGGAATGGAGGATGGGAGGGGGGTTTACATTCTTTTAGGGTTTTTTTTTTTTTGTCTTTCATTAGTGATTATGCGTTTCAGCGTGACCTTCACTATGCAGCCACGAGACTGGACCACCAGGCATCTGAGTGAGAACCTAAAGGCAGAAATTAAACAGACAGGTACAGAATATAAAAATGAACTAGGACCACAGACATAAAAGGTGAATTATGAAACATTTGAGAGAGAGGAAGACAAAAGAGACAAGCAGGAAATTCTGGGCTGTAGAGGCCAGCCACCAAACTGGTTACAAGCTTGTTAGCCATGCTAAGTCTGTTGATAAAGACGATGATGGGTTGACAGATCATCAGGCCTCTGGCTGAGGAGCTTAAATGGATTGGCCATGTCCTTAAAAAACTACAGTAAGCACTGGCGCTGAAGCATTCACCTTAAAAAACAACATTTATAATCCACTCTGAAGAGCTCAGAAAACGTATTTAGAGCGCATCATTTAAAAAAAAAAAAAACACAGGTGTAGACATTCAAAATGTCTGCATTCAATTTCCTATATGTGAATAGATGTTATTAAAAAAGGTGCAATTAATGAAATTATCATGTAATTACAGCATTTTATTAAAATTTATCAAATTCAACATGTTTGCAACAATAAAATTTTTTTTAAATTATAAAGTAAATCATCCTTGTAAATTTTAATACAATGTTAAAACTAGTAGGAAGCACCGTGGGAACAAAGCGGCACCAAAGAGGAAAAGCTTGTAGATGACTGTCAGATTGTGCTTGTATGCACACAGTTTTGTTAACGCTTATTTGGTTAGGAATTATTTAAAGTGTAACACAAGAGCAACCATAGCAAACAGACCAGACACTCAGTATTGACTCAATAGGCAGCCACAAAAACTCTGCACATTGTCAGGAGGCCCCACTCTTCCTAACGAAGCAATAGTTTAAGCCGCTTGCTGTATAGGATCGAAATCGTTCCACTGACCCTTTGACCCCTAAGAGCCTTCATCAAAACGCAAACCATTACTTCCTTTACTTACATAGTCCTTCACCCTCCTTTAAATATCACTGAGGTGCTGTTAAATTCCAAGTAGACTGACAAACGTTCACCGTGTGTCTTCAGAGCAAAACCTTTTTAAATTTGTAAGTATAACATGAATAAAGGAGGGAACCAAAGCCACAAATAACTTGACTACAAGTCAAGTCTCCCACAGGACCTGAAAGACATCATTCCCATTGTCCCCGATCAAACAGATGCAGAGAGGAAGCTGTGTTTGAAAAGGTGGAAGTGGCAGGGTGTTGAGCACTGACAGAGCAACCCATCTAGAGACGGGAAGGGGAAAGCAGTGTTGCCATGCAGTGTTATCACCACTGAAATTCATTGGGGATGCACAACAGGGACCTTTTTTAGACCAATAAATCATAAACTACTTGCTACAAATGACTCATATCATTAAGATATCTTCTGCAAGATATCTTTTTTTTGTATTTTAAAAATATTATAATCAGCAATTAATATTGTGCATGCACATGACTCGGTATGTTTAAGTTTGCAGGGGAGAGAAACTGTGGCTGTGTGTTGCTGGGCAGTGCTCACACCAGTGTCTAACATCTCCAGCTGACCAAGACAAGCTGTCACACTTTAATAAACTCCGCATTACTGCCCTGATCTCGCCTTAATGCTTGACAATATTAACATGTAGTCTTTTTGTGAGTTGCATGCAATAAGAAAAACTGACTACCGAACGCATGCATGTGTCACTGTTACAAAACTGCTTCTGCATTTACAGGGATGTGAATCGCAAATAGCCCTGTTATCTGTGTATGGCCGTTTGTTAAGTAATTAATGCTTATATAATGACACACACACAGACAAATACAACAGAGTCATTAAGAGTATACTATTTATATCCTCTGCTATAAAAAAAAAAAAAAAAAATCAGCTAGGCATTCTGTGTCCTCCCTGGTCAACCATTAACAAGGAACTGCACCATGCCAGCAGCATGGAGTTTAAGAGATGAACGCAGGCCTCTGCAAATGATAAACCAAGTACTTTCAAGTGGCTTCTGGGAAGACAATTACTTTTGTATTACGGACCCCCCAGGGGGCTGCAATATGATCTAGTCATGGTGACTTAAACTGGATACTGTAGGAATTCCTTTGCACTAGAATAGTACAAGGCTGTAGGCAATGGAGTTTCGTTTGTACGTATGTGTATTTGGTTCTGAAAATGGGCCGAGCAAATTCATCATTTGTGCAGCATATTGTTTTCAGCCTTTGGTATGTGCATTAAAATTTGAGAACACAGTGATGTGGGTCAAAGTCAGTTGTGAAATGATAATAAAGGGACAATTACGGAAGCAGGTAATGCTGACACGGTGCCATGTCATGCATTTTTATGCTTGAAATAAAAGTTACGCCTTAAACAGCCCTGCACCTTGCAGAGACGGTATCATCCATTTGTGCAGGAGCTAACATATTTGTCTCTCTGTGAGGTAGCAATTTCATGAAGGAGGGAGATGGGACCCAGACACAAGGCACATACTACCTTAAGGTACTACCTTACAACATTTGCACAAAGCAGGATGTTACCTTATTCAAAGTAAATGTGTGATAACATCAACAACAACAAGGGAGCAACAGAGACAAAAGCATGGCAGGATGAGGAATGCACAAAAGGAAAATAGGAAAAAACAGAAAGTGAGAAAGAAGAGACGGCCCAGCAGGAAGCGGAGGACAAACACAGCAGAAAGAAACACACACACACACACAATAACAAATGACCCACTTCCTGTCCAAAGGTGGGAAAAGTTTCAATGACTCCATCATTACGGGAAAGTATTACCCCTAAAAAAAAAAAAAAAACTTATATTGTTCTTGGGTCCCTGGTGTCCCTTGTAGTTCAGGCCTCATCTCTCAACAACCCCTAAAGACATAATGTCTGCTGTGGTAGCAAGATAAATATTAAAAACTTAGTTTCAGCTGCATTCAATAAACATCCCTGTTTTTTCTTTGGGCAGCATCTAGAAATTCCACCTCAGAGACTTTTTTTTAAGTTGTGTATGTTATTTATGATTTATTGTTTAGCCAATAAAATATCTAAAAATGGTGAGCAAAAGTACATAAATATCTGTGGTGAGAAAACACACTGAACTTGAGTTTTGTAGTGTGTATTTAATTCCTACAGCAGTTACTACTTCGCAAGGAACAACAAGGTTCTTTTTCATCATCACAAAGTTTGTACCAGTCAGCTCAGCCAATGTCATCTCTCGCCTATAGCTGTCTCTGCCAGATTGAGGTAACAATCTCTGTCCTGTTATATAATGAGCGGTGGTCCGACCAGCTGACCACAGACACATAACAGATGCAGGACTTCACCCATGGTGGCCCCTGAGCTGGTACTGCGTCACCCATGACAATGCATGACTTCACCAGTGGCACATGAGATTTAGCACAGAGTAGCGAGACCTCCCATTGAGACGCTGACTTTATAGTGCATTTATTGTTCTTGTAATGTGGCTGATCATTAATTAATCTCAGAGTGACTTCTATATCATGATTAAAGGTCTGTTTTATCTTAACCAAACTGTAATTTTCAATTGAAAGGTTATAAAAAAAACCCACCAAAGTAATTTAGCACCAATAATAAAAGAAACGAGAAGCTGACAAAAAAATAAATCTAAACAGAAAAGTCCTACTGCAAACAGACAGAATGTAAAACAATGAGATCCTTGTGCAGGCCGGTATTCATTTGGTCTTTCCAAGTATATATGGTTAATTGTGGAATGTATTAATGAGGGTGAAATCCATGGAAAAAGCTGTTAATGGACTTATCACACCTTACACAGAGTGTTGGGGTGTAAAGACCAAATACATGATGTGGTTCTTTCTCATGTTTTTCACATTTTGCATAAGTGACGGTTCACTTTGGGGATCTTGTTTATTTTATGTAAATGCAGAATATTTCTAATACTCTTCTTCTACCATGTGTGGACTCATGTTCTTTCATCCTGTGCCTATCTCTACTTCTACACTGATAATGGGATAATGTGATGATGATTTCCACATGATCTTTTGAAGAGGAAAAAGTTCCTTTAATATATTTTTAGCCAGGCTTGCAGCAGATCACGGTCAATTTTTATGATATTACCCTAAGCTATTACCCTAACCCTAACCAATATAAGATATGTAATTTTCTAAGATCTACTGGGAAAAACAAATTGCACAGATATTCACAGTTCCCGATCAATGTGTCCTGGCAACTTTGGTGATCACCTGACATTTACTTGAGCACTGAATTTTCATCTAGCTCCATCATAGAGTCAAAATTTTAACTGTCCTTTATTTCAGTTTTTAACTTAACACCAGCAGGCTTAGTTTATACTTTCTTCCTGTTCTTCAAGAAAAAAGTAAAAGTGACAGGCTGGCAGACTTGTGTAACTTTAAAGTCTGTCCATCAGACATTTTCAAACAACTAAGATTTTATAAACCTCACAATAAAATAATCAGGCCAAACATCTGACACTTTATGGCAGTGTGGCACTCTGATTGGTCAGCACATGTGCTCATGGAAAGGAATGCGCTTGATAAGCAGCGAGGGCAGGTACAGCAGGTAAAACAAACAGGCCGTTATGTTCACAGCCCTTAGTTGGTCAGCTTAAAAACAAATGCAAATCTTACTCTAAGATTCAAATTTTTAGCTTTTATTTACTGTTCCTGATTATCTAGCACACCAGCACCTCAAACTACAGACAGTATTCAATTATCAGTTACATAAGTAGTTATAAAGCAGCACTAGTCCTGCTAGTTTCTAAGATCAGAGCTTTGTTGAAAACAACACTAAGCCTACTTGCTCCTTCTATTTTTCTAAATTACATTTGAAAATATTTTAATTTGTTCTTAAAATGTGACTGAACACACAGTTGCATACACATCACTTATATCACTTATATAACAGATCCTCATAATTGCCATGATCTCACGAGTCATCTATTGCCCTGTGCAAACGAAAGGTGAATACACCTGATAAGAGGAGAGTCTGCAGGACACTTCCTGGTAGAACAAACAACTATGGGCACAGGAAGATCACAGTAAAAAGACAAAAAAACCCAAAGATATTCAGTTTACTTTAAAAAAGGAGAAAGAAAATCAGAAAATAACCATATTTAAGAACAAGGAACCCTTCATTCTTAATAATTTCTGTTTGAAAATTTCTAACTAAAAAATACAATTAATAATTAACATATTTGCAGATAAATCGATTGACTAATGGTTGCAGCTCTGTCTCAAAGCTCATCTTCTGATAAATGAACTTAAAGGTATTTAGAAACTCGTGTTTTTTTCCATCAAACGGCCTTATTTTGTTTTGCCTTTCAAACGTCTTGTCATGTAAAGACGCAAACAAGTCTGGACGTCCTGTTTGTTAAAAAATCCTGATTATTTCATATTATTAGGCTTTATTATATCACAAGGACAAAGTTTTAGTTTCAGTACGCATTACATAATGAAATTAGTTATTTAATCCTGCAGTGAGTTACAGGTTAATAACAGGCCAGGGGCGATTTTTGCAGAGACGCCTAAGCACCGTCCGTTTGCACGAATTGCCAAAAATTGTTTAGCAACAGCACTCAATGACAAAGTGGACCTTAGAGTTAGGCGCCCAAATCACCGAGGACTTCTTCATAAAAATTCATACATGCAGGTACAACAGATGGAGGTAATGAAATGGCCTTGGGTTATTCAGATATTACACACCAAATTTTTTCCTGGGAAAACAAACAAAACTTTATCCTTTACTTTATGCAGCCACAGAAATCCTAAGTCTTCACATCAACACGCTATCGTATTCACTTTGAGACACTCAGACTGCATAATTGGAACTGGGTGTTTTCCTCTCCCGTAATCAGTCGACCTCCTGGAGTGGCCACAGTCAGGTTACAATACTAAATGAGCTGTTGAGCTCCAGGACAACAGCATTCCTCGTCTGGCCTTATTGCTCCCCAGAACCGTCTAATATGAGGCAATAACAGCCAATGAATGGACATTTTAGACAACAGAATGTAAGCAAAGCTATAAAGGAACGAGTTCTAAAAGAAAAAAACAAGTCTCCAACAGTAAACACTCCCCTGATGCTACCTAAAGAACAAAAAAAAGACTGAGTTTCAGACATCCAGCAAAGTGTCACGACTCAACTAACTATTTGCTGCTGCTGTTAAGGTACCTGTGTTTTTAGTTACTTCAACGATTACACTCTCAGGATTGACGTAAGCTGGAAACTATGCAAGGTCATCAGTCTCCATGCTCTGATAATGCAGCAATTTGACATGTCGCAGTAGTTTAAGCACAGGTGCATTTAAAAAGGAATTTCTGTGGGCTTTCATTTAGTTGCTTTGGATTTAGGGTCCTGCTGTGTGATCGCTGACTCCTTGTCACACCGTCACGGTTTACTGGGACACTCAGGAAGAATTTAGCTCTCATTATCAGTTATTACTAACACCTCTGCTTTTTCTACTGTGACAGGTCAAAATGTTTGCCCTGAAAAATGGATTCACTTCAATTCACTTGAACATTATGAAGTTAACCTTCCCTTTCCAGCTACCTGGTCTGAAAAAGGACATGATAGGCCTTTGATCAAAAAAAACCCCAAAACATTTCAAATCCTTAAAGAAAGTACTAAATAAGAAATTTGATGAGGAGCTGTGAGATTTAACACTTTGTGAGTGGCTGCTGTTAACCTGCTGAGAAAGCTATCAAGGGCTGTCAAGTTAGGGCTTTAAACCCTGCGCACTCTATTCCATGTCCCATCTGTGTTTTGCTTTAGCATGCAGACATTTTGACTTGTCAAAGCAGGAAAAGCACAGGTGGAATAAGTTACATTAATGATCTGCATTCCATTAAGCCAAGCCAGTTTAAGGACTCAAGTACTGTGCTCACTCACTGACATGGTTCAGGCCTCATTCAGACCAAGTCAGGCATTGCAGCGAAATGTTTTCCCATTTCCATTTACTTTAATGGGGGTAGTTTGCTTAGGCTGTATGGTGAGCACCACAGGTGAAGTCTAGTTGCTTGATAACTCTCTAAAAGAACAAATAAACATGTTTCAAGTTGAACAGTTCCTTTGAGAGGTTGTTAAAAATCACTGTACAACCATAGTGTCTTACACTAGTGTTTCTAATGACTTTGCCTGATTAGAGGTCTTCTCAGGGCTCTTAGCTCCATTTGCTCAGTGTTTATACAGTGTCTGATTTACTTCTCTTCTGTTACGCCTTCATCATTCTGATTGCTTTGTTTGGTGACCTTATGTGATTATGAGCATAGGCTTTACTCAACTTGGACTTGCCTGACTTTAATCAGCCAGAATAACAGAAAACACCTGCAAGTGTTCATTTAAATATAATCATCACACTTAAAACTCAGCCGCAGCAATTTTATGTCAGTCCTTTGGTCTTAGGTGCAAAAACCAATACGTTGAGTGAATATAAGTCATGCATGCAGCCTTTTTATCACTTTAATAGATGACCGGTGGCATATCTCTTGCTCTACAAGGAGCAGCACAAAACTGTCACACAGCCAATGATGTCAGAAGAAAAGGCTTAGAGAGAGCAGGAGTCATTCATGCGTGGAGCTCCTGTTGTTACATGGGCATGTCAGTGACATCATGTCTGGAAAGAAAGGAGAAACCCCAGAAAACAAAGAGAAATGTGATGTTAAATAGAAAAAGGTGTGAGAAAGTGGGTCGCCGTCCTCTATTTAATATGGTGTGATGAAAGTGAACAGACATGCCTCTAATCTCTCTTTTATACCTGCCAGGATGTTTTAAGACTCATGAAAAGGACGGGCCAGATACACGATACGCTGCCCTGTAGAGGAGCAGCAGCAGGACAACAGGGAAACATTTGCTCAGTGTTGCACCACAGATTTGAATTGCAAAAGAACCCGCCAGGCAGATGGAGACACTGTGTGAGGGCCAACAGTTGACATTCACTTCCCCCACTGACCCCAACATGGCTGCCGCCAAAGTCAACAACAGATCTGAGCCAAGATATATTCTTGAGAAAGTACATTTCGGCTGTATTTGAGGAGAGCGTGCTCACTCAATGTGAAAGTTCTTTATACTCCAAACACCAGGTGGAATCAAGATAACTAAAAAAGTCTTTTCACCATGATGCTTTAAGCAGACTATAACAAGTGGAAGTGGTGATCTATAATCAAGAAAATGAAGATGAGAATGTAAACTGTGTAAGATTCCCACACATGCAGAATAATTCACCCATACTGCCCTCAAACTTAAGTAATTTACCAGCCTTCACAGCCTAGGATCAAATCTCACTCAGTCTCCTTCTCCTCTATTTACACTTCTGTTTCCCATGAATTCCTCAGACAGACTAAGAATGGTTTGAGAAGTACTGATAGCTTCCCTACAGAGAAAATTTACTTTCAGTATTTTCTGACTGACCTTTCATTTGATCTGCTTTGCTCATTTACAGTCTGAATAACAATCCCCATTCCTAGTTTGCACACTGTAAAACAAATTAAACAGAATGTGATCATTTGATAATTCTCTGATACATGCTCAATTAATAACAGTATAAAGAATTTTTTTTATGTTTCATCTCATCAACTTCATTAATTTTCAAACATATGCAAGCAACGTGTTCTAAACAAGTTGCGACAAATAACTGGGAAAGTTGTGGAATGCAACAAAAACACCTGTTGGGGAAATTCCACAGGTAAACAGGCTCTTTGCTGCCAGCTGATTGTGTTATGACTGTGCATGAAAAGGGCATCTTTGAGAGGGTCAATCATTCACAGGCAAAGAAAAAAGGCAAGGGTCATTACTTTGTGAATCACCTGATGGTGTAAAGACAATGGCTTGATTGGCTCCAGAACACCATTGTCAGTAAATGGATTGAATTTATATTGTGCTTTTCTAATCTTTCGGCTATTCGAAGCACTTTACAATACAAGTAAGCATTTAACCATTCACACACTAAATTGCCATTTGGGAGCAATTCGGGGCACAGTATCTTGCCCAAGAGCAATATGACATGCAGACAGTAAGAGTCTGGGATTGAACCACCGACATTCTGATAAGATGATGCTCTACTTTCTGAAGCACAGCCGCCCCAAAACACACCCTTGTTTTTATTTAGGTTTGACACAGTGCCCTAACTTTTTTGAAATCAAGGTTGGAAATATTGATTCATCTTTATTTACCCAGTTGTCAAGCTAAAACACACAAAAAGTGGGGCAACTCAACTTGCTGCTTTCACAGTTTGAGAGTTACTGGTCATAGATCACTGCATGTCCAGCTCTGGGCCTCGATTAGTCTAAACAAGTGTTCTGTTCATACAGACTATTGGGAAATTTACCCTGCTGACAGAAGTGAATTTACAAAAGTACAAAATGTTAAGTACTTGGTCCAGAACACATGAAAGCACACATTTTACCTCTTACCTTGTTGAGGCCAAATTTGATGTGCCAAAGTACACAAAACAACAGATATCTTGTTCACATCTGAAAGGTTGAAATGATTTTGCCAAAACTGCCATTTCTGATGGTCTTGCATTTTAAATTTTGGTGCAAAGTTTGGTGAAATATTGGTGGAGTTTGTGGAATGAAGCTTGTTTTATTGCTTGAATTTGGTGAAAGTGAACACGTCATTAGACTGTGTCCCTCTGACTTGCTCCCATAAAAAAACAAACCTTACTAAATGTTATCTGAAAGATATGCAAATAAGAACTAGGTCAGCACTAAAAGCAGAATCTAATTTAGTCAGGATGACCAGACGATATCACTAAATGAACATGCTTTGCAACAGGGCCTTTCTACTAAAATTGTTAGTCTGGGCCTGGTAAAAACACAATGGAAAAGTTTAAGTAACTAGACTCTTTTTGAGCCAGACATCTGACTAAGAAGGAATTTATTTCCTCTCTCTTGTTTCTCACTCTCTCAATTTCCACATCAAGTCTTCAGGGGAATATTTCTGTAAAATGAACCTGGAATAAATTTGATTGAGTTGACAGCTTAGTGCTAAAAAAACATGACTACAGTTGATTTTTTTTAAATGCAAGCATCTCAGCTTTCAACATGTTCCTCAATAGCTTTTCCATGTCTACATACAGGGACACACAGCACGGCTACAGACTTGAAATTACATCAGTAAAAAGTGATAGCCCTGTCTTAAGGAAAAAATCTTTGAACAGCACCAACAGCTTTTAACATATGATCCAGATGGACAATGAGATAGCAATTAGCAAGTTTTATAATGCTGTTAGGCTGTTATGAAGCATATGACCGATGCAACAGCCTACAAATTTTCCCTGAACAGGCGGATAAGTCTTTAAAACTGAGTAATCCTGGATAAGCACCTTTCCTGTGACAAGTTTGCTTCATGCTGCAAAAAGCTATACAATAAAAAAATGTAACAATGAGACAGAAGATGATTATTTTATCTTCAATAAAGTGATTCTTTGTTAGCTTGCACGGGTCGTGATTTTGCAGTCATCCCACCTCCATGCCATTGTACTTGACAATAGAACAAATGTTGGAGTTGTACTGAAAGAACAAATGAGTCTAATGTGCTGGTAATTACAGGGTCCCACCTACACCTCAGGCTTTAAACTGTTCTGGAGGAGCCTCCCATTGGATCGACACCCGGGCAAAGACTAAAGACCCGGTGTTAAATTTTAATTGTCCTGCTTTTGAAACATATACAGTAACCTTAGAGTACTGATCATCGTGCTCAGGAGTCAAGTGGTTTCTAATCTCCATTGTGTTTCTCAGCACCGAGTCTGCCGCCGTGGTTAATTTTTTGGGGGCTGATCACAATGGGCTCCTTTTACAGCTGGCAGCGCAGGTTTCCTACCTCAGAGCAGGGGAGGAGGAGGAGGATAAGGGCATGAGGGGTGTTGGTAAAAGGGGGCGGGGGTGAAGCTTTTGAAAAAAAAAAAAATCACACAGAGATTAAACTTCAACAGAAAACAGTGCAACACAATCTGGACTTTGAAACCTGGGAGAAAAAAAAGAAAAAAAGTTGCAGGAGTACAACGTGGTGCTGCCTGAGGAAGCACTGGCAGGACTACTGGGTGGAATATTACCCTTTCTTATGATGTTGAACCTTTCAAATGAAAAAATATACCCATTTACTGAATAATATTTAGAACTGAATCATTTAGCTGAGAGCAAGTTTTAAATTAGTTTCACGTTTTAATTGTGGCACTCTGGCTCATTTTAGTCTGCTGGTAGATTATTGGCCTCAAAGGTCTGATGGGAATCAGTCAGACTGGATGTTAAAAGGCACAGTTACTGGCAGACAAATTTTGAAACAAATGTGTTTGAAATTACTTTAGAACTTCAACTAATGATTAATTAGCAGATATTCTTTTTTAAATGATTACTCATTAGTCGAATGAATGTCAAAAAGGAGTCAAAATAAGCTCATTGCAGCCTCTCGACCAACATGACATCCTTAAATGTTTTGTCTTGTCTGACCAAGAGTCCAAACCCTGAAGATGTTCAGCTTAAATATGAATAAAACAAACAAAAGTAACAAATCATCTCATTTTAGAAGCAGATCAAATTTTCTCACAATTTTTGCTTGAAAAATCATTTAAATAAAAAAGTAATTATTAAAATTATGCAGATAACCAACAAATCATTTCAGCCATAGTTTACTTAGAACTGTGTAATTTTGCTTATTTGAATTTATTAGGCTTTATGTAATCAGCAAATTAGACTAAAAAAAAGTCCCAATATCACAACTCAGGTTCCAAAGTCTGTCCACACACAGACACACACACACAAAAGACATCAAGCCTCTACTTCCAACCATGTCAGACAGCTGTAAATGCCTCTTTTATTAGTCAATATCACAGCCATATTACTGCTTCCACTGGCCGCCTCCAGTCTCAAAGACAACCCTTCACACACACCTTTTCATCAGGGGCTATGAAACCTGAGAGGGCCCTCCAGCAGACCTGTTAGCACCATGTATTATAGACTCACAGTACACACACACATACACACACACACACAGTCCGTCTGCCTTTCTGTAGTTTTCTCTCAAACACACACAAAGAATAAAGAGTCGCTCTACAGTCCAAATATTGAA
Source organism: Ctenochaetus hawaiiensis (assembly GCA_029783645.1). Classification (NCBI taxonomy): domain Eukaryota; kingdom Metazoa; phylum Chordata; class Actinopteri; order Acanthuriformes; family Acanthuridae; genus Ctenochaetus; species Ctenochaetus hawaiiensis. Next base: position 16,097,820 of record JAPZDY010000006.1, on the reverse strand, counting down.
ACAGGAAGTGTGTCAGAAAAGTCTGACTCCACCTCTGTATTGATCTCTTTTTTGAATGATTCAAAACTGTCAACTTATACTTTGAAGTCTATAATCGGTGTGTTTATGTTTTTGTGGTGTGGATTTGAATTTTCCTTCTGGACTTTCTGCTTTATTTTTGTTATTCTGCCATTGTAGCTGTTGCTACTCATACTAAAATGAAAAACTGTTTGTGATTTTCTGAGCTAAAGCATAGACCTTTTTAATTAATAATGTATGATTAATTAAGTCTAATTTACATGAATATTTTAATAGAAAATTACTGTAGTTTTTTCAAAACTTTCATGTCATGTAACCCACAGACTCCAAATTGATTCTGTTACTACACAGATCATATAGGACTACCTTGTTTCTATTGGATTTTTGTGCCTCTATTATCTTTCAAATATTAAAATTCAAAATAATTCAAATATCAAAATTAAGATTTTTTTTGAGCTTCCATGTCAATAATTATTTCTTTACTTGTCACATTATTAAGCTTTTTTCCGTCATCATTTCCGTCTTCACAATTTTCCATCAGGCTGTGTGACCTGTTGTCCTTTAATTTCCCGTTTCTTAGTCTTAGTCAGCCCTCATGCTGGTACCCAAAGAGTGAAACTTTGATTGTTTCACTTTTGTGCACTCACAAAATGTGTGCGCTGTACATGCCACGTTTCTTATTCAACCGTTGCCACCTATTATCTCCAAAAAATGCAGATAAAGCCCTAATACCCACATGACAGATGACACTGCCATACCCCAATGAGGGTTCTATAGGGACATATAATAGTGTAGGTGTGGTCCTGACAGATAACCAGAATAGGAAGGCAGACAGACACACATAACCATAGACACTTTCCAGCCTGCCCTCAGGGGACCTTGTATTAGCCAGCGATAACCTCTGTCAGCCATTTGTCTACTTTTCATCCATCTGCTCTATAGGACCTGAAGAGGCCTCTCTGTTCCTCTGACAAAAGAAGAAGGATCTGACAATAACTCACAACTGCAGACCAGTGAGTGGTCAAGCCCAGGTAGGAAAAAAAAGCCCCCTGGCCATGTCTGCACAAAAGAGCTACGAAGAAACAATGAGGAAAACAAACTTGGAGATAGTTTTTCATATGTTCCACAAACAGAGAGAGTGTTTTCAAATAAACTCATGTTGTTCAGCAGTCTTTCTGAGGACGACCCTCTGGAATGTCTGTCAGAGGAGGAAGAGAAGTTTGTACCTCATGTGATCCAACCTGTTTCATGCAGGTGCTGGTGAAATGAAGAACAACTGGAGGAGTATGTTGTCGTTGAAACAATTAACTCATAGTTCACTTCTAGGCCAATAATGACACAAAAATACCGACTTGCCCCATGTTATGAGGTTATTTGAGCAGCATTAACTTGTTTTAAAGGTCACTTTGGGGAAAAGTAAAAAGATGCAAACACAACACTGACATGTCATCAGGTTTAATTTTGATATGACAGGATGCATTCTTAGGTTTTCTAGAGCTTTTCTGCTGAAAACAGTGCCAATAAGATTGAAACAAATCTTTAAAGCCTTGTACTGAAAATCAATTTCACACATATAATTATCTTTTGAGCCATTCCATTTGTAAATACTGAGATACTACTGATTATATAACTTTTCAGTCTAAGGCCCCAATTATTACTTCTTACTGATAATATTTCTCCCCATTATCACTGACAGACTTTGACCTTCACACAGAAACCATATTACGTTACAGAAAATTCATCACCTATGGCTGTGATGATGATGCCAAAGGTTTTTAACTTTGCCTCTTACTGAGCCACATCACCATTACATCTATGACTGCCACAAGAAGTATCTTCACAGGGTTTGTGTTTGAGATAGAAAAAGACCTACACACACATACAGTCATTGCTTTACTCAATTTCTACCAAAATGATGTATTGTTAAGATAATATTTACTTCCTGCTGCTTTCAATGTGACTGTCAGGATTAATGTTTCCCACCATGACAAGTTTGCCAGCAAAAAAACCCTTGTATTCCTTTCGATTAATTATTAAACCTGGGGGAAATTTTACCTTGAAAATAGCATCTTAAGCAGGCTTCTCTCTTCCTCATCTATTCTTTATCAAGAATATCAAACTTTTGGCCTTTATCTTCTCATCAGTGTTTCCTAACACCTTTCTATGTATTCTCGCAATGATGTCATACAGCTTCAGCAAACTGAATGCCTGTACAGTGCAGTCATGCACTCTTAAGCATGGATCCATCATCTTATCAACCTTTCCCAGGTTTATTTTTTTAAACAGAATGACATCATGATGACTCTCAAATACAAGAGCACCACACCTTAGGCTACTTAGCCTCCATGCTAATAGTTCAATTCTTATGTGTCACAATGATGTTCTGGATTTGTAAAAACATACAGGTACTTCTGCATGCCATAATCCTGAATTTACCCCTGATATATTCAATCTGCAGTCCTGATTCTGACTTCATTATCCATTAAACTATTGATAATAAGAGGACTGATGGACTTTGGCCAGCCAGAGATCTTTCTTTGAAGCTCTACTTTACAAGCACAACCTTATTCTTTGGAAATAAAATGTATCCCTCCTCTCTCATGTAATACCTGTTAATTAAATCTAACTAAACAGTATCAGAGCCTGCTGTGTTTGATCACGGCCGCTGATGTATATTTAAATCAAGCTAAATCACATTAGTGTTCACACCTCGTTACATGTTTACACATTACAAACCCTCTCTTGTGCCTGATTAAAGTCAGTCTGAGTCAATCATTCCCAAGTTAAAAAATACAACTGAATTCCCCATCCCTTTGAATGAGTCATTCACTCAACAGCTATTTCCTTAAAGCATCTATCTTCCTGAAATCAACAATGCCAGTGAAACTTAACATCATTCAGGTACAATGGAGGAAGAGAAATAACAATATGATCACGCTTTCTTTACAGGACTACGTACACAGTAAGATAAACAGAAACCAAAGAGCAGTTAAGTGATTTACAGCTCTGACACCTTCCCGCTACATCCTTAAGCATTATCTCACCCATTCACTAGTTCAAACTGACATAATACAGGGTGATAATGGTTGAATTACAGCAGCGTTAGGTAATTTGCTAAATGTTTATCCATCTTTTGCTTCAAAGCATCCTTTGCGCAGTAAAATCATACTGAACCACCTGAACTTCTAACTTAACCCACGTAGTCAAACCAGTTCATCCTTGTAGAGGTGCTGTGTGTGAAAGGTCACTGAAAGAATGTAAACATCCAAGTCAAAACCACACACTAAAACATACCAAGAGTAACTTTCCACTCTTAAAAAAAAGGAAAAAAATGATGACAAACCACATCCTGAACCCCCAAGTGATGTTATTTTGAGTCTGTTTACAATATACACAACTATTCTATGTTGGTAAGCAATACTTTGCACATATTTCTTGTAACTAAGGGGAGAAGGAAATAGACAGACAGCAAAAGACAGAGAAAGATATCATGTTTCAACAACCAGGGTAAGTTTACAGGTATGGCCCATGGCGTTATGACCCTACTCTTATTTTATAGCCTTGCTCTTTCATTTGCTTCTGTCCTTTGTTCACAGCTTCCTTTCTTCTTTAATCCTTCTGCAAATATACACATCAACTACTCAGGCGTTCATATGAGAAACCACCTGCACAAAATGTGTGTATTATCACGTTTTGGCTTTGTCTCAAACTATCATGCACTACTTATTTGAGAGGTCAAAGCATCCATCAGCGCATGACTATTCACACAGTGCAACCCTAGATGAGCTTTGGATCAACAGGTGTTGTTGCTGAATGCATGCTACTCCTGCTGTGTGCATGTGTTACACCTACATGCACGTCTACTCTGCATTAATGTCTTTCCAAGTGTCTCCTTGCAGTCCCCAGGGTCAGACTCTGTGGGTACAGAGGAGTCGAGCCAGGTCAGGGGCCTGAGCCGGACATCCAGCAGGAGCACACAGAGGGGCCACTGTGCTCCTCCTGCTCCCACCATCCGACCAACGCACCGCATGAGTGCTTCAGTTTCAACCACAGCACAAAACACTAGTGTCTGGTTTCCCCCAAAGCAGCCCTGCCACAGCCGAGGCGCCTTTTGTTCCCACTTTAAATAAAACATAGTCCAGTCATTAGGTAGAAAGGCCCCCCTGTGCATAATTCAAGGCCAGGTATCAATTTGAGACATGGAGATAAGGTTAGAGAAGGACTATACTATGTTGTTCTCACACCACTGTCACATAACTAGCATCGCATGAGTAATGTACAACACAGACAGATTGGCCATGGCAATTAAATGTGGTAAAAACAGTAGTTTAGGTTGCTGTTTGCCTCCAGCCCACACTATCTATTACAAGGCTTCAACTAACCATCATTTTCAGCATCAACTCGTCTGTCAGGTTGTTTTTCCACAGCCCAATGTGACATAAACATTTAGGATGTACAGACAATTAACTTTACATTATATACCCACTGAGTCAGAACAGGAAAGCATATAAAATACAACAGAAATCCAACAGGTGATAGGTTATGCGCAAAAATACTCTTAGTTTGAGTAGTAACATCATCTATTTGTCACTGACGATTCTTGCTAACAGAACTGAACTGAGAGCAGTTGTAGCTTACTGAAAAGAAGCTTAGAAAGCGTTTATCTTACTCGCGATATATATCATAACTTCTACAAAACTACACCAATGAAGAGAAGTTTAAGAAACAGTTTTTCGTTTAGCTACATAAATCAGTCTTACGTCTATTTGCACAAGAAACAGTGACTACTACAATGACAGTTGACAACCGAAACTGAACATCCACAGCGATACTAAATGCACCTGCTGCTGCCAAAGTCGCCTTCAGGTACCTGCTGATTCCCGATCACTTCTCGGTTTTCTCAACCAGTAGTCCTTCTTCTCTCGACTGTGCCTCCTCTTCTTAAAAGAGAAGCAGTTATAAACAAATTAACTGAAGGGCGAAATTCACTTTTTGCTGCTGGCAGGCGCGTCTCGTATCCTCCGATAATGAGCTTTCCTTTTTCCTTCGCTTGCAGTTAGCTTACCTTGTTCCCTGGGGAGAGAAGCGGATGATAGGTAATAGAGGACGTCGTAGACCAATTAGATGCGGCGAAGGGAGGGCACTTTGGGAATACACGACATCCTATTGGTCAGTCCATGTTAATGGCGGAACAGTGGAAAAGGAATTTTTCTTTATTATTGTGATCTCCTTGAACTTATTGGAAAGAGACTGAAACTAAAATTGAATAGAGACGTTTTTACTGCTATTCTGAACTCACTGACAGAAACATGTAGTACAAGTGAATAGTTTAACACATTACAAAATAGTTATAACAAATAACTGTAATCAAAAAGTGACAAGAAAAAGAGATGTGAAAAGAGAAAGTGGCAACAAAACATCAGAGTCTAAGAAAGAGTTAATATTCACTGGGCAGCACAATGTGGATTGAAAGGAGCTAATCATTTCTAAGAGGCTCAGCAATGCAAAGCTATACAAACTACTTTGAATATTTTTGTTTCATGCACGGAAAGCTTATCATGGCAACATCAGCATCTATGTCTTATTGATATAAACAAACAAATTAGGCTTCACTGTTTGGATGGCTTAGAATACAGTATTAAAACTAATATTCAGCAACTAAGCTATCACCATTTTTTTTAAAATTCAGCCTGTATTGTTATTTTATTCAGTGTTAGAGGGACCGGAAGATGCACTTATATGTGAGATCTGCAAAATGAATCTATTCAAAAAACAGCACGACAACTAAAAATTACATACACAGAGAGAAGCATTATAAGTGGTAGCAAAAGACCGAAGTAAACTGGACTGAGTTTTATTTTTTCTGAAAACATACCACAAATCATTACCACAACTTGTATTTGCCTTTTAACTGTCGACCTAACCTTGAAGTCATTTACTAATGCTTGTTTAACTTTTTCAGTTTGTTAGCTAGACAAAAAAAACGCTTGAGACCCTCCTTTCTGACTAATAAAAAAAAACATTTAAAAACATTGTATCTCAGAGTCACTGAACCCCTCCAGGTTCCTACTGTCTTATTTCAGTGGAGACTGAGTGTAAACAACATTAATCACCAGGATTGTAATGACAATCAAGTGATAACAAGGTGGATGGGATGACACAAATGACAATGACACAAGTGACCACTTGGTGGCAATTAATTCACTGAGCACCGAAGGACAGGTTCAGCCTGTGTACAGCAGCATTGCAACATGGTGTACTTTGCTCCTTCTATCGATAAATTAACCATATTCCAAGGTAATAAAAACACAATTATATTTTCAGGTCATTTTTATACACTGATTGATATTACTACTAACCTCTGCCTTAAAATGCCAATAGATCTCTCTATCAAGCCTTCTAATCTTACTTGTCTCTTAAAGCCTAACCCTTACCTTAATTAGTCTTTCTAGAAGTTTTTA
>JAPZDY010000006.1:16065185-16090868 GCA_029783645.1 Ctenochaetus hawaiiensis | reverse complement strand
TAGAAGTTTTTACTTATTTAGCTCTTTAATTTTTACTGTATTTTATTTCTCTAATATTCTGTTTGTTCCCTTGTAAAAAATATATTTCACCAGGTCTCTGGCCACTTTTCAGACCCACACAAGTGAATAAAGACTACTTAATGTTAATATAACAGAAGATAAGAACATCATTTGCCTCACGGTCTTTTGCTCTCTCTAAAAGTAAATAGTCAGGTGTTTCTGAGGAAGAATGAGTGAAACTTCATTAAACATATCCATATATATTTTATTCTCAATACGGCAAAATACAAAGAATATTCAGGACAGACTCTCATTAGTCACAATTAATACTCACTTCACAAGAATGCTTTTAAATTACATAACCTAAGTTTGAAGATCAAACTCAATGAGTACCTTTAATCATATTGCATCCATCATATATAGTATCTCTATCATCAGTTCTCTTAAAACTAATCCAATTTAGACTATTGTACATAGTGTATGCTGCTGGTCTCACATTAGAGACGACTTTTAGAAAAAAGGTGTTATACAACATACTGTATAAACTGCTACAACTGTTGTGACCTGTAGAGAAATACCTCTGTTTCAAAAGACATGTTGGACCAATTGTTCAAAAGGGACAAATAGTAAATACATCTCTCCGATGAGGACGAAAACAGACGTGGTTTATACATAACAGACAGTACACACCATCCATTCATTCCATGAGATCAACAATATACATTTCATGAAAAGTACACACCTCCATATCAAATACAGAGAAGACAAAATATTTGCACTTGGATCTAGAGACATTAATGATTATGTGGCGACCATGATACTGAAAGACAGTAAAGCAGGAGACAAAGAATACAAGCACGGTAAGAAAAAGACTGAGAAATCAATTTGATAAACAGTGTTAAGAGACTGGGATGTCATCTGTAACAGCTTGGAAGAAGAAAGAAACACAAAAGCTCACAGAGAAAAAAAAATGTGCATAAAGTATCTCACAAATGTATTTACAGCATTTTAATTTTCAATAAAAATGTCAACCTGTAGTAGAAATTCACCCTTAAAGAAATGTTATATTTACAATTTATACATTTGTATTTAAATAGAAACATGCAAGTGTTAACATCTTCCTACTGAATGTCAAAAAACTCATCTTACCCTGGATTCTTTCAAGTTAGAATTAATATTAATTACTACTTACAATGAAATCTCATCATGAACAACCCCAATACATTTACATCTCGCTATTTCATAAAATGGTTCTCCTTAAAATGGCAAAATAGAAAAAAAAAAGACATTAAGCAAAGGGGCAGAAAAATAAATAAGTGTGAGTAGCAAACTGTTAAAAATTATCCTAATGCTAAATTGTACATTTGACTACAAGATAGTGTAGGGAACACAAGGCGCGGACCTGTACTTACAAAGTGTACCAGTGTATGAAGACTTTGACTGGGCTGGCAAAACCCACAGAGGAATTCCTATGAGAAAAGTGGCCTCCAGCTTTAAGTACAAAATGGCTCAAGCCATCCGTGTTTGGTTATAAAAAACAGATCTATATACACATATATACTAAACCAGTACACAAAATTGCAAAAGCTAAAGGCATTGGACACTTGAGTTCAACAGGTTTCTCACTGAGGCGGAAAAAAAAGGAGTGGGGAAAAAAATCCCAGGCCTTAAAAAAATGAAATTTTTTTCCACAGAAACAGATCCTTTTTTTTTTGTAAAAATCCTGCATAGATTAAAATAATACCTCCTCTGACTTTCTCTTTTTCAAGTGCAAGAGGAAATAACAGTATCCCCTCCTACAATAAAGGCCAGGGAGCCAGTGAAGGAAAGAAAATACAAATCATGACAAAAGGGATCAAACCTGGGCCAAACAGTATTTCTTCAGTTGTGTTTTTCTAAGATTTAAAAAAATGGGGGATGGGATATAAACTTCAAAAAATAAACCAAGTCCATGTTTAACTTTAGAGGAAAAATACCAGAAAGTTAGAGACCATCACAGGTCTGAAACCTCAGGCACTTTTGTCTCATCCAGTCTCACCTACAATGACCCAAAACAAATCAAACCAAGTTTCCATGAAAACTCTTTGGCCCAGGTTTTAATGTTTCCAGCATGTTTTAGTTGGGAGTTTGGAAGGGGGGAAAAAAAAAGTCCTTCATGTTTTTGACCATTAGCAAACACCCAAATTCCCACTGAAATCTTGAGTGTAATGTTAATGTCTTCATTCAAGACCACCACCATTCATATTCTCCGTGATGACAACCTATAAGTTTTAAATTACAAGAAATGTTCACATCTGGACAGCTGACATACGCCTTTACTCCGCTGTCCCTGCCTGCTGTACCATATCAACAACCACTAGCTGATGCATTCCTTATCTACCGTGTTGTAATACAAGTATGATTAAGATTTTTAAGTTTAAATAGGAACAGTTACATAAACAAATACTTTGCATCTCATAACCCTCGTTCAACCCTGTTTACAAGTATGCATTTGAAAAGTTATACTTCTGCTTGGCCAGTGGACAAAAATATAATAATAAAAACAAAACAAAACAAAAAACTGCTTGATATATAAATAACATCTATATTGGCCATAATAGTTCTGAAGTATATAATTATAGATTTAAAACTCTTTGTTCTATAAATGCAACACTGCTAATATGCATCTCACATGATTTGCAAACAACATCTCCCCTTTCTAATGATTTTTGCTTTTATTATGCCTAATTATGGTCACTGAGGCCTAGTTTTCTTAAACTGCAATGTAAATAACTGCATGGTACACATGGAGATGATTAATGTACTAAGACACTCCCTGCTGTTCCTTAGAAAAATACTCTCTGAGCAAACAAGGGGATCAAAAAATGAATAACACTGTCTGGAAGTGACTCACCCTTCACAAAAATTTCCCAGTGAACAATGAAGCTACTAGTGTACAAACATTTCATAGGAGGAGATTTAGTATTCTGAAGCTTCAAAGACAAATCTAATTGAGAGAACATTGACATGATCAATTTCAATAAGGCCAAGAATCTAAAAGTCCCTGCTAGCGGCCTCTAGAGGCCATGCTGCTCTTTTAATCAAACTGGACAAAGTCAAACTGATCAACTAACAGGGCCACAAGAATTCATGATTGTGAAAAAAAATGGAATTTCACTGTTAAAAACAAATACACTGATCAATTAAGAGAACATTTATAAAATACCTGTGTGTCAGAAGTATACTCTGGCATGCACAGTAGCCCTTCCTACAGTCCATAAAATCGTGTGGTCATGCTCCAAAATTATCTTTTAGCGCCTACTCACTTTGAAGGACAAACAAATCGTGAATCATTTGTGAAAAAAACACCATCTTTGCTCTAAAATATCAGATTCGTTGACAGGAGTTGACTTAAAAAACATAATTGTTGCCAGTTTCCATCAACCGCGAGGTATTAAAAAAAAAAAAGCATGAAATGAGTTACAGCAAAAGAGGGAAAATAAAATTGTGTTAGGATATCTTGGGTGGCTGTTTGTTTTCCTGTAGCTCACATACAAGGCACAAAAATGATAAAGAGAAACCTTCATTTTAAAGCACCTTTGGTGTTTATGGGAGGTACTTTGGTGAAACAAAGTCAAATAAAAAGTTAAAAGCCAAAGTAGCCTAAAAACCAAACCCCATTATTTAGCGTATTCATTTTGTAAGAATGCTGATAAAGAAGCGTGGCCATAAGCTCTTTTGTTCCTGTGCTGCAGTTCCGATGCTTCTCCCTGTGTGGTGCTGTCTACGCTGTGGGATGCTCTAAATTGCTCAGTGTTTTTGGCAAGCTGGTGTAAGAAATGGACACAGTGTTGGAGATATGTCTGAGAAGTTCATCGCTTGTGTGTTTGTGTGTGTGTGAGAGTTTGTGTGTGTATATGGAGAACCAGAGATGGACTCTGTGGTTGTGCATACAGTACATATTTGTGTGTGTGTGTGTCTGTGTGAGGGCATGCTTGTGTGTCTTTGAGCAAATGTTGCTGAACACAAGAGGCTGAGAGAGGTGTGTGTGTATGTGTATGTGTGAGGGAGCAGCTCGCTAGGGAACAAGCTTTGCGTCCAGGCGCAGCCAGTGGAGGCCCTGCCGCGTGTAACGCACCAGTTCTGTCATGCTGCTGGTGTTGAAGATCAGAGGACCCATCACTTTGTCCAACTCCAAGAAAAAATCTGAGGAAACAAAAGACACAGCGTCAGTTTAAAAGCTGGAGGCTCTAATATCTGGTATCTGTGGAACGTTTGTTGCACTGAATTCTTTTTTTTTTTGATTACCATTTAATCTGCTGACTATTTTTTACTTGTCGACTGATTGTTTCATCTGTAAGTTAAGTCAACTGACAATGCAGTAATACTAAATGTAAGGGTGATGTTTTGCTTCACCTGTTTTCAAGAAATGAAATAACAAAAGTTGCCACCTTACTATCCAAGTATCAGTGACAAGAAAATAAAGAAACATGATTTTTAAGGGGTTTACCTTTCTGCTCCTTAGATAACTGCTCAGCCTGGTCCCAGACCTCGGTGGCGTACAGGAAGTTGGAGGTGACCTGGACGTAGCTGGCAGCCATCTGATGGATACGCTGAGGGATGGTGACGGATGAGCTGGCGCTGCTGCTGCTGCTGACTGACGAGTAGCCAACGGCCGTGCCTGGTGACAGTTTAGGAGACACTGGAGAGGGCATACCTGCAGCCTTGCTACATTAGGAAACAGAAACAAGCAGACATGTTAATCAGAGTGCTGCTAACTGGCTCGGCAGAAGGTTAAGTTATCGGTCAAAGTCAAAACAAACACCTGTGAGAACATGATAGTTTTATTAGGTGAGCAATAACTAAAAAATACCACTGATGGTATGATTTTGTAACATAAATGCAGCCAAGTATGATTTAATAGCTCCATATTTTTCTTCACATGATGCAAAAACAGGTGAAATTACACAAAGTCAACACGCATCTACATAGAGCTAACATTTAAAAGAAATATATTATTTACCAAAGTTTTAACTTTCTACAAAATTCTTAAACTTTAAACTCTAACTAATGTTCTATTGTTTTTTTCTTTACATTTTAGACTTGTGTAGACATTGAACGTGTCCTTTATTATCAATTTTAAACAACAAAGGAGGACATGACTTACTTTCCCATTCCAGGAGAGGGAGCCTGGGTGTTACTGAGAGAATTCTGTTGAAAAAAATGAGGGTAAAAACATTATGCACACAGACAATAAGCAGGTAACACATTAACAGAATAGAAACTGCGTACATGGAATTGATTTTGTATTCATTTTGTATTGAATGTTTGCTGAGCAAAACTTGATTACTTTTGTTTTACAAAAATACCTTTAAGTGTTCGGTGAGTGTTTTGGAGTATTTTAGTGCACTATCTTTCCTCAGCTTGAATAACCGCAGATAGAGAAGAGACTGGCATCGTAGGCTGGAAAGAGAAATAGGTTAATATTGATCTAAAACCAGACAGAGTGTTTGTAAATACATAACTCTTCTTAATCTAATTGCCTTCACCTCAAAGCACTCAAATTCCAAGCTAAGGACAGGACAACACCTTCCGAACATGAATTGTAAATCTATCACCAGATGTCAGTCAATGCACTTACCATAGCACAGCTAGCCTCTTGTCTGCTGACGTGGCATCTGGAGCCATGTAGCTTTTTAACTTCATAGTGTATCTAAACATACAGACAGAACAAATGCTTAGTTTAATTTGAGGAGAACCAACTGTTAACGTCATTACAGAAACCGTGTATGTGATGCTAGTGCTGCTAATGTAGCTTCAAGCTGCTAACCTAAAGCAGAGATAATAGACAGACTACAGAGGTCAGGTAAGATGTCTTCTTACTAAACCCTCACTCTGATTTTTTTAATTTTCAGACTTTGGCCAAAAGTGACTCTTTCTCAGGTGTCATGTAGACAACAACAGACTTCGTTGTGTAAAATCCTTTGAGATTTTCATTTAATTATTTTCTTACAGTGATGACAGAATTATAGTTGTCCTTACTTGATAAGCTCCACCGTTTCAGCATACATGGGGAAGGGAGACTTAGCCTCTTGAGCGCTCTTCTCCAGAGCATTACCACATTCAATGAAAGACACCACAGCGTCCAGGTAGTAAACTGCCTTCTCAAAACGGTCCAGCTGTAAAAGAAGGAAAAGAATCAGCACTAAATACTGGAGGACTAGATACTGCTACATAATACATGGTTTGACTTTTTATTGATTATATAAACTCTCTTTCCATCAATTCAATGACGTGTGAGTGGGTTGGCCTTAGGATTGAATGTATAAAATAATGGATGCGGACTAATAGCTCCAGTGTGGGTTAATCAATTGTGATTTAGAAAAATTACTGAGACATTAAAAAGCATGTCAATAATAGATAAAATTTAAAATGTTTTTTTTTTTTTTTTTAATTGAAATGGAAAAATTGAAAAAAAATGTATTGTAAATCTTCAGCATTTAGGTGGGTGTGTTTGTGTCGGTGGTTACTAAAGGTTTATTTAGAAGTTATTTTCTTTTTTGTTATTTTGCAGCAACAAAAGCATTTTAAAGGTTTTGGAGTAAAAATGGAGCAGTGTCAAAAGTCCATAAGTCCCAGGTATGTAACTGAGACCAGATGTGCAGTTTAATCAGCCACCTGTTCATTATTTGGTGACACAGTAACAAAAGAATTTGAGTTTTATGTTTGTTTCAGTGAGTTCATTGAGAAAAATAATGGGATCTGGAAACTCTGAGGTAACTTTTTAATTCATACAACAAATTTTACAGTCTCTAGCAATAAAGGAAATGCATTTAAAACCTAAAGTGTGTTCCAGTATCTGGCATTAAACCCCATGCAAAATCTCCCCAGGATGTTGTTTCACTCGCTTCTCACTTTGCATGCAGCAACTGACACCGACATCTCAATTTCACATGTAAATAGCCATTAGGCGCTTGCTCTTACCAGTGCATCTGCATTGTGTTTGAGTTTCTTTGCCTCTTGTAAGTAGTGATCTGCTGAATGGACTCTGAAACAAAAATATTTACAGGTCAACCAAGTTAAATAACACTCTGATCCGTTAAAAAAAGCAGAATCCTTTTAAAGAAACAGTTTAAAAACACTTTGTCACACATAAAACTCTACAAACATTTCCTGTTAGCAAAGAACCTGGAAAGTACACATGAAAACTCTCTAAAATCCTAATTCCCTCATTAGATGAAACTACAAAACAAAGGGCACAAAAATAAGATGCAAACTCTGTTGTTTCTTTACCTCTGCATGAAAAGAGAAGACTTCCAACAGAGAGTCTTTTAAAATGGAAATTTATGTCATCTCTCCTGCATGCAGGCACATCTATTCATGACCTCTCCAACCTCCTACAGCTTTATGCATCAAAGGCAACTCTAGATCCCCACAGCAGTTCTTTCTGTGTCCTGCTGAGGGGTTATCCACAGTGGAAAGAGCTCCTCTTACCTGTCCTCAAACACCATCTTGGATCTCTGAGACTTAGAGCCGTCCGTGGAGAGCGGAGGAACAGCCAGCTGGTTATCACAGCCCTTTGAGGATTTGTCCTGCACGGAAAGCAAGTGAGGTGGAATAAAGTTTCAGAATAAAAGAAGACCGGTGTTTGAAGTGGAGGATAAAATGGAGGAAAAGGTGACACAGAGGGAGTATGGAGGTAGAGTTTTTTTACATTATGTGAACACTGGGCATATACAATATATAGATCCGAATTGATGCCTGATTCATTGGTGACTGGAATGGATCAAATTTAAAAATAAGCCTAACCCTACATGAAGCACATACAGATATTAAAATCCATCAGGCTATGCTCTCCGCCACTCCCCTGCTTCCCACGGCAACAACTTTTTTTTTCCCTTCATGCATGCTTTGTTATTTAAATTCCCTTTGGGATACACCGCACAGTTGGCAAACAAGATGAAAGACTACGCTCCTACTTCCCAGTATCCACAGTGCCTGCCAGGTATTCACACAGACAGCAAATGCCTGGCGATTGAGTTACTCACCTTTCCATCGCGCGTGCTGCGTCCCTTGTCCTCTCCTTTTCTGTGCTTGGAGGTGGAGTTGCCCTTGGTGCTGTGGCTTCCCTCCTTTCCACTTCCTGTCCCACTGGACAAAGAGGTAGAGGACTGGCTGACTGTCCTCTTCCGGCTCGGATGCTCTGCCTTGGGTGTCCGCTGAAGACCTGACATGGACGGAGAGGGGACTGGTTCCTCTTTCTTCTCCAAAGACCTCTTGGACCTGGAGGAACATTAATAATCATTCATATATAGGTCATACATATTTTTCTATGTACTTAACAGTTGAGTGCAATAGTGTACTCCACATCACAACATATTAACAGTAGAAAATTACATAATAACACTCCTTGTTTTTTCAGCAAAGTTCATGGCAGAGATGTCACAAAGGTAAAGGTGCAGCTTGAAGGGGCTGCTATGGAATAAACAATCCACTTCACTGGGCTTTTAAATTTTAATTTTATTACGCTTGCATGGGTTTATAGGGTTTATTTTGTGAGTTGTAACGGGAGAAAAAAGGGATTTGGCAAGATCCTTTTTCGCCTGTAATAAAATGAAGTACTACTGTCACACTGAGCGTGCCAAGAGTTCATAGTGTGCAGAGGGTTTACGGTGAATGACAGTTGGGAGGAAGAGGAAGAATACTCACTCTTTGCTGCTGTTTTTATGATGAGATAGGGATTTCTCCTCTAGCTTGCATCGTTTGCTCTCTGGCTTGGTGCCTTCTTCGTCGTTCTAGCCATAAAAGATCACAGAGAATTAAAAAGACGGACAGATTAAAGGATTTGCTAGTGTGTGTAAACATCACTGTAGAAAGTAATCTGAAGACAAAGAACTTTGCAATGAAGCACTTGAACTTTTACAAGGGACACTGCAAACCTCTGCCAATGCTTAATGGTTTATCAACTCCCCGTTAGACCCTAAAGTATCGCTTGAGATTGTGTGTCTATTTCTCTGGAAGATATGATTTGAAAAATTGCACAATCACCTAATGGCAGAAATTCCAGAGCTGGATCTCCACCAAAACTGAATCAATTGTTCTTTGGCTCAGAGGTATTTTCACTGTTTTAATGGAAATCTGTTTGGATGTTATTTTAAGAGATACGGCATCCTGTTTGAAGGCCAAGCAAAAGGGAAGGATCATGACTTCCCTTATGACTGTAATAACAAAAAACAAAAAGCTCCAAGTACATGGTCATTCAGTGTCCAAAATTATACTAAAAACATAACTCTTATATTTGGGAGATGTTTAGATAATCTTAAAAATCTACATAGTGTTTAAGCAAAAGAAAACTTAGTGAGAATATCTTACATTCACTCTTGTTAAAGCAAGAAATAAATTTAAAGGAAATGTTTCCAACATGACTAGAATCAAAACAGCTGAGACAGGAATGTACTCGAGCAAGTCCCATACCTTGTGTTTCCTCTTAGCCTTGCTAGAACTCTTCTCTGAGCTCTGCTTGCTGAAGTCTTTGCTGTCCCTGTCTAGAGAGTCGTCTCTCTCCACTTTTATCTCTACAGGCTCCTTGTAGGGCCGCCCCGGGATCCTAGACAGCAAGCTGAGATCTGTAGGAAATGGGAAGGAAAAGGAAGGGTAGGGAACAGTTTAATTTGGTCCAAAGTAACGAAATGCTTTAGAATCCAACTAGTAAAACAAGTGCAAAGAATACTGTAAAAAAACTGCATGAGACTTCTCTGGTTCATAAGCAGTTTTGACTAACCTATCTTCACCAGTAAAACCTGCTGCTGAGGCTGCCTTGCAGGATAACGGTCCTCCGGGTCGCTGAGTGGAGACAACAGTTCTTTTTCTTCCATTGGAGAAAAGACACAAACTGGGGTCCTGATGCTCTCTGGGTACTTGGGCGTCTGCGACGAGGACGGGATGCTGTCGTTCCCCTCAGAGTCTGACGATGAAGAGTCCGTATCAACAAATTCCCGAGACTTCTGGGAAGTCTTGGTCGGTGCCTTGGTCTTGCGTTTATCTGCCGTGGTGGTGACAGAAGCTGCAGTGGGCCTCGGTGAGGATTTGGGCTCCTTTTTGATGCTCGGTTTGCGGGAACCCTTGGTAGCAGCTTTGGGCCGATGAGTGGGTATCTCCGGAGCCGGCTCACTCTCCACTCTCAGACCTCCCTTGGGTTCCTCCACCACTGGGGGCTTTTCGGACTTCTTAGGCTGTTTTTTACCCACACTTCTTCGCGGGTTTGTGCCACCTTCGCTTTGGGCGGGGGATTTTTGCCTGCCACGGCCACCCTCTGCACCCTTTTGCGCCGCCCTTAAGTCCCTGCTTGGGGTGGGTGCCGTTGAGTCTTTTGACCCCCCTCCCTGGCTACCATAGCCCCGTCCTGAGCTGTTGTCTCTGCCCTCTTTCTTGCACTTGGTTGGAACATTATTGTCTGCTGGATAGGCTGGTGAGAACTTGGCCTTCTTGAACCAGTTATCCAGCTGCCACTTGTTGGCCATTGGTTGTTCAGGCTGAAGGGAAGCAGAACACACAGACTATTCATTATTAAATTATTATGACGCTGGCCAGAAGGAAGAACAATTAATGTCTTATAATGTATTTTAATTCCAATTCAAAACAAGGGTGGACAGGGCTATGAACGGTTAGTGCAGTTAAAAAACTAAATGACAAGTAACAAATTTCCACCGAGTTACATTACAGGTTGGTACAAAGTTATTGTTAAGTCATTACTTCAGGAGAGGCAGGCCGTGGGTGCTCATTGGCTTCACTGTCTGTCGTGCTGCTTTCACTCTCGCTGTCGGAGCCTGAGCTGCTCTCTGAGCCGCTGTGGCTACTCGAGTCGTCTCTCGATTGCTCTGCTCCTTCACTGTTATTGCTGTTGTTACAAAAGAGAATTAGAGAACATTACATTGTGTGCAAAAAAGTACATTTTCATTCATGTTTTACATTTGTTCTGTATCTAAAAACACAAAATTCTACTGTATCAGATATACATTTTTATCTAAAAAGAAACAAACTCTGCGCCATGTGAAGATTTGAGGTTTTCTACACACTGAAAACAATAGATGGCAACTCTTTCATAGCTGAGTATTATTCTTAACCAGGTCATAAAGCTAAACCTTTTCCAAACTGTTCTATACATGAATTGCAATGAGTACATTTTTTCGGCTGAAGTTTTCCAGGATTGGGAATTTGCCTTACACTGAAGTATTCGACCTTGATAACTCCCACTGTTGGCCTTGGGAAAGATATAGACGTAATATGTGTGCAAAAATGAGCTGCACTGACAGGAACTGAACCATGTGCAAACTTATTTGCGGTTTAGATGTGCTGATTGTTAATTTATCTAGCTAAAAAATTTTAAGCAAAATATCAAGAGATACTGTAGTTTGTATTTTTTTAAACTAAACCTTTTCAGAATAAAACTTTGTGTTAAAGTTTAAACACAGGTATACTGACTATGCTTTATACTTTACCTTGCTGATGTGTTCCTTGAGGCATTCTTGGCAGAGTCCTGTTCTCCATCGCTGTCCTCACTGCTGCTGAGCTTCAGGTCATCTTCGAGCATACTGAGATACAGAAATGAAACTAAATTAAATCTCTGTTATTTCATTACAGCAGTGTACTTGCTGTAGTTTGTGACTGCTGACTTGACATAACTTAGGCCATCTATGCACGCCTGGTTTCCTTAGGTTTCTTAACTCTCAAATCATAAATATTTGTTTTCACTTCCTGCTCTCTGCCATCTAAATCAATACTGGGAAAACTAAGCACATGAGCTTGTTATGAGAAATGAAGGAGAGAGGAAAGGGTGAAGCACTTACGTTGGCTGGTCATCGCAAGCTTTAGGCTGGTGGCTGCTGGAGCTCTTGGAAGAACTGCCTCGCTCTAAAGACACACAAATAAGACTCATGAGTTATAAGTATAAACTGTATACACATGCATACATAATTCTTTTGGTGTGCGTTCAAGTTTGAAATGTCTGTGATACTCACTGTGTCCACTTGGAAAAGGGTGAGAGTCCTGAGGTTAAAAAAACAAGAATCATTTTTATTGTTTTCATCGACCCATTTGTGCCATGATAAAATATGTCTTTTATATCTGATAAATCAATGAAAAATCAAATTAATGAATTATTAAATCCATTAAAGGGATTTCTTTCTCTCCTGCGTTTTGTTGCTGTTTAATTTATACACAATTACTAAGTGTAATAAACATCAAATCTGACTTCTTAGTACCTCACCTTTTAAATATTTATTATCAACACATTATAGTTCCAGCTAGATGTTCAACAAACAAGGTTTCTCTTAATCACACCATTCAAATGTAATAAATAATGTAGTCATGTTAATCGATTATGGCATATAATCATTTGAACACAAGGGACTGGTGCAATGCTGACCTTGGTAGGGAATGGAAACTTGGAGGGCTCAGTTTTGCAGGGGGTGTGGATGGCTGTCAGCGGAGGGGGCCAAGACTGAGTCATTTCCTTAAAGAAAGAGTGAAAAAACACACACAGGGAAGGAATGCGCAAATTAGTCGTAAGATGTGAGTAATGCACTTCACCATGAGGCGGTAGGCTTTTCTCTAAATACTCGGGATGAACTGTTGACCTGACAGCAGTAGCTTTTAGCAAAATATAATGACGTACATACCTTCAGAATCTCATCGACACAGTTGGCGTCACCCGATCCCTAAAGACAGAAACATCATGTTCAGCACATGTTCATAAACAACACCATGCAGCAGGTGAGTGTCCATTTTGAGTACCATGAGTCATTCTACAGGCATTTTATGAGACCAAGAGTTCAGTCAGGCCAAGTGTGATCTTCTGTGAGGTAATTTATTCCAGTTACGACATCATTAGGAATATGTGCTTCAAACACAAACCCTACTTTGCCATTGTCAGTCTACATACAGTGTCTACTACTATGGATTTATGTGAGTTGTAAACATAAGCTGCAGGGTTTAAATAAGTTACAGATATAAAGTCTGGAGATAAGTCTTACCTCTACAGGCTGTGAGGGGATCTTGAGTTTGGAGAGTGAGGCCTTGCTGTTGGACTTCATCTCTCCCATGGTGCTGCTATGCGACTGTCCGCTGTAGCTCTCTGCTTGTGAGCTCTTGGGTTCTGCCGTTTCCTGGCCGTCCATAGGCCGCACATATGCTGTGGGCTTCTGCTGCATGGAGCCGGGTTTGGACATGAGAGATGGGGGGAAGGCCTGACTGGAGTGCTGTCCGCTGGGGAAGGAGGTGTGAACCCGCGAGGGTGAATCCCAGTTGGCCTCTCTGTCTCGTGGGGACTTGGAGCGGTAACGCTCCTTGCTGTGATGCTGCTCGGCAGACAAGGAGCTCCGCAAGTGGCTGTTGCTGCTGGAGGAACTCAGAGAGCCCTTTGCTGGGCTTGATGTGTGTGACTTAGAGTGCTCTGACCCTCCACTGTGTTTACTTGACTTCTTCTCCCGCACCTCCCCTCCGTGTCTTTGGCTACTGCTGCTGCTGCCGCTACTGCCGCCGTTGCCCCTCTGGCTGCCGAGTCCTGAGCGTTTCTGGGACTGAGATGAGGCTCCACCTGCTGCTGGGCCGACAGGGGTCCACTTACTGCTCTGACTGCTGCCACCACTACTGATGCCACGCTGGTCCCCGCTAAACAAAGGTGGGCCTGCTTTCTCCTCGGAGGAAGACGAGCTGTTAGAAGGTTTACCGCCAAGCTTTGGAAGTGAGTCACTGATCGGCTCTTTCATCTCGTCGTAATTGCCCAGCATGCTCTGAATACGGCTGGACAGTTTATCTTCCTTGCTGGACTGAAGAGAGAAGCAGATAATGGGGGAGGAAGAGGGGGGGAGGGGGAGAGAACCGTGTGATGATGAAGAAAAAATTAAAAGGACAGCCATAGAGAAAGAAAAAGACAGAGAAGAAAATAAATGAGAGAGATGAGGGAAAGCAGAGAGGAGAGAAGAGGAGGTGGAGAAAACAGTCATTATGGGCACAAGTTTAACACTTGGGTTAATTGCTTTCCATCAAAAATATTAAAATATGGTAAAAATGCATCACTGCTACAAAGGAGCACTCAAAAATCACTAACATATGCAAAATGGGCTTAGTTATAATGCAGGTTTTCATCTGATAAACGGAACAAATGATATTGTGTCACTAGCTTATATCTGAAGTAACTACCGGAACACTGAAAAAATAATGACTGAACATGGAGGAAGGCATAATCAGCCAATCATGCAGTTTGATACTGGGGTCCAGAACAGTCTGCACTCATTTGCGAACACAGATAAGCGTCTACCAATAGTTACAACACAGAGGTTAATCAATCACTTTGAGAAAACAGATTCCAGCAGACCAGCTTGCAATCAGCCTATGATAGGAGCCTGTACAGCATATCTAGTTTCACGCGCAGCCTCAGACCTCTATTTTGTTTGACAGATTTGCTCAGAGGGTGAGGAAACACAAGCCGTAGTGTGTAGCAGGAAATGTAACTAGCTTGGTCATAACATGCACTCCACTACCTCGTGCAAGCACGTCCATGTTCACATGTGTGTAACTGGTGAATTGAAATTGGTTTCACTTTTGGCACAAACATAAATGACGTGCTTTGCTGTGATTGCTGCAAGGCTTGAGTGGACAAACTGCGAATCAGCTGTTTACAGACATTTATTGCAACACTTAAGTGTGTTTGCAGAGTAAAAACAACAAAATTGCACTCTACTTTAAATAATGTTTACATTAATATAATGTTGATAGCTGTTTTGGATTATAATACATACATATTGTTCTTTGCATGGTAAAGAACACAGGAGCTTTTACCAGAAAAACCTTGTTCAAGTTTTTGTTCCTGCACCACAAAAATTCAGCACTCCTGAGGCAGTACTTTCTTGCTCTCCAGGAACTTTCTGACCTCAAACACTGCATTTCCAAAACAGTCATTTTCAAAGAAACACTTTCTGCCTTCTCCAAATTTCATCTCACATGAAAGACCAAACTGTATCACCATTTTTAAATCTGACACCTATCTAATTTGTCAAATTTTTGGGGATCTTAAGATTCATCTAAATAAAAACACAAATGTGCTTAATAAATTTAATGTTTTGGACTTTATTCTGTGCAGCTGACATACAAGTGCATGAACTCTGCACCATAAAAATGTTACTGCTTTGCTGGTCTACATCTGGGAGGCCACAGCTGCAGCTGTGTGCACACATGGCCTTTAATGCAGAACAGTAAACTTCAACTTACTGGAGCATGACAGAAGGGAGAAAAAAACTCAAACTGAAGCTTACATAAGACTCAGACAAGCAAGAGGTACCAAGTGCAGAAAAGCCAGACTTCAACGGTTGGCTTTTTCCCTCATTCGTTGTACTACAGCACAGCATGCTACCCAGCTTTTACTGAAACACAGTTGTAACTCAATTATTATGGAGGAATATTTCAGACAATAAATTCCTAGCTGCAAATTCCCTTTTTCCTGTGTAAAGGTCAAGGACTTTTTCCTTCTTAAAAGCCAGCTTTCTTTGTTGCTGTTGTCCAAAACACACACACACAGGCCATCTCTCACCTTTGCTACCCTTTCTATTCCCAACCTGTCAGGACACATTCCTCTCTGCCTCTTTGATGGCTAGCTCTGGCTAAGGAGAGGAGCCACTTACCTCTGCTCAAATCTGGTTAGTGGCAAAGATTAGACCAGTACGGAGAACTCAAATCCTCTTTACAATTACGGTGACCGGGCAGCAGCTGGCTAGCCTACATCTATGTGTGTCTGTGAGCAGGGGAAGGAAGACATGGGAGGAAGGAGGGCAAGCTGGCACGTTCTTCTGCTTATCCTCCTCAGCTGCACTACAAAACAGCTAACCAAAGGCAGGTGTTGCCAATTCAACACACTCTTTTGTGCTGTATGCAGAGTAAGTCAATCTTTGACTATCTGACAACTAACCATTTGTTTGGAAAAGCATCTGATTTTGATTTGAATATGGATGACTAACACAACCACATAGTGTGTTGCATGCACATCAGATGCTTAAACATTATTAACTTTGTGTGAGATCATAGAAGGACTTTCACTGTCAGAGGAATGTGTTCGGACATGTCACATAAAACAGCTCCAGCATGGGTATTAAATCTTTAGTTGAACCTTTTTAGCGTTCCTCACACAAACTATAAACAACACAAATACTGCAGGGCCCTGAAGGACATCGTGAAAAAGAAAAGCAAGACACACAAAGCCTTCTTTTTTTCCCATTTATAACAGAGACAAAATGTACTTTCAAAGCTAAATCAAATATAAGACTTTGGAAATATAGACTTTGGAAAAACTAATCCAACTACAGCTAACAGTTTTTTTTTTTTCAGACTGAGGCGTAGAACTGAAGTCAGAAAAAAATCACATTAAGGGAGCACACACGCGCGCGCGCACACACACACGTAAAAAGACACTATAAGAAAGTGTTTTCCACCTTTGCCCTAGAAGCCTGCAGAGAAGAAACTCCTCTTAATATTTAAGCAAAGCGGGCAGAAAAAAAAGGCAAAGGCATACGTGTGATGTTTCAAAATATATTTGATGACAGAACAGTTCTTATTTGATTGTTCCCTGTAGTGTGTGCAGTTCTCACTTCCTGTCACTGTTACAAATTCTTCTAAACTGACTAATCAAGTGCATGCCAAAACTGAATGTGAGTTGAAAAAAAATGTACCACTTTGTAGGGTTCAGGAAAGAGAGGGGAATTCGCTGGAAAGGCCTCTCCTCCTCCCTGCTGGATTTCTTGATTTCTCCTTTCTCTTTCTTTCATTCGGAGCACATTCCGGTCCTCACGGTTCATGTTGCTAATAAAACAAACAGAACAACAAGAAGTAAGAATAAAAAATAAAAAAAATGAGAGGAGACAATAAACAGATTTTCTTTTAATCGCATGGCTTTACAGAAATGGCTATAAAAGAACAAGTATTATAAAGGTGAGACACTCACCTTCATAATAACCTGTTCAACTAAAAAAATGTTCTCTTGGTCAACTCAGATGTTGCACAAGTTAACAATATTTCAATCATTTAGTTTAAGTTTCAGGCTATGATTTCTTGGCTTGTGAATGAATATCAGTGTGTAGTTGAGTTTGCACTGTGAACAACTGATTATACAGTCATGCTGCCATCATCTACTCTTAACTTGGAGTCACAAGTTTAGGTAAGCCACAAATCAGACCATCATTAGCGAAACCTCACGCATCATAAACAGAGGAGACACAGAGATGACCTGTAGAGAAAGTAGTCACTAATAGGCTTAGGCTAGTCTAGACACTGAACAGTAGCCTACTTCTACTGCAAATAATCTCCTTGCACAGATGGTCAGTGTAAATTTGTACAGCAATGGTTATTTCCAATGTAGTATAACACTGAGATTTCTATTTACTATAATGTGTATGGTCGTTAGCTCCACAATTTAAGACAAATAAAAAAAAAATGTTTTATGGAGTAGACTGGAAAGCTAACTGAACATCACAAAAACCACATGAAAAATACATGAAAGTATTTTCAGGAATAGCATAAGAAACTGTAATTAGGATCTGATAATAACCTACTGCTATAAAACTGCAGCTTGAAGCCATAAGCACGTGTTTACTGCCCTCAGTGTCCTTCTGTTCATAATGTGTGTAGTGCAAACATAAAAGTAGGCAGCTATTGGAGGACAAAGAGCTCTTAAGTAGATGTATGAATTCAAACCACTGAGACAAGAGAGAGAACCTGACAAAGTGTGACTTCTGTCTGTTGTGCACTTTGGTTAACACAAAGTTTTGGTTAACAGAGAGCATTCAAGCCACAAACAAGCAAATTTTCAGCCAGGCGTGTCGCCTCCCCGTTTAAGAAGAAAGCTTCAGCATTTGCCAATGACAACACTGATTTTAAGTCTGTTGACAGAGTGTGATTAGGCAGCAACCACTCTGCCTCCAACTAGAACGTAAACACAACACACAAAGGTGTTTTCTAGCTGCACTACTATGTTTGACGGAAAAAAATTATGCACTTGGGAAGCTGGATTCAAAAAGGAAATAAAGAACAACACAAAGCAGTTATTAATCGAGATTTGAGAGGAAGACAAAGTAGGTTACATATCTGAGATAAAAGTTTTCAGGAAATAATTAACACTGCTCTTACATAAAAAAATTATCACGCCTTTCAATCACCTAGTAATTTACGTTATAGACAAAATCTCGACTGCAATAGTTCAAAGTTTTTTTTTTATAAGTCCTAACAGGTTCTCTGTGAGCTTTTCAGTAAGTCTAAACAGTAATTTTCTAACCAGGCTTTCTACTAAGTATCTGCCTGTTTTACATCATAAACAACACCCAACTGTGAGTCACCCCTCGTTACAGCCAACGTGATTTACCCACTATAGCAAGGCTATATTAACAAAGCTCAAGTAGCGGCCAGAGCTTGAACCACTGTCAACTGTTTGACACACACCATTAACACCAGTTTTATCAACAGAGGTGTAAAGAAAAGAGGAGAAAATTGTTTAGGCTTTCCGTTGTCCAAACATCCATTAACACCCTACTGTTATCACCGCTGGACTTTATTTGACTTACAACACAGCTAAGAGAGCAAGCTCTGTCACACTGTCAGAGACCCAAGACAAAGTGTGAGTGAAAATGCACAGTCACAAATTCACCACAACTGAACTGACCATGTGGCAAGTGTGTGGTTGCTGTTCTGCAGTTAAATTCTGCAATTTCTCATGGAGGCAAACCCCAGAAGTCAGCACACGTGCCCAGTCTACAAGAACAGTCATGTGAGATGAGTCTTTTAGGCGTGTTAGTTTGCATGACGGTTGTTTCTGAATCATCAGTAAAATGGACACCGATCTTTTTCATTTGAAAACACACTCCAAAATGAAAACACATCACTGTGTACGTTGCTTTAGTACACAGGTACTACTTAATGAGTTTGTCACTGTCAGCTTTGGTGTGAATGTGTGAATGGGGCACAGTTAGTGCAGTGCTAAATGATCAAGCGCCTCAGGCAGAGAATCCTTTGTAAACACTGTTTACAATGTCCATTCTGCCCAACTAATTGACCTGATCTGTTGGTTTTTTAGGAGCTGAACAGGAGGATGACGCCCTGTTATCCCCCACTAAGGAAGATTGTCAGACAGAAGGCTCAGCTGTAAATTATTTGTTTCAGTGATGCTTAGACTAACATCAACCAACAACCTCTTTTACTTTAGTACGTTGAAAACATCAGAAAATCTTGATTGACAGCTTCCTCTGTCTCTTTCAAGAAATCTATCTTTGTTCACATCAAAGGCTAAACGGAGGCTACATCACCAATGCTGTTTTTCAGAGATCACTCTCCCTGGTGACATGGTGAAGCTGTGTGAATGTGTCTCATGTCTTTCAGCTCAACCTGTTTTTAAACTGACCTTCAACCAATCTCAAAAATCAAAGTAGGTTATATGGAGAAGGAACTGAAATATCTGAATAATAAAAAGTTATAATGTGGCCAAATGACTTTCTGTAAATACTAACAGTACTTCCGCGCGTCAACACACACAGTGTTTAATGAAGTGGACACAAAGTACTGTTTGCATGTGAAAATGTGGCTGAGCATCAAAGAAGAGAAAAAGTGTGCAAAAAACAATCTCTGAGCAATAAAAATCTTACAGAGAGAACTTAGAGGACAACTACTGCAGAATGGTGAAAGGCATTTCTGTAATCACAGTCATAATACAACTAAACAAGTCAATGCAACATGCCATTCAGCATATCCAACATTCTTTCAAGTTGGGTATCTACTTTACTAAGCTAACTAAATGGGGATTTCCCTCCAAGTTAAGGGAGCATGCTAATTGAGCATGCTGTTTATTTCTTTTTGAGGGCAGCAAGTGAGATTTTGGGCTGTGCAAATAAAACATGACACAACTTGTGGTCTCCTGGAAAACCAATACAGCCCTTCTGGTCGGTTGGTCGACTGGTTAGTTAATATATGCTTTTGTTCAAGCAGATCTTGTTGGTCAGACAAACGCTTTTTAATCCATCAGCAGCTTAATCAATCAAATAATGCTGTTGGCGGAACATTGAGCACCAGAAGAGAAGTGAGTATAGACTGAAAATGTTTCTAATATGAGCTCTGACAATGTCCAAAAATATCAAGTCTGGATATTTGTTCAGTTGCCCTTTAAAACATGAAGCAGAGCGCAGGAGCTTGTCTGTGGCAGAGACATCCTCACCTTGGGAAATACTTCGTTTGGTGAGGCGAGGTGAGGCAGCAACATCATTAACAAGCCCATTTGCTCGCTGTGAATTTTCGGGATAATGACCTGCTCTATTTACACTTGGCCTAAACTGGACACTACACATACGTGGTACTAGAAAACTCCAAGGATTGAAGGTAGAGAGGAAGAGCAAATCCCACTGACTCAAAAAATTGCATTCTGATACACAGCTAATCTGATAGATGTCTAGATAAGTTCAGGGTTGCAGTGCATGTGTGAAGACTGCTTAAAAGTTATATGAGAAAAAGACATGGCAGCACCAGGGCCAAAGTATCTCTTTTTTTGTTAATCTAGCAATATTGTGCTGATTTCTCTTCAGTTACCCACTAGACCAGGTAAAACTTTAATCCATAAATCAATTAAGACTTTATTTGCATGAGTACAGCCCTACAAACCACACACTATTTCCATATCCTAATATCAGCCCAGTGTGGGAAACACTCACATTGGGCAAATCTGAATTCTTATTACCTTGGTTTGATTATTTGTTTGAGCCTGCCGCCAAGGCCCAAACCCTACTAATCCAATCGGCCAACACGGTATGGTGGGCAACGTAAATGGTTTTAAAACAAGGAAATAACAGGGCTAAGCAAATGACCCTCTTACACAACAGGAGTTTGATTGGCATTTATTATCATCCAAGTGTAACAGCCAGCTATGTTTATTGTAATCATTCAACAGTGTGCCAGACTGAAAAGGTCAAAGTCTGCAGAGTTGAAAAGGCTGTTCACTCTGTAACCAAATTAATCATCTGTCTCTTTCTAAGTAACATCATAACAGCCGGTCCACCTCCTCAACAAAATCCAGTCCAAAAAAAAAAAAAAAAAAACACAAACAAAACAAAAAACAAGAACTACTGATGGTCATCTGAGAACCATGAATGCAGAACTGTGCTTCTGTAACAAAGCCATTATACAAAGCCACCTAAAACACTTTAATCTTGTTTGTTAAGTATAATAAAAATAAGTTAAGTGCTCCAATCTTCCTGGAAACCTACAGAAAGAAGTGCAAGAGCAAACTAGCCGAACATTTCTTACCCTGACTGAGAGGCCATGGCCCCAACCACTGAAACATTGGAAGGAGGAGGGAGGAGTGTTCAGAGGATCTCCAAGGGATTCAGAAGTATTCTCGTCATGACCTGACAGCATAAATTTCAACACCAAACTCCCCAAGTAAAGAAAACCTGGCTTTTTTTCTCTAAATGTATCTGTGGTCGTCCAGCTGGGAGAGTGTAACTTAGTTTCTTTACTCGAATCGAAGCTTCAGTGCATTTCCTTGGAGTGGAGACAAATCTGACTCAGGGAGGGGAGGTGACTGCTCACTCACGGGAGATACCACGTTGGCAAACAGCGGGGGTGGTCACATGCTAGGTGAAGTCTGGGAGAGCCCCTGCTTTTGTGAGGTGTTTTAGGGTAAAGGTATGAGTAGAGAACAAATGAGGTGAACAGATGCATGGAGTGGAAAAGCATGAGGGTGTGCGCATGAGGTGTGTGAATGTCAGGAGTGAATGTTAGCGAAAAAGATGGGATAAAAAGGAGAAACATTTAGCATGTCTCCTGAAACTGGTAGTGTTAGTAAGTCCTGGTGGTGCCCTTTGCTTTAAAGGCTACATGTGCTGAGGGCAAATTTTGATCTTCTGCTATGAAGAAAGCTGACTAGCAAGGAGAAGAAGAATCTATTAATTATTGTAAATTATATATTATTTTAAAAGGGAGGTTTAAATACACTGCTCAAAACAACAACAAATCATTGTGATGATGAGGCATCTGTTATGTCTAAAAAAAAATCTGGCTGATTACCCTTTAAGTATTAAAACAAAGCAAAGTTACTGCACAAAAAGATAGGGAGGAAAGGTCTAGCACAGTTTAGTACACCCTCAACCCAAAATAACAGCCACAAGGAAGGAAAACAAAAGAGGACAAATTAACAGGTGGTTTAAAAACACTGTATTAACACTAAATTAATTAGTATTGCCTTCTGGAATAACTAATTTAATTTAAATGTATTAAAACTGGTCAATTGATGAGAGTATCTACAGGGAGAATAGCATTGAGGGAGAACTGAGAGGGGAAGAAAATCTCACCTCTCTCTGAGAATGGAACACTCCAGCTTGTCCCATAAAAGGAGATGTTATTTTACACCACAGGGCCTCTCCTCCATGTGATGTCACTGCCCCCAGCGAGGCCCAGCCAATCGGAGTCCATCTTTCCATCAACAACCTCCCTCCCTAACTCCCTCCCTCCCTCCCCCACTATGCCTGGAACACAGGGCAAAGCAGCCATGCAGCCTGTTAAAGAGGCAGCACGCAGCGTCCGGCTTGTGAGTTGTAACAAATGGGACGTGTTTTCATCAGCCACATATGATGATGACACAGGCTGACAAATGTGTAATCATTTTTATCACGCACAAAAACTGGTGGTTTCATGCAAATTCATTTCTGGTATCTTTGTATGGGTTTCCTGTAATGTTTATGGTTAGTCATCAGACTTGATCACTTCTAAAGTTTGCTTCCGTGTGACTTTTTCATATTATAGATAAACACTGAAGAGTTAGTAGACAGATCTTGTCCCATCAGCTCTATCTAAAGTTCAGATTTATAGTCAAACATCTTTTATATGCTTCCTTATGCTCTCTTTCTATCACTTTATTTACTTGATATCATTAGTTTGTGTCTTGTTTTGGTTTTTTTAAATTTTTATTTTATAAGATAGGAACAGAAGTACTTTATTGTCCCAAAGGAAATTTGTCTTGGGCTTAAGGTGCTCGGTGCAGCTGCACATGAACAACATACATTACAACAAGTTTTCTATGTCCATATTGAAACTCTGAGAATAGCAGGTGTTGCTGTTTAAGCCACAGAAAAAAAACATTTTATTTTTTTTTACGGTGAGCTATGCAAAAAACAATATTTGACTTGAGTAAACATAACTTTGTTTTCACTGTTGGGTTTTTTTTATACGTGCCCAAGGCCCTACGATGCATGACACTTCTAAAAAATATATCTATTTTTTAATTTATTTGAATCTTTAATGTCATCAATTTTCCTCTTCATCTAATGTTCTCAACATCTTGGTCTTCTTGTTTTGTGTTTCTTGCACTTGCTTTAAATTATGAAAATGGTTATTAATGTTTGATTGCAAAAGACTATTGTTTCAATTAATTGAATAAAGAAAAAATAAGGATGAGTATTGTTACATAAGACATCTGTTTCTTAAAAAGATTCCACTATGGGCAACCAGCATGATGATGTTACCGGGACATTTTATCATCTTGATTAATTATGATGTAATTTAAGGGATAATGTGAAGTCCAAACTTGGTAAACTCCCTATGACTCAGTTCACAATTACTTAATTGTGACATTTTGAAATGTGTAGCTAGTCTTTGGAAATTATCGCCAATGGAAACTTGTCTGCTGAGAGCTGAAAGCTGAGAGGGACTCCATGTCTTTATGTTTTATAAATCATGTACTCTATTGCATAATTTAAATAGTACACTAAATCTAAAACACAACCTTTTCAAATGTCCTTGCCCTTCAAATTAATTTTCTTAGTAAGATTAATAAGATTATTATTATTATTATAAGATAAGATTATTTTCAGCAGCAAATAATTTATGTATACCATCTACTTTTATAAATAAAAGCAGACAAAGCTAACCAAAGCTTGCTTAGCAGAAAACGTCAACAAGCACTCACAAAGCTATGTGAATCAATAGCAAATTGAAAAATTTGGACATTCTGTTACAACTAAAATGATCATAAATTGCCTTAATTGTGCATCTATGCTCTGAGACACATCAAGACATTTTATGTGAATACTAGACAATCAACCATTTAAAAAAAAAAAAAACTTTTCATGTCGGTAATGGTTTCCTGATTTCATACAAATGCTCTTACAAAGAGCATTATATAATGTATTTAAACAAACACTCAGTAATGGGTACAGATGGGCAGCCAGTGCCACCTCCCCTGGTGCTTTTGAAGCAAACCTGCTGACAACAGGCATTCCAGAGGAAGTGTCCATTCAAATACCGCAAACCTGCCTCATAAAAGCAGCTGTTTGGGTGCCATCAAAACCATGTGCAGCTAGGATTACATGGGAAATCACTAAAAAGAACTTACAAATCATTAGTGACTTTAAAATAGAGTCCTTCTGTCAAATCAAAAAAAACAAACCCCAGGAAGCGTAAATGGCAATATACTCTAGATCGTTCAAAGGCCAAGGACATATTCCTGTGTCAGAACATTACATCATTTATACAATTCTGAACGCTTTTTATTTCAAAGTGTTAAGCTGATGGTGTTTAGGGACGAGAATGTCAAAATCAGAATTTAATTCTGAGTATTTAAGTTTCTTAAGTTCTTGCTTCAGTAAAACTCTAAATATTTCTCTGTGGCTTTAGATTAGCTCTAATTAACATATCAAAACAAGACTCTTAGTCTTGATTGGCAAGTTCTCTAAACAACTGCTCTTTTCTTTTAATACGGGCAGGTTTGAACCACTTCAAATGGCTCACTGCCTGGAATGCCTTCAGTCAGCAGGTGTGCATTATCAAGTCAGGGGGAGCGAGTAGCATTTGCCAATCAGGGCAGAGTATTATGGTTGTTCTGCAAGAGTTTTTATGACATTCAGCAAACCTGTTGATTGAGAGATGAAAGGTGGTGTTCCCAATCAACACATCTCTCTGACACCAATATATTAGGATAATATTGTATAAATGTATATTGTATATCTGTATCCATTTGTACATTTACATATTATACAAATGTATATACATTATTCATGTAATAGTGTTAAAATGCATTTATTTCTTTTTCATTACAAACTGTACTATATGGCTTCAATGCTGTAAGACTCTAAGGTGATGTAAACAGCAAATTTTAATTAAACTAAACTGTTGGCACCTGAAAAGTTCATGTGGATTTGAATTCTATGATAATGTCATATGATAATATCAGATAATGTCATATAATAGGAAAATGTTCTCACCCTCAGCTTTGATACAAATAACACAATGTTCAGGGTACTTTCTTCTGCCACACCGTTAGTGGAACATGACACACAACCCTCAATTATCTTGGCAGCATTTCTAAAGAACCTGCGTCACTCAACCTCTTTGAAGCAAGTCAAAAAGCTCTAACTATCTTGGCATGACCCTCTACACCCAAATCCAGACTATGGTGAGGTTTTTAACAGTTAACAAATCACTCCCTTTGGCTTTGAGTCAATAGAAACATGGAATTACTACAGTGTACAACCAGCTACAGTTTAACCCGAGCAAGTTCCAGCATGTTTAGCACACACACAGTGTTTACCAATGTCCTGTTAAAATTATTATAATGGGCCGCCGTTTAGCTCAGTGGTTAGCGTGCGCGGCCCATGTACGCGAGGCTCGGTCCTCCGCGCGGCGGTCGCG
>JAPZDY010000006.1:16039682-16064834 GCA_029783645.1 Ctenochaetus hawaiiensis | reverse complement strand
CGCGACCGCCGCGCGGAGGACCGAGCCTCGCGTACATGGACCGCGCACGCTAACCACTGAGCTAAACGGCGGCCCCAAGATTCATCTTATTAACAGAACATTTTACTGTTGATGTTACTGATCCATTTGCTATTGCCACTGCAAAGCACTTAAGCTCTTCTAAAAAATGTTATGCCAATGAATTTCATTGCGGTTCATTAGAAGTATTACTGCTGCAGAAGACTGACTGACAATATCAGAAATGCCTCGGATTCTGCCTACAATGCTGGATCGGTATCAACAAATACATGAGTACACACCAAATGATACTGTGTTTTGCTTTGTTTTTTAAATTAAAAAATGGCTTCCAGCTACTTCCCAACAACATCCTGTGCCCCATAAGCAAACTAAAGGATTTTTTTTACTGCACAAGTAGCCAATATCCGAAAACTGCAAGCAGCTTGTGTAACTACAAACTCATCCATAACAGGCTAATAGTATACAGCTTTTACAAAACAATGGCGTCGGTTTAGTACTCGGTATTGGTTAAAGGTCAGGTATTAGAATATGTTCCAGGAAGGAGGAAATGTCTCAGAACATCTCTAGTTAGCATTTTTTAGGCTAATATTATAGACCAGCATCTTACTGCACAGATGTATGCCACGTTCACGTATCTGTGAAATTAATGACCTTAAAGAGCTTCACCTCCAACACACTTTATACGCACATCAGAGCTTAACTTGCATCCTAGAGAACAAGAGCTGAGAAACAGATGCATTAGGTCAGGACACAGCGAGTAGCATATTTTTCTGCTGTGTGAGCAACGGTACAGAAGGATAAAAAAAGAGCTGCTGATGTCTGATTAGATTTGAGCTAATTAAACTGGTACACTCAGGAAGAGCCTTCAAACAACTTACTTTCGGCAAGCTTCTCTTTGTAAAGGAAATGAGATTGGATTATAAATTTATAGCCCTTTGCTAAATACACAATTAGCTCTTGCTTCAGGTGGAGTAAAGAATAGCTGGTAAAATGCACTAGAGTATATACATAAACAAAACAGATGATTCCTAGGTTCCTTTATGACTTTGCTCTAAATTCTTTTCAACCATCAAGGACAAGATAGGATAAAGGTGTATTGTAAAGCATTTGGTTTCTTCAGACAAGGATCTCTCAATTTTAAGAGGGCCAGCCTTAAAACCTTGTACATTCTGTTGTTATTGAACAGTCTGAAACTTAGTATTGCTCATTTTCCAAATATCCAAACTGAGAAACCGCACCGTACTACTACCACAATGTACAATAGATGTGTCAAAGCCAAAGAAAACATGCACCCACTCCTCTGTCTGGAACGGACAAAACAAGTGACCACTACATCTCAACAGAACATCTGCATGTGCCCTTTGCTTGACTACAGAGGAAACAGTTATACTGAAGCCACAAAGCAAAACCTAAACAGGAAGTGAAGAGGATTGCGCAGTAAGCTGCGTCACAGGGAGCACTAGAAGACAGAACAAACCTTTATCTGCCATAAACACACTGACCAAGGTTACAAGGGCTGCATTAGCTTTAGAACAGACTTTGATTACACACAGTTAAGCAGCATTTCAATCATGGTAGCTTAAAAGAACAGGATTATTATTATTCCCTCTATTTATTAGTACTGACACTGGAAGTCACCTCATATTTTGCTTGTATCTCATAAGTCTGTCTGACAAGATCTTCCTATTTGCCTCTGTGATAACCCTATCTCCATACAACAACACCCAATCATCTGTGAATCACATGATTCACCTCATCTCACCATTCACCATGTTCAGTTTGAAAAAAAAAAAAAAAGCATTTCACATGACAAGCAGTTGTTACAGTTTTAAAATATGATGTATCCTCAATGTTTCTTTTAAAATTTAACAATTAAGGTAAATAATGTTAAATATTGAAATCATTATGATAACTTTTGTTAATAGCCAGGTTTATCACTGAAACAGTCTTTACCACATTAACATCAATCTACCCCCATTTTTTCAGTTAAGTTTTTTCAACTTTGCTATTCACGTACACCCGTAGTGCAAGTTTGGCAAAAGCATTAAGCTTGAGCTGCTCTTTTAACTACAATATATGTGAGATAATTTAAACGATATCTATTAAACAACTGGATTGCACGTTATATTCAATAAAATCGTATTTGTGTGCTTTAATAAGGCGGGCTGAAATAACTGAAATGTTTTACAGCAAATATGCTTTACACAAACTGCATCCTTCACTGCATTCAGAAAATGATTCTCATTTGGCAATTTCATCTACAGAGCAACGCTATAATTTGTTAAGTACTGGGGATGGTGTCACTGTCAAAAAAGAGGAGATGTAATCTTTGTCTTGTCTTGATTAAACATGAATGCAACATCATTACTCCTCTGTGTCCTTAAAATAAAGCACTCTTGGACTAACACTTCCACACAGAGTGCACTCTATAAACAACTGCACCCACAACTCAAACAGCCTAAAACCTCTGTCTCACCTGACTGCAGATGTAAAACGATTTCACAGCTACCTGTCATAAATGAGTTCATGACCTTAGGCCTCTCCCACCACGATGTGTCAAACCAGATAAACAAGTTGAAAACCCTGCCCTTGCCAAGTGTTTCCAGCAAGAGTTATACAAGTATCAAATATATTTCTAACTGTTCAGAGTTACTCTGGACTTATGATGTATTTTCTGGCCCTTCCCCCAACTGTGGCACGTAAAATGGCTTCCTAGGAAAGCATATCAGCTGTCCCTTTTAGACCAAAGCGAGACACAGACCATCCTGTCGCCTTTTTACGCTACAGCAATTAAGAGCAATTAGTGTTTTAACCCAAGACAGCCATGAGTAGCACTGAGGTCAATCTTACATAATAATGTCGTTTACAACGTGTAAAGGCTAACGTGACGTTACAGGACAACAAACCAAAAGTTTCTGCTAGTCACTGTGAGAGAACTGACGACTGTTCAGGGCCTTGGATTACTTAATTTGTGCTTTCTATGTTTGAGAAACTGAACGCAAGTGGTTAAATAAACGTTAATATTTCCAAGTACTTAAATTGCCCAGCTTTAGAAATTCATGTGGAATTTAGCTTACGAAACTGAAACGGACAGCAGTTTCTTGCATGATAAACACACTGTGCGCAGCCTCTGTTTTTTATTTACACTTACGCGTGACTATAAATAAGTCCTCGCTGTTTATTTAAAGTAGTAATGGTTATCAAACTTAGTCGTGTAAGTCATGTCAACGATGACCACGGAGAGAAAACACAAACATCAGACGTCATGACCTGTTAGCCAACATTTACGTACACGAACAGAAACATGATCACTATCGCTACGATGTTTATCCTTCTTTTTGAAAACCGAAAGCCACGAAACGAAAAACCATGACATTTAGCATTATTATGTTTTCATCGAAACTGTTTGCCGTCAAAATAACTCAGAAGTAGCTACAGAGTCTACCCAAGAGGCGATCACGCTACCTACAGTACTACCTGCATCTTTGCTTTAGCATAACGTTAGCTAGCTGCTAGTTGCGTTTAGGCTAGCGGCTAGCAAGCAATGAAACCATTGAAATTTTCTGCAGAAAATTAAATTAACATTCTCTAAAATATCATATAACCACCGAGTTTAGTTGACCATCAATAACATATTTTATGACATTTAACCTCCTTACCTCTTGTCTTCTTTTTAGGCCCAAACCATTCTAGCTATTGGAAAGCTCTTTTTTCTTTGTCTTTTCCACTTCCAGTTAGACGCAAAATGGACTCAGCAAAACGCTTAACAGCTAAAATACTAAAATCAAATGGGTGATCTCCATCTTTTCCTTAAAACAAAGCTGCACATCGAGCAGAAAACAGAATAAAATCATTTTGTCTGTCGTTCATTTTGTTATTCCTGAACAGAAGTGACTGATAGGTAAAGGCTGCTAGCTAAGTTAAGTAGCCAGCAGGTACCTCAGACAGGACTGGATGCATGGATGCCAGCAAGCGATGCTGCCTTCTCTTGCTGCAGGAAATATCTCAACCACTTAACCAAGTAAATATGATAAAGAGGTAATTTTTCAGTAAACCTGACATGGAACGTAAACTTATTTTAGAACACTTTATACGATTAAGAATAAAAAAATACCATTGTTGTGCTTTCTGGTGGTTTATAAAATTTAAGAGAAATTCTTATTTTGAAAAGGGACATATTATTAATTTACCAACCTACAAAACTAAATTTGAGTCAAATGAGTGAACGGTTTAAATTTGCACAGGTTATTATACATTTACAGCAGTTTAACGGTAACTATTCGGTCATTTGGTACTGATAGTGAGAAGTCCCATATATTTAAATGCAACATTTCTGTGACGCACAGGTTGCTCAGACTTGACGTTCAAGACCAATACCTCAGGCCGTTTCATTGTTCCCTGCTGTTGATTGATACCTGGTTGAAAATATACAGCTGGACTATTAAATTATGTTCTCACATGTCATTTAGCTGATAAATAAACAAAAATTTGGAGTAAATTCAATGTGTGATGGATATGTATACCCCCCCATAATTAATTATGCTTTTTTTATGCAATGTCTCATATTTATGCGTTCATCCAGAAGTTTTGCAAGTTGGCCTTTTATAAGTAGCTAGAAATTTACTCATTGCGTTTTTGTTTTTGTTTTTTTTACACACTTTACAGATGCAATCAAATCTAGCACTTATTTAGCACTACGATGATAAAAAAATTTCAATTGTTTTAAAGTTATTTTGAAAATGTTGTTTTACAGAAAAAACAACCATTTTTCTCTCAGATTCATGATGTTAAGTCATTATAATGTGCTTCTCTTTGGCAAAATAAAACCATTTAAAATAGCAAATAAGCAGGAGCCTTAAAAACAAAAAAAAGTTACGTTTATTTTACAAGGAAACAAGCAACTGTGGTTTCAAAGTAACAAGACTTTTAACTTCAAGCTAATTTTAGTTGTAAGAAATAGAAATTTGATTCTTTATTATTAATTTGAAGGTCTCAAATCAATGTCTTTTCAACACTAGATATGGCATTGCTTTATTAAGGTTGTGAACTGTACAGATAAAGTTTGACTAAAAATATACTTTCGTACAAAATCATGAACATGAATATGCGCATTAGGTTCCTAAGATATTTAAAATTCAGGCCTACAAACTTGAGAAAATAGACACACATTAGAAATGAGAGGAGAAATATTTTTTGGGAACAGAACTTTAAACAATGGTCCACTTGAAATAATCTTTTCCATCTTTTTCATTTTTTTTAGCATACAAGCTGGATGCAAATGAAGAATTTACAGCCCTAAAGGTGTCCAGTCCATTCAGGTCCAACACAACTATGAGCCAAAATTACTTAGGTAAACAAACAACTACAAGAAAATCCACTAATTCTAACATATTTATTTATTTCTTCTTTTTCTTCTTCCTTGGTGGTCCTTGATCTGAATCGCTGCTGCTTCCTGAGTCTGAGCTGTCTGAGGACGAAGAGGAGGAGGAGGAAGAGGAGGATGAGGAAGAGCTTTCATCGTCGCTGTCACTGCTGCTGTCGCTGTCATCTGAAGAGGAGCTGGAGGAGTCACTGCTGTCTGACGATGAGTCACTGGAGGAGTTGTCTGAATCACTGCTGCTGTCGCTTGAGTCTTTAGCCCTGAGAACGAGCCGCCGAGCACAAAGGAGAAACATGAGCACAGAAAACAGAGCGTTGTGTATTGTGATTCAAGGTCTCGACCTGTACCTGTTCCAGTTCTGCTTCTGCACTGTCACTTAATAGAGAAGATGAGAAGAAAAGGATGTGCTGTGATTTTGAACTGCTTTTAACCTTGTTGACTGCTCCTTAGTTAAAACTAACACTCTGTTTACCTTCTTTGAAAAGTGAAATTTTAGATCTCTGTGATGTTTCAAGCGCTATCAGCCAAGTTTCTGTTTGGTAGTTGGTAGTATTATAAAATGGGAAAACAGCAGCAAACTCAGAATATTACTGAAAACATGAACTCTTTATTTGAATGCTGTTTAGACCAGAGTAGTTAAGCTATAAGATAGGTTTCTTCCATTTGGGCTTAATCAGTGTCTTTTATGAGGAGTAAAAAGGATCGTGAAGTCCACACTGAGCAATTGGGTCTTTTGCAAACTGTAAGACCAGTTGGTTACATTACTGTGACAAAAATACAAGTCAATAATCTACTTGTGATATTGTGAGCCAGTTGTTTTCAGACTGAGGGGCAAAGGTGGAGTGAAATTAAAGTTAAACAGACCTTTTGTCACGACAGCAGTCTTTACTTGGTAAACACAGGTGTAGCTAATAACATTATTATTTGCTGGATAGCACTTCAATATCTGCTGGAAGTGAGCCATCGTTAAAGGTTATGAGTTCCACATGTGCTTTTCATGCCACAACAAGTCAAACAATGTCCTCTGTGGAAAAGGTCTACAAATTTGATCCATTTGGGAATGATGAAGAAGAGAGCACGTGAACAGATAATGGCCATTGTTGATGGTATTTGTAACACATGCTTTTCCTCCTTTGGTCAAATTGTCAACAGTAAATATTTAAAGTTATGATCGACAGTAGCCCACTTTTTGAAAACCAAAATCCAGACATTCAAAGAAAAATCAAGGCCAACTTAGCAAATTTTTAACTAATAAATTGATTGACATCAGCACACACTGCCCTGTAAAAATTGTACAAGCAGGGCATCAGTACAGTCACATTATGATTTTAAGACGCAGGCACTTAATAAAAGAATGGAAATAGAAATAATCACCATTTCAATGCGATAAAAAGTAGATTCTTCTGACGTATGAAAACATTTCCACTGTTGGTCTAAAACTGCTATGGCAGATTTTAACAATCTGAATTGGCTCATAATCGCCACTAGAGGGAACTGTTACATCAGACTTTTGTCAGTATTATTTAGACAGCCTTCTAAAGTTAAGCCTTTGAATCAAAAGAGGCATAGTAACACCACAAAAGAGGTCATCTACCATTCATAGACATCCCGACATCACTTCCCAGGCAGATTTTCACACCATTTCAAACTTAGATTCTGGCAACTATTCGTCTCACAAGATTTCCATGTGACTCAAAAAAAATCTTGTGGCCTTATTGACCCCTCTGTAACAATATAGAGAATGACCCAAGCAAATTGAAATGTCTCGGGAGTCCACACAAGTCAGATGAATTTAATAAGCCTCTTTGATGAGTGTGACAACATCTCCAAGATTAAATCATTCAATCAGTTGCTACCAAACAAATTTTTCTTGCTGGTTTTATAAATGTTAAGTGTATCACAGAATTAATCTCATAGTATGATCATAAAAAATTAATAGAGTAAGTAAAATTGGTCTAAAGAACAAAAAGAATTGTTAGTCTACATCCTACCCTGTCAAATATGATTTAATATAAACATCTTACTTACTTCTTTTTGATTTTTTTCTCACTGGAGCCTTCTCTTCCTGGTCTGTCAAGAGAAAAAGAAAGCAATAGATTTAGTGACCTAAACCTGTACTCACAGTACACTTATTAACTAAGAGTTTGTATTGAAAGCCATAATGTTGGTCATTTATTTGATAAAACCGGGCAAAATGAGATTTATATGTGCATATTATTGGTACTGAAATCCATTTTATTCTCTTGACAGGGAATATTGACATTAACAGTTGTTAACATAGATTGCTGTATTTTTCATTAAGTCCTCTAGATGGCAATAAAAAGCAATACCGATGTCCTCTGCAAATGGGTCAGATTTTGTACATTCAAAGTTTCACAGTATAGACTCCTTTAACCTCTGTGCCCTTCCCTGAGTAGCAGTGTCTCAGTTCACAGTACACAGTATCTTACAACATGACAAGGTTAGTTTGAGACGTTTGTTGTTATTTTGATGAGTCAAACTGTGAAAACCATTTCAGTCTGGTCACCCATCTCTTGCAGACTGTTGAGCAGTGCAGACAATTGAACGCAAAAGTCGGAACACCAACTTCTCTGCTATTCAGAGGCTTTTGACTTGTGACCCCATTATTACTGGTGGAACACATACAAAAGCTCTCAGCTTGAAGTAAACAAGGGAGGCACTCATCCTTAAAAAATACCATTATATACCAGAATTTGTATACCCTGTAAGTAAACTCCAGTAATTTGTGTACATAAATATATAGGTTAGCCATACTTGTTTGACAGCGATGCTGTGAGATGACAAACAACTCATCACAATTAACATCCCGCAGCTCTGTTTCACTTGAGCACTGTTGTGTACATGCAATCACATTATGTGCAGTGAAAGAAAAAATAAAAACAGTATAAACTTTCAGCCCACAGGGTTTAATTATGCTTGCTAGTTACTCTATAAATGCTGCACAGGATGTTTGCAGATATATGATGAATATCTCATGCATGCTGAGGCTGTGTATATATGATCCTAATCTAAGTTGTTTTACAAGATAAAAGACTCTCAAGAGATGTCGTGGTTCTCATTTAATAAGTAAAGAGCTGCCTGGAGTAAGGAAAAACCCATTAAACTGACAATAAGTCTCACTGGATCACCAAATAAAACTATGACAAATGCTCCTCTGACAAAAGTCATTTCACTGAACATGGATATTACAATCTTAATCTTGTATTTTAGAGGTATAAAGTCAAACCAGCAAAAACAGACAGCTTACCCAGTGATGCTGATGGGTTTGTTTTCTTGCTCCTTGATTTTCTTTTTCATCTCAACTGTCCTTGAAGGTCTGTGCAAATATTTCCGCTTCCCCGTGCATTCATAGGTCCAGTGTCCCATCTCCAAACACTTCTGGCAACGCACATGTTGTTTGTTTGCCTCCCTGTATGTTAAAGAAAAGAAAAATCTGATGAATAAATAATGATAGATGATACAAACCAATCCTTACAGTTGTGGTAGCTACAATCTCTTGCTTAGTATTTCTAATTTTTTCAAATCCTTAAGCATGTGCATCTTGAACAAATCCTGACACCAAAACAAAGACTACTGTTATCACTAAATTCCTAACCGGTATTTACGAATGCTGTCTGAGCTCTCTTTTTTATGGCTAAGATTTTGGACCTTAAAGTCTATTTTAAGGATTTGACAACATCACTGTGAAAAGAAAATCACTGGCTGCTTACAGGAGACAAGATTTTTCAGATACCGTTTGAATGTGCTCCTGTATTACTGTGTTTTAAAGTGTTCTTTTTTAATTTTTCTGTATTCTGCTCTCTCTTGAAATTGAGACCTTGATCTCCGAGGGCCCAAAGTGGGAAAATAAATATTCATCACTTTGATGATTTGGAGCCACCAGTTCTTGATTAGAAATTACATTTTG
The DNA here is from genome assembly GCA_029783645.1 of Ctenochaetus hawaiiensis. Classification (NCBI taxonomy): domain Eukaryota; kingdom Metazoa; phylum Chordata; class Actinopteri; order Acanthuriformes; family Acanthuridae; genus Ctenochaetus; species Ctenochaetus hawaiiensis. Next base: position 16,055,508 of record JAPZDY010000006.1, on the reverse strand, counting down.
CCTGAGTAATAATTTAGTTTCGACCAGCAGGATTTCCCTGATGGGGGTTTTTAACATTTAACATGAAATGATGCTAGGAAAGCCCAGTTAATTTCTTCGGTGATATGGAAACTACGGTGAGCCAAGGATGAGCCCTCTTTAAATACACAGAAGTTACAAACAGTTTCAAACATTTATTGAGGAAAAATTTAAGGGAAAAAAATCCCTGACCAGCCCAATATGATCAATCTATCAATTATTTTCAAACATGGAAATGATAAGAACTCCGCATGTGTTCTATCAATCCTTCATTTACATTTTTAAAGGCCACATATTATCTGCAAAACAAGATTATACTTGAGTTTTTCTACAAGCGAATTAGTCTTAACACGAAACATTCATAAATTATTTTTCAGTCGACAACGTAACTGTAACTGTGACTGAAAAAACACAGTTTCTGATACTTAAAATATATTGCACTATAAACTTAAATAAAAAGTCCCATCACCAGTAATTTGAGTATTTAAATATATCAGTGACGAGATCGAAGCCTAAATTAACGAAAGTTTTTTGGACACAAAACAGTCTGACAGTTAAATAACAATCTTGTATGATGTAGAGAAAGACCGCAGCGCATTTGTGTTCCCATCGAAACCCTGAAGGTTTCGTTATTCATATATATTTTCATTTGCCACGAAACTCGACGAATTAAATGTCCATTGTGTTTATAAAACCACCACATTAACAAAGCGATTCAGCGATACATTTAAAATAGTTATTTAAATGATACTCACGCTTGCCTCCTGGCTATTATTCTATGCATGGGAGTCGCCATGTTGCAATTTACTTTTTCTTCTTCGTTGGTACTGGCGAAGTACGTATTTCCGGCAGTTAAGGCAACCAGTGCTTCCGATCGGTAACTATTCATTTATTTAAACAAATGTATTGAAGGGCAGCTTTAATGCAAACGGAAAAAGGTAAAATTTTACTGCCAAACAGTATGATCCAGTCATGCACAGTGAGCCATCATCAAAGTATACAGTATAATACAATGTAACCCATCAAAATTAATGCCCCATATTCTGAAACAGTTCCTCACTTTATTTTGAAAACTTAAGCTTTTGTTGAGAGTCTCTTCAGTCCCACACTATAACATTTTCAGTCTGTCTGAATTATTTTGGTGTTGTAGTGGATAGAATTAGGCTATATAAAACGTGAGTATTTTGCCAAACACATTAAGTTTGCAGTAAAACAGAGAGTACAAAAATACCTTGTAAGTAATGTAATGAAAACACTAAATACAACAGTATACAGTGTAAACAGGTGGCAGTGCCACAGTTAGAGTATATCAGAGCAGGCATTGCATTCAAGTTTACAGGAGCTAGCAGTCATTTAGCTACAAAATAACTGTAAATGCATGCAGCAACAGGCATCGAATCAGACAAGATCTGTCGACTGGATTCCCATATTGACAACATTTAGCATGGCAGAAACTTTTAACCACTCCTAATCTTCAAAGTTAACTTGATATGTCAACGTTGAATTAGCACACTTCATATTTTCTATTTTGAAACTATTTAACTTGAAAAATTCTGATTGTTGTAATAACTTTAAATGTCCTTATTTCCTCCTTATTACAAAAAAAAATCTACCTTAAAAGAAGAAGAAATAACGCTTTTAGTAATCCCAATAATTTACAATGAGCATTAAGATAAGAAAGCACTAAAGGCATTATTTTTGTTTTTGGTTTTATTTCAATATCTTCAGATACTGTGCTGAGGTCGAGCACCCTCCCACCATTACACCCACCCATAATGTGGCGTCTTTTTTGTCAGAACCGCACGAGCATGTCTTCTTTCATCTATACTTAAGGTTCTCTTAACAATATTTAATCTCAAACGCATTCACAATGTATATTCAGTTATTTGATTTTTTTATGTGTTGGATTATATTTATCTTTTGTGATATGCGTTATTTTAATAACAGTAAATTTAAATCTACTGCTCTAAAATAATATATTTTATTATTTTAAACACTAAAAGCTTGTTATTAATACAACAAAAGACCAGTTGTAATGCAAGAATAAAAGGAAATGCGGTCTATTTAATAAAGTTTTTATATTGTAAAATACAACACCTTCACAGTGTTTTTCCAGTTTGAGTTCATACCAGGCATTATCATATAAATTAGGTGTCGTGTCTTGATGCAAATCGCATTCAAATTAAATCTTAAACGCCGACATTTTCTCTCATTTGCCAGGAATTTCGAAACACTTCCTGAAAGCCTCGAGTATTGGAGAACAGTCTTTCACATGGTTATAGAAAGGTCCAGATATATCTAGAACTACGTAAATCTCGCGATGACTGCACCCTGACAGTACAGATCAGAGACACCGGTAACAGTCATCGGTGTGGATTATGACTAGAAGTAACCCTATTTAACAGAGCGCAAAAGAACTACTTCTCCTGACTTTTACACCATTTTAAATCTGTAGCTGTACGTCTATTTAATTTTTATAAGTCGCACTGTGGATAACTTTGTAACTAACGTTATAAAGCAGTCGTATCGCTGAAGATGTCAGTGGTGGGATTTGACTTGGGCTTTCAAAGCTGCTATGTAGCAGTAGCCCGAGCTGGAGGAATCGAGACAGTCGCAAATGAGTACAGCGACAGATCTACACCGTAAGTACTTAAAATACCAACGTTGTGTAATGTACTTCTAAGGGAATGACTGGGTTAGAGCAGAGGGGTTTAATTTTCTATAGGCTGTGGTCTCACACCGGTGTTGGGGTAATGCACGTGAATAACGTTGCAGCTTTACGGACTAGCAACCGTTAGCTGAACTTGTATCTCTATATTGAATTAATGTAACGAATCTGAATCCAAGAATAAGTAAATTCGTAAAAGTATTTATTAATATTTTCATTGCGAAGGTGAAATAATCTAAATTTCAGCCCTACACTTACAACGTTTGCTTATCAATCAACCATTGAGCTTGCTAGTTAGCTAAGCTCACATTTTTTCTTTAACGATACTGTGCGGCTTGAAAACATGCTTCAGTTACCCGGCGAACACCAGCGGGCGGTGCTCCCCCCCGCCCTAATTATTGTTGTCCATGCATTTAAGGCGAAAGCTCCGACCAACCGGTGTGCCCCGTATAGCAAACTGTGCGCCTTACGTTACGCTCTCCGCGATGACGACAGCAGCCAAGCGCTTGTTGGAATATTCTAGCAATTTGTGCTGTCTCAAAAAAAATTAATGACTATTTCTGAAAATAAGCTTCTGAATTTTTTTTTAAAACTTGGTTATCAAGGTCACTGTTTTTTTTTTTACATAGACCAAGTTCAGCTCACTTGGCTCACTGGCACACTCTGTACCCGCAGCGCTTGTACGTCTCCCCCTGACTTAAGAATAACTGGTAACCTGTATATTTACGAAATGTTCATTGAAAGGTGTTTCGTATTACCTTACCTTTTATTTATCTTTTTTATTTGATGATCTTAGTTTGAAGTCTTTAGGTGACTAATTGAGGAATACAAATCATGTACATACAATTAGGTCTTAAGTTCAAATGAATCAGTATGTCACAAAACATGATTGTTCTTAAGATATCAGAAAAGGTCCAAACTCTGCAAAATATGAATACATTAAGCTGTACCTGAAAACTTCATATATAGTCAATGGACAGAAAGACAGATTGTACCTTTTTACAATGATGATAGTAATAATAATAATAATTTCAACATTTATATGCAAATTTACCAATCCCTCGATGAATGTTGAATAAAAGGAAGAGAAACTTGCTTCTTTCAGATTTTTTTTTTCTAATTGAATGTGGCCCAGAGTCTATTGAGTCAGTTTGCTCATAGACATGTTGCTCTGACATCACAACTGAATTTGTCTGTTGATAGTAACTGTAACTCCGACACCTGTTTTTGATCGGGATGACACTCACAGGCATGTCTGGACCGCAGCCCGCTGGGATACAAGTGCACTGATCACACCCATTCACACTGTGTCTATACAGGACTGTGTGAATAGTGAGAGATGAGTGTTAACAAGCTTGCATGCTGACATGGTTTCAACAAAGCTTTGCTGTCATCTGTCTTATGTAAAAGAAAAAATATATAGCCACCATTTTACGCTTGGAATGATTTCGCTTTTACATCAACTGCTAACAGTGAATTTCTTTACAAACTTAAATAATTGCTTAGTGTTGCTACTGTAGACATGAGAAACAGTCTGTCCAGTTTTATTTGGGCTGGGCTCTACAACATCACATGTGTAGGCATGACACCATTTAATAACCTCACTCAGTATTTTTGACTTAATTTTGGGTGTATTCACAAGTAAGTAGATTATACAAGGAGTTTTGTATGCTTGATCCTAATAACATGCCAGGTTGTGTCTTAATATTTTCTTTTGTTGTCTTCCAGGTCATTTGTATCATTTGGACCACGTAATCGGTTTATTGGAGCAGCTGCAAAGAGTCAGGTAAAATAAATTCTGTCACTCTGGTAACATCCTTGTAATTAAACACAAAACATCAGAAAATGAATTAACTTAAAGCTCATTATTGTGACGTTGTTTTTTTTCCTTTTCTGTCTCCTTTATCATTTCCAGGTTGTGACAAACTGTCGGAACACAGTACAAGGCTTCAAGCGCTTCCATGGCCGGGCTTTTGCAGACCCCTATGTCCAGTCAAACAAGTCCAACTTGGTGTACGATCTGGCACAGATGTCCTCTGGATCCACCGGCATAAAAGTAAGCTCTAAATTTTTACAGTTCCCCTGCTGTGTTAGACATAGTACAAATAACTGTCAGCAGTGGGAAAATAAGGAGCAATTACTTCTAACAAAATGTCAGTTTAAGACTTGAGTTAGCATACTGGCCGACTGGATGTAACTGTAGCAACAGCAGTATTGGTTGTAGCTGCACACACAATTAACACTCAAAAGTGTCAGACTTTAAACATCTAAAGAGAGGAAACAAAAAATAAAACAACTTAATCCTGACTACAATTCTTCCTTCTTTCTTTTCGCTCCTCAGTGTTTTATATCCATGTCTCTTTTACCTCTCCCTTAAGCTGTGATGCCTATTTTCTTGGCATATGATTATTCTATGATTACACATGTTTGATGCACTTTATCACTGAACCAATGATCTGAATCCTAAATATGAAATATTTACAAGTTTCTGTCAAAAATTAGCTAGTTTAAGACTGAAAACAAGTGTTTGCAGGTACAAAAATGACAATGCCTTGCTTGTAAATATTCCACCATAATTGTGTCTCTTTTGTAGAGTAAATTGATGTGAGAGTCAGAACAAATGAGAGCAGATGAAATTACAATTTAATGAAGACTGCATCAACCTGGTGTTGCAAAAATCTGTTTTATGAGCTCTTAGCCTGTTTAACTGCCCTAAATGAAATTGTGGCTTCATTTTTTCTTGTTACTAACAAAATAATGTCTTATTTGTAGGTATTTAAAGCTATTCACTAGCCATTTAAACAATTTCTCTGATGAGAAAACATTTTCTCAATTCTCAATTTTCTCAATTTTCTTCAATTCTCCCCAACTATAGGTAATGTACATGGAGGAGGAGAGAATCTTTAGCATTGAGCAGGTAACTGGCATGTTGCTGACCAAACTGAAGGAGACTGCTGAAAGCGCACTGAAGAAACCAGTTGCCGACTGTGTTATCTCGGTAAGCTCCTCTGCAGACATCTGCAATGCAATTCATAGCTCCAGCAGGGTGTCTGAAAATCTATTAATCTTCTTAAATAGACTTGGCAGTGCATTAGTTTTTCTGCTTATCCAAGTCCAACAGGATGTCTTTTGGGGTTATTTTTATAGCAACATATCTAATTGGCTCTGGATGTCTAATGAGGCTTTAATTTACCTGTTGGATCCCCGCACACAGCTAATTTAAAGATGGCGTGTTGCACTGAGAACTTTAAGGGACGTGTGACTCACTTTACAAACTGTACTTTAAGCCATATCTGTATTTAAATGGAGTATTGCATTACATTTATACTTTGCTATTTTGAGAGACAGTTATCAATGTCTTCCTCTTGCATTTTCAAGTGGGAGTAGTTTGGGTTAAAGAATTCATGGTGAAAGCTGCCTCTGAGGTGTATAAATGTATTACCACCTGTTCATGTAACATTTTGAGCTCTAAGCACTTCACCAGATGTCTTGCCTGAAAGCTTTATTTCCTCCCTTGCACCTTGTTGATGAAGAGTGGGCTGTGTGTGCGTTTCTTGCTGTGCTCGGTATATGAATTCATCAGCAGCATCTGTTATGTAATGTTACAGATCTCACACAGTGAGGCTGTTACTTTCACTGGTCCTAAATCTACAGTTTGCGTCAGCCCTGGAGATGAACAACATGTTATTATTACTGTGGCCAATAGCTAAATTTAGCCTTTGAGCTTTTCCACAAGGAGATGTTTTGTTTTGGCACCCAGAGTAACTAACACAGTAATATTATCCAGACATCTTGTCATGCAGGCGATTCATTTTGGACATCTTTGGCATCTTATCTGACATACAGGAATATCATGTGTGTAGATATTTATATGGGGGTTTTGTTTGTTTTTGATGGTTACAGTCAAGTTCCTCATTATGAGATTGCTGACACTTGTATCTTCACTCACTGAGACCTGTTCATGTGTAGTATTAATGTAGCAATGTCTTCACCCACCCAGGTCCCAAGCTATTTCACTGATGCAGAGAGAAGGTCAGTTATGGATGCAGCTCAGATTGCAGGCCTCAACTGTCTACGACTAATGAATGAGACCACTGCAGGTACATTATAAATAAAATGCAGTATACTTAGGTACGACATCTGTGACCAGTTAACCCTAATTGGACATTTAGACACTGAGCTGTGAAATTGCACCTCGATGATATTTTATAAGATGTGTTCTTAATCTTAACTAAAGTATTCAAAAGAACTTTGAAAAAACACTGAGCTGTCAACTTGCTTAGCATGTGGCAAAATCGCACTGATAAAGTGGTGGTCTCAAGTTAACAACAGATTATGCCTGATTGTTTCAGTGACTTTGGCGTATGGCATCTACAAGCAGGACCTACCAGCTCCAGAAGAGAAGCCCAGGATAGTGGTGTTTGTGGACCTTGGCCACTCGGGTTACCAGGTGTCAGTTTGTGCCTTCAACAAGGGAAAGCTCAAGGCAAGTAATGAATAATTTGTGCTTATTTTGTAAAGCAATACTGAAGGGGGAGCGGGGGTGTATGGCAGTTTATGATGATACAGCATTATGTGTTTGTTGGTTTTGCCAAAAGATAGTTAGTTTTTTTTTCTCATGTAGGCAAGATAGGCAGTGCAGTCAAGTCAAGGATGAAACTGAGTCAGAGACAGCCAAAAAAAACTTTTTAGCCTGAAGTTGTACACATTATTGGTTATTAGGAATCTTTTTATTGCATGTACATAATGTATGACTGAGCTACAAAAAGGTAATACTTTTACCTTATTAAAAGTTATGTATTGATGCTTAATGTAGCTTTAATGTTTAAGACACACAGTATGTATCAAGTAGATCAATTTAAAGATTTACCACCTTGTTTTCCTCCGCAGATCTTGGCAACGGCGTTTGATTCAGAGCTTGGTGGGAAGGACTTTGATGACATCCTGGTAAGCCATTTCTGTGAGGAGTTTGGAAAAAAGTACAAGTTGGATGTTAAGTCCAAGCCCCGGGCGCTTGTGCGGCTCTACCAAGAGTGTGAGAAGCTCAAGAAGCTGATGAGTGCCAACTCCTCCGACCTGCCTCTCAACATAGAATGCTTCATGAATGACATTGATGTTACCAGTAAACTTAACAGGTGAGATGCAAATTTACTTCAGTCATTATGGGGACAACAGTAGTAAGAATAAATATCATTAATGGGAGCTTGAGAAACAGTATGAGTTGTTTTTATTGTTGTTGCTTTTAACTAGGAAAACTAGGACAAGCTACCTGTTTGCTCTGTTAATGGATTATGTGGAGCTTATACAGTCTGAATTTTCTTTGCTGGGGAGTTTTAGAGGGCTCTTATAGCTAAGCGCAAATAAAAATTGTGTTCATATAATTAGAAATGACTTTTAGAGGTACCCAGTATCCATCTGTTTGCCTGTCTCATGTCGTTTCTAAGTGTGTGTAAGACTATTAATAATTCATGACTGTGTCCCCAGAGGTCAGTTTGAGGAGATGTGTGCGGGGCTGCTGGCCAAAGTAGAGGGTCCCCTGCGCAGCGTCATGGAACAAGCCAGTGAGTACATCTGACTTTTATAGCAGCAGGACTATCCCCATCTGCACATGCATGCTCACACTGACAAGATTCAGTCATGTGATCTCACTGAGATGGACCTTCCCCCCCTGGACATTGGCAGCGTGCCTGCCATTCTGCCTCCCTTTAATCATTCCCTACTTTCCATGAGCTGTGATGTTACATTGGCTGAGTAATGTGCTTTCACAAAAAGATTTAGCTTTGAAGAACAAGTATTTTGACTGTCATTTTCTGCAAACATGTGTTGCTATAAGACTGCTGTAGTGTTTACACAGCTGTTCCAGTATCTGCAATGTATTTAATCAGTTTTGGAAAGTCAAGATCTGTCTGTAAATTTAAACAAGCCTGGTTTGTATCATCCTCGTCTCCTGCTTTCTTTATCCAGAGCTGAAAAAGGAGGATATCTATGCAGTAGAGATTGTGGGCGGTGCCTCTAGGATCCCTGCCATCAAAGAGCGAATCAGCAAGTTCTTCGGCAAAGAGCTGAGCACCACCCTGAACGCAGATGAGGCTGTGGCCAGAGGCTGTGCTCTGCAGGTACAGCTAACATGTAACCACCAACACGTTGATCATGTAGGAGGAATGTGACACACATAACATGTACATTATGTTTAATGCGACTCTAATATAGTTGTTGTTTGATTTCTGTTAAAGCATATTTCTGTGTTTTTTTTGTATATAGCTAGGTTACCAACCAAACATTTAACTGTCACTAGTGCATTTAAAATCTTGTTTTGCTTTGTTTTTATGCAATACAAAGAGTTCAATATTTATAAGTCATTTATAAATGACGTCAAGATGAAACTTGGTAATGCTGAAAAAACTTGTATTTTCCTCCTTCTTTCCTCAGTGTGCAATCTTGTCACCAGCATTCAAAGTCAGAGAGTTCTCCATCACAGATGTTGTCCCCTACCCCATCTCCCTAAAGTGGAACTCAGCTGCAGAGGAGGGACTGAGGTATGATCGGTTGATTTAAACATCATGCTTTAAAAGGTTTTGCAAAGCTAATATCCGACTTTGATGGTGACGCGGATTTCTATAGACTTTCTTTGTGTAGCCATGCTGTATTAAAACACCTAGAGGCCCATCACTGTATCAGTTAAATGTTTTCCATTCTGTTTTGTTATGTTTTATAATTTCTGTCATGCCATAGTTCTCACAGCTAGTCAAATATGGGCTTGTTTAACAACACTGAATATTAAATCTTCTCAAAACCTTCAGTTAAGACAAGGTTGGAAGCCTGAATGGATCTGTATTTTTTTAAGACCACACCTTTGTGCTGTCACAGTTTTTACTGACATTATTATTACCTGAGCCTGCAGGGTTTTCTGCCACACCTGCACACATACCTTTGGTCCCATAGTGCATTTTGATCTGAAATCTAAATCAGTCGCATTCACATTTTACTAAATTATCCAAATCCTGACTATTATACAGTTGTTTAAAATATGTGCAATTAGTGACTGTTCCCACGCATACTGTAAAACCCTGATCTAACTTACAAGACTCTGTAACTTTTGTCGTCTCACTGACCTCCTCCTCTTGTATATTTACAGCGATTGTGAAGTTTTCCCAAAGAACCACGCGGCTCCCTTCTCCAAAGTTTTGACATTCTTCCGGAAAGAGCCCTTCACCCTTGAAGCTTACTACAACAACCCCAAAGAGCTACCTTACCCCAACAGCGCTATAGGTACTGCAAGTTCAGCTTCTAAGAGATAAGTGGACAATAACGGGTTTCAACATCAATTTTGGAAAAAGTCCTTATGTTTGTCTTGGTTTAAAAAAAATCTTACCTTAAAGCCACTGCAAGAAACTTTAACTTTGTGTTGATTTTGGCCCTAAATAATCCATCTGATTTCATTGAGAATTGGTTTTAAGTGTTAAGATTAATTTTCCAGAAGTAGCCAGTCTTCTGACAGATGGTCTTTTTTGCTTATGTAGCTCATAAAGAGGCATCAGTATTAAATTGAGACTGTTTTAAAACCAGTTAAAAAGTTAGTAAAAGCTAATAAAGTTATGTCTTCAAAAAATAGTTTCTGGGACACCCCTTCAAGTTTAGGTGGCAGAGGGGGCACACCATGCGCACAGGCTGTGTCACTGCTGCAGCAGTTCTGGGTTCAATTCCACCCTGTGGCCCTTTGCTGCATGTCGTTCCCTCTCCCTCTCCCTCTTTCCCCCATTTCCCGCCCAATTCTTTAGCTGTCCTATCAAAAACAAAAGCAAAAAATCCAAAAAAATGTTTCTGGAAACCTGTGTTTATTTATGTATAATGCAACACAAGCTTAAGTTCATGACCTGAAGAGAGAGAGTTTTTAATGTTGATGTATGCTTACGCTCCATGCTGGATTTTAATTAAAGTAGTTGCAGCTAATTTTCTGATAATGTGATGCCAACCTTTAAGCATGTTTACTCTGATCAACCAGCTCTGTTCAGGCTGACACTGCAATCCACACCCTTCATAGATGTAGAAAAATATTCTTTCCTATTTGAACCTGTAACCCTTTGCTGTGTCCCGACAGGCCAGTTCTTGATCCAGAATGTGGTCCCTCAGGCGTCAGGAGAGAGTGCAAAGGTCAAGGTGAAAGTTCGGGTCAACGTTCATGGTGTGTTCAGTGTATCGAGCGCTTCGCTAGTAGAGGTCATGAAAACAGCTGAGGGAGAGGAGCCAATGGAGACAGACCAAGTAGTCAAGGAGGAGGAGGTGTGTACTGTGTGTATTTGCTCTAGGTTAAAGAGAATAATGGTGGTGTGCAAGTGTATATGTATGCGTGTGTGTGAAAGAGAGAGAAAGAGACACAGAGGAGCCTCTGTTTTGTTGCGTTCTGTTTGTTTTGTGTTTCACCGCAGAGAGCCTGTTCTGTCAGTCTGGCCACACCTTGGTTTTTAAATTGGTCATGTCGTGACTCTGACATTTAGATGTCATGCCCTTACAAGCTTTAGACAGCCTCAGTGGGTTGCATTCATTTCACCCTTATGCCTCTTTATAATTTGTTTGGCATTTCATTGTTGGTTTTTAGCCACCATCTGTGGTTCAGAGTCAACTGTCAAACTATGTTTTTGTTCATTCTGGCCTTTTTCTCCATAATGTGTCATATTTGTGGAGAGTGTGGACATAACATCATCTACGCCTAGGCAATTAATGCTAGCAAACACAATACCTGCAACAAATACTGCCTGTGAAAACCTTAAAAATCATAAATGAGACTGAGTCAGGGACCACTTAGCATGTTCATTTTGTGGTGTGATGAATGGCAGTAAACAGCCTTTTTTGAATGGAAGGAGAGAAACGTCATATCTTGGAGAAGGTTCAGACAAAAATCAACAACAGGTGTGATATACACAAACCAGATGGATCTTCTAGTCATGATCATTATTTTAACCTCACAAATACGTGTTCATTTGGTGTCTCTAAGTGATTTTTGGTTTTCACTTGGGACACGCATGTTTAAATCGTCTGAACCCAGAGTTTGAATACAATGAGCCAAAGAATAGAAAAAACTGTGTACTCTGTCTTTTTCTTTGTTACCGTGTGTCAGAACAAGATGCAGGTGGACCAGGAGGATCAGAAACTACAGGCTGGAGACACTGGAGACAAGAAATCAGAGGCTGAGGAGATGGAGGTAACCTTGTGCTGGGTGATACGGCTCTAACCATAATGTCAATAAAGTTTTATATACTAATATAGTGCAGAATCACACTCATCATCCACTGACAGCTAGTTAATCAGAATTCCAGAAGGCCTGTCAAATGTGAAGAGCAAGTCAGAACATAAGCATTTTACAGAAGTAGAACTTATTTTTAGTAAATATTGCTCTGTTATGATACAGTGCTTGTTATTGAGAAAATGTTTTCAGCTACATCGCCCAGCACCAGAGTTACCATCAAGCATACTTTCTTGTACACTAACATCGTGTTTCACACTGGTTGATGAACATTTCACAAAGGATGTTGTAAATTTTCACACATACATGTACACATACACATTGCAGAGAGAGCATAAAGTGTGTAAGCCCTGTGAACTGGCGACCCTATGCCTTGCTTGAACCCCCCCAGAACCCTTCAAAAGATCAGCAGTTATAGACAATAAATGAACTTAATTGGTTGAAATCACATAAAAGAACATAATAAAATCTGACAATAGCCCCCGACACAAACTTCAGATGACTGTATTATAGCAATTTGGATTTTTTTCATATTGTAAAGTAATGTAGTTGTGTGTGTTTTTTGCTTATTAAACCAGCAGCATTTACACAGATTAATGATTTACATCTTTCCTTTAATAGACAACTGCAGAGGACGCCAAGCAGGAGAAGAAGAATGACCAGCCCCCTCAAGCGAAGAAGCCCAAAGTCAAAACGAAGACGGTGGAACTGCCCATAGAGAACAATTTGCACTGGCAGCTGTCCACTGATGTCCTAAATATGTTTGTAGAGAATGAGGTAATGCTCTAAAAATCACCAAGAATTTCTTACATGCGCTTATGGTGTTTGTCCAAGCAATGTGTGAGTCAGACTTTCTGTTCCTGCTTTCATTTGCTTTTACTTCAAGCAAAAAAAAAGAACTGTCTGTTGGCCATTTTATGGTGACGTTATAATAACCGTGCTTTATCTGATTTCATTGTATTTTTAAAAAAAAACTACTTAAAATTACAAACTTGTTTATGAAGGTTAATCCCTTGGTGAGGATTTTTTTATCACTGTTATTTTCAGAGACTTTTCCCTTTTACAATCTTCATGGGCTTACATAAAAATACAAAATGATTGCTACATTTCACCCAAGTTGAATTGTTTCATCATATTCTATAGTAAAGATTTAAAATCAAGAAATAGACAATGTGGAACCATATATGATAAATTCTAGCTCTAAATGTTGTGTTTCCATCTTCAAGTGGTTTGTTGTCCCGTCTTTAGTTCGGTTTGGGTGCACTGTTTCTCCTCTGTTGACTAATCAGTAAAACCTTCATTGTGACTCTTTCAGGGTAAGATGATCATGCAGGATAAGCTCGAGAAGGAGAGGAACGACGCAAAGAATAACGTAGAAGAGTACGTGTACGACATGAGGGATAAACTGCACGGTGCCCTGGAGAAGTTTGTGAATGAAGCTGTGAGTAAAGATCAAACTCGAGTCTTAGAGATGGCATTGTAATATGTAAACCCTCAGTGGGACTAAACCTTCAGTTCAGACATACTGCATGTTTTCAGTGTTTTGTTTTCTAAACATTTTTATGAATTGGAGATAAGAATCTCACTTTCTGTACAACACACAGGACCGTGACGCGCTCTCATTAAAACTGGAGGACACAGAGAACTGGCTGTATGAAGACGGAGAGGACCAACAGAAACAAGTTTACATTGACAAACTGGCTGAACTGAAGGTAACCGGGCTTGTAGTATGTGACCAGGCAGTTGTTTCTAAGTGAGATGGTAATACTCTCACTGCACAGCTTTGGTTGTTGTACTCAGAGTAACGGTGATACATGTAATGTGAAGGCACTGATTTTAAAACCAGACAAAAATGCTCATTTATAATGTTTTTTTTAACATGAAGTTCATGTTTGCAGTGGCTTTGAGCAGAAAACCAACTCTTTAAGATGACTTAAGTTTATCTGCTGTGTCCTCTAAATCTGTCCCTATTGTCAGGTGTTACTTTTTAGATGTTACATTTCCCGGTGTTAATTGGTGGATGAGTTTTGTTTCTTTAGTGTTTATGTCTAACTGGATGGCCGGCTGATTAAAAAAAATTGTCCCTTTTGGCAGAAATTTGGCCAGCCAATTTACGAGAGACACATGGAAGCTGAGGAGAGGCCGAAAGCATTTGAGGAGCTCGGCAGACAGATGCAGCTGTTCATGAAGGTCATCGAAGCTTTCAAAGCAAAGGTAACCTTACACAGAGAGTCCCTCTGACTTACAGTACTGTACTAGAACTTTGTTGGTGTAAATATACTATAGATACAGACACTAAGATTGCCTTGAAGCTTTTTTAGGTTAGTAAATATGATTTTTGTTTAAAAATTTGCTCAAATAACACCAAACAGGTGTCATCATTTACCTGTGCTTTTGCCAATAGGATGAGCAGTACAACCACCTGGATGAGCTGGAGGTGACTCGAGTGGAGAAGCAGGTGAATGATGCCATGGCCTGGATGAACAGCAAGATGAACCAGCAGAATAACCAGGACCTCACTCTTGATCCAGTAGTCAAAGTCAAGGAGATTCAGGCCAAGACTAAGGTACTGAGAGTAAATTCAAGGTACATGCATGACTTTAAACGTACTGGGGTATGTGAAAATGATTGCTACCAGGAGCTTGACCAAGTCCACTTCCTGTAGATTTTGCTATTAGTCTGCAGGTCAGCGTCCATATGAAGCTTGAGCATACGTGTTTAGGTGGCTAATCCTTTGTTCAGACACTGTTCCTCCATGTTCACAATGCTCAACCAGAAATAGACTTGGCTTTTTGAATTTTTCTGACACTAAATTTAATTTTATGCACATAGCTAGGTAGTTTTCAAACAAAATTATATCTTGCATCTACTAGTTCTGCTGTGCTTCTGAGAGTTTGTTAAATTAATGAGCTTTTGCCAGCATATTACATCTCTCTTTTTCAAGAGGGCATCTTTGACATCCACATTTTGGCAATTTCTATAATATTCCGCATTTTCAAAGCATCTAAGACAATGTTGACACCACCCACCTGAGTAGTGGCAGAATAACAGCCAGCCCCACACAAACCACTGATATCTTGAGGTCCAGCTGCAGTTTTGCAATGCCAGCAAAATTAAAGTGTGAAATATTAAAACAAGTCTTTATTATACAATATGATAATACAACATAAATGCAGAAACACAAGTTGTATAATTTAAAGTTGCAGATATCTGGCAGGAAATACTTTCTTATTATCATCTTTTAATGAATGCTGTCTTTTTCCCTATTCAGGAGCTTTATTCAGCCTGCAACCCTGCGGTGTCCAAACCCAAGCCCAAAGTGGAGCCTCTGTGGTATATCATGATATAACCCTATGTGATCTGAAATGCTTTCACTGTAATAGATGTTTTTGTACAGGGGACACTGTGGCCTTGGCAAAAAGGGAGTAGATGTTTTTTGTACTGGAGCTCCTTCTTCTTATCAGGAGTGAGAGTTCCAAATGCAGGATTCATAGAAAGAAGAATGGTTGATTGTTTTCGCCTGTTAGAGTTACACTTTTGGGATGAAACCTTTGCCAGGCCTATAAAAGTAAAATGTTTGAGTTATGCGTCAGAGATTGGTATTGGCTTCGAATGCTCTCTCAGGTTGTCCGCAACGCCTGATTGACACTGTACTTCTTTGTAATAAACTTTATTATGTACAATCAAGTCAGTGTCAACGGAGAATTTCTTCCTTAACATCTTCACAGCATTACTACAGAAAATACCACACCTCTTAAGGAGGAGAAAACGGAGAATGGGCCAGTCAGTGGGCAAGATGGAACAGAGAACCAGCAGTGCAATCCAGACAAAGCCACAACGGCAGACACTGAACAGGGAACAGCAGAGAACAAGCTCCCTGAAATGGACATTGACTAACT
>JAPZDY010000006.1:15986778-16007257 GCA_029783645.1 Ctenochaetus hawaiiensis | reverse complement strand
ATAATTAGCTGCCTGCAAAGCTGACTGCCTAGAGATGAGCTAACCAGAGAGAGAAGGAGAGGAAGAAAAGGAGATGAGCTAACCACATGGAGGTAGATGCTCCTCCACTTAGAGAGAACAAAGAGGATAGAGGAGGAAAAATATTGGGAGGGTGGGGAACATAAGAGGGGAAAAACAACCAAATAGAAGCAAAGCTTCATGATGGGGAAGCCACTTATGATAGGGGAGAGATGGAGTACATTCACAGGGATTTATCCAAAATGTGTTACAGTACTCTGGGTACATACACTCTCAGTGTGGGTGGCCTAAGCAGGGATTAAATACCGAACCCTAGCAGACTCGTCCTCAACCCATTCAGCTATACAAGACAGCCAAATAAGGGATTGGAGTGTGTGTCTGTGTGTGTATGTGTGCCTTCCTCTGCAACACTCTGGAGCAGACTGGAGCATTTTTATGAATGGGGCTCCGGCAGCCAGAGCGGTAAAATATGTCAGAGCACTATAATAAGAGCGGTGATGGTCTCTTAAGTAGCACGATTTCCTCTGTATAACAAAAGTAGGCCTGAGACTTTGTGAATGAATGAGTCAGGATCGACGTAACCCAGCTTCATTGGCAATGTAGATGGGAGGGGGGGCTGGTACGGGGTGAGGGAGGGAGAAAAAAGAGAGGGAGAAAGAGAGAAGGAGAAAGAGAGAGGGAGGGGTTTGTGTATGACTCATACTCTCTCCTCGCTCATTGTCACTTCACTGCAGTAGCACTGGAGGACTTCTGGCCTGATGTGGGCTCTCCCTCCTTTATCTCCATCTCCCTGTCTGCATCTCCATTGGTTCCACAGCTTCCCTGCCAATTCATCGTCACTCTGTCTCATCCATGTGTTGACTCTATTCTTTTAAGATAATCTCATTCTATCATGTAAAGAAAAACTTGTGCTGAACTTTATATCAAAATATCAGTGGAGATCTAAAATTTTTCCAAACAATGTTCCTCGTCAGACGTGAGTCATTTTGGAGAGTTGATGCAAATGATTACAATACATGTAGCTGTACAGACTGTGCAGTTTTCATCTACATTTACTGTCAGGAAATGCATCTGCATCGATATTAGATGCTCACAGCGACTGCTCCATGCTGCATGGTAGAAAGAGGTCCCAAGAAGGGTGCAGATCAGGGTGGAGCGCAGGTCACACACACACACACCACTGTCATCTAGGGGAAAGAGTTCAAGACCCTGTGAAGTCAAAAGTAGAAGTTTTTCCAAAATCTAACCTTGCATTGTTTTTTCTAAACCTAACCAAGTCCGTTTGTTGCCTAATCTGAACCAAAGTGCAGCCATTTCACAATGCAAGCTACGTGTTAGAAAGGCTTTGTGGCAGAAAGGCTTTGTGCTTCAGACAAGGACATTAAACTGTGCTTTGTGTGTCTGTATCAGATGAGAAAATCAGTAACATTTGATGAGGTGGGGTGAGGAAGTATTGACTGAATATACAGCAAGTAGCCTGACAAAACCTGTCATTTATCTCTTCTTTGTGTTAAATCATCTCTGCTTATCAGTAATCAATACTATATTCATTTGTCCAAAACGCCTTAAAAAAATGCACCTGGTGAAAATCTCAAAGACCAGCTGCTATCTTCAACCTTTAATGCAAGCATTTAGCTGACTGCATAGCCGTGAACATACAAGCAGAGCCACATGTGTGATGTTCCAGCTTCTGTGCTTTACAGACCAGCTAGCTTGGCAAAGTTTTGCATACTCCATTCAGTTTCTTGACATCACATGAAATAAATGCTAAATAATTAAAAACAATCTCTTACAAACTTACTCAGAGCCACCAGTGTGCGAAGCTGCCGAGCATAGCTGTGATGAAATCATTTCCCTCTGATTTTCCGCTCTCTTAAATGTGCTGCACAGTCCAGCAGCTGCCTTCCAATGTCATTATTTTGGCTGTAAATAATAATAATGATAGTAGGTTGGAGTCAGGACTGTTCTTTTATATTTTATCGAAGAGGGCAGACTAAACACTGGGAGAAGCCAGATGTAGCACGGATCACGGCATGACGTGAGGAAAGACTTTATGTCCGGAGGCAGGTCTGTTCTCTCACTGTAGCTACAATAATGATCTGATTAGTTTGTTTGCACAACAGTAAAGCATGTATTATAGTTACGCAATCATACAGTAATGGAAAAAAATATTTAAAAACTTAAAAAGAGACAAGATTTTAGTAAAATCTCTTGGTGACATAACAGCAACAAGAGGTTTACAAAAACCCTTTCACCTCAAAATCTGCAGAACGTAGGAAGATGTGCAAACCAAATACTGGACTAATTAGACACACGTTACCATGGTAAACGATAATGATGATGACAAAGATGATGCTAGTAGAAATAAGGTAAAACTCTTACAACCTTAAGGAGACAGAAATGAGTGAGATTTGGTCCGCCTCACGTTGCTGAAAATAGAAAGTTTCTGAGCTTGATAGAGGATGAAGAGATCTGTTGAAGTGAGGGGGACATACATTTTACATGATGAAAATACCTCCTGGAAACTCACCGGCAGTGGCGGTGGTGGGGGTGCTTGACTTGCTCATGCGTGTAAGGCGCGTTCATTATTATTCCATGCCTTCCTCAGCTTGATTAATGGGTGCACTGGGCCCTGTGTTTTCACGCTGGGCTGGAGGAGGCATGGAAATAAGATACAGGGTGTGTGAGTCAGTCAGTGGTCAAACAGCTGGTAACCTAAAGCCTGTATGCAACCAAAGCTGCAGATCTTTAATTAGGAGAACTTAAAATGACGTCTCAGTAAGTTTTGTGTTCCCATGTGCTGTCTGATGATTATGATGCACTGGAAGTAATTTTTCACTTTTTTGTCAGAAGAGTAGCAATTAAGGTAAAAACCTCCAGTCGGCCCTGTAACTAACGTACATAGAGTTATGTGGCAACAAGGCTAGAGCCAGGCTAGCTGCTCTGTGAGAGTGAATTTAGTGGTGCTTTTTAAAAATTGTAACATTAACAACATGCTCATAATGAAAAATGTAACATGTAGATATTTAGCCTGTTATTATATATTTAGCCAGTATTACGATTAACCATGGTCACTATCATAGTTTAGCTTGTTAGCATGCCAACATTTGTCTCAGTGTGTTCAGGGTAAGTCAATGAAATACCAAAAAACAGACATCTCATGTTGACGTCGTGCTATAAATCAGACCTCAGTAAATCATGATTAGTGCACCATTTTATTGTTCCCATGGGCAGATCGCTATCAGACTTTTGAATATTTTTCCTCCCCACACATTTTACCACATTCTCTTTCCAGTCTTCAAGAGGCGACGAGTAAAGAAATGCAGCATGAACCCTCAGAAAGAGCGAAAAGAAAGCTGATCATTGTCCTAATAAATCATCCTACTATTTGAAAAGTGATACAGTTTAAATCAATACTTAATACAACTTAACAATGAGTGATGTAGTGATACAAATTTTACAAGAACTGCACTTATTGAGACTGTTTCTGACAAAATTTGTTTTCTGTTCCCCTGCAGACCAAAACACGAGTTCAACATATACCTGCAGTTAATGCTGTGTAATGCAAAACTCCAGACATGAAACAAATTTTAGGATATTTGATAGTTGAATCAGTTGTGTCAGATGGATTATAAGATTTTTCCTGTTTTCAATAATGCAATTTATTGGGATAATTTTGGCTCCTTTTTAAAGGGAAATTACATCAAGCACAAATAATTGTCTGAAGGCAGTTTTAAAAATTCAATTACATGTTTTTGATATGGTTCTTAAGACACATAACTACAACGAACAAGTTAAATTAGTTGGAATTAGCAAAACTATGTCTGTGTAGTAATATAATACAAGGGGAAAACAATCCTGAAACACAGATTGGATGATAAAATTACATTTCAGGCTTGTCATTTTTTGCAGTGGAAAAACAAGCCCCTCTAATGATTGAATGCAAACTGCTCCTTACATAAGGCCTCCTGGGCTGCGCTCAAGTCTTTCTACCTGTGTAATGCGTCGTTCTTACAACAATTTAGTGACTAACTGCCATGAAGCAAGCTGTCCTTTGTGGATAACAAAGATGTACTTGACAGCGTTCTGACTATAAAGCAGCATAGCTGTAGATAAAATAATTTATCCTATCCTTTATATATATAAAAAAGCCACTGGCAAACAGGATGAAAGAAGTCTTGTGGTTTTCTATGTGCTATTTTTATGAGCAGACAGATCAGCTGCTGACAGATGTGAAGTGTCACAGGAACAGCGAGTCATTGTGAAGCACTGGCCAGAGGAAGAGAGGAAGAGGAGAGGAGAGGTAATGAAGGTGTAATTTGCTAACCATCTGTGAGGTGCCTGGCTGCCCCGGGGGTTTCCTCTTCTCCGGAACTCCCCCTCCGCAGGGGCACAGGTGCTGGAGAGAAGAGGAGGAGGTGAGGGCGATTGGTAGACAGGGAAGGGAGGGGTAAGGTAGGAAATATGAGGAGAAAAAACAGAAAGGAGTGACAGATGAGAAGGGCAAGAGGCAGAGATGTGAGAAAATGGAGCAGGGGAAGAGATGGACGCATAGAGGGCTACCAACAAAATACAGGTAATAGGCAAAAGGATGCTGGGATTATTGGGGAGGAAGAAGATTCAAGGAATAAGAAGGGGTGCCCTCAGCTTCATGTTGGTCTCTGTTACATAAACTTTCTGAGAGCCATTATTTATTTTTTCTGTCTTTCAGTAAAGTGAAAACACTTATAAAAAATCTTATAAGAATTATCTGAGAAGTATAGTGATTGAGACACGGAGAAAAAATCCTATAAAAAAATGTCTGATACTGTCTGTACACAGATTTCTATTCTGAAAATGGAGCAGGAAGTGGTCTGTTTCTGCACCACTTTGTCCAAGCAGCCTTCAGCAGTTCAACTCTTCCACTTGTTTATGCTTTTAATATTCCACAGCCACAGCCATTTTCCCTTCCTCCTTCCCCATCCTTCACCTCATACTTCCATACTTAAGCCCTGCTATAACTCAGCAGCATCACTTCCTCCCTTCCTGCTCCATCCTACCACAAACATCCTCCCTTTAGATAATTCCTCATCTGCTGTAATGCCACGCATTTGCAAATAAAACCTCAAACTTTGCTAACAAAAGGTCAGAGAAAACAGTGGACTCTGAACATGCAACAAATTTTTCTACGCTTTGCTTGGATTTGACTGTCACGAGTGATGTAGCTACATAGCGACATGCAGCACAATAGAAAAGATCAATTTCAAAACTTTATTAGCAAGCTAAGTAGCTCATCTCTTATTCTCATACCTAGACCCCTTTAGTTTGGCCTGCACTTGTGACTGGTTGGCTGCAAAATAAACAGCTTATTCACAAGCAAGTTGTTAGCTTTGTCTCTGTGCTGTTGATGATGGGGATGTACTGAACCTGGAAACAGCTGACACCTTCATCTAGAAGGGAGTTTAGTGAGTGCGCCAAATGTTATCCAAAACAGTTAAATTGTGAGATGCAGAAGCAAAAAAAATCTGCAAAACAGATATACCAAAAGATGCTAAAACAATCGGTGACTAACAAAAATTGCAGCGTTGTGTGCTAATGAAATTATAAATTTTTGCTCATTACTTGAATTAATGCCTTTAACATTGCATTGCATCTAAAAGCCTGTTAAAAGAAAATATAATAATTACAGAGAAGTTCTGACTTTAAAACTTGTGCGCTTCTAGGTTTGTAGTTTTTCTAGAGTAAGCTGGACCTTTCTTTTGTTAAATCTTTTTATAACGCCATCTTTTCGATACTGTGAAACAAAATTCATTCACATTCATTTTGTTGCGATGGCTGCAAAAATCTCAGTGAAAGATATCTCAAAACCTCAGCAGATAAAGCCAAAACTATTTGGCAAAAACAAGCCCTACTAAACCATCTCTGTTCTTCCAAATACCCTCGTATCTCTTCCCATCCAGCCTACGCTTTAACCGCCATCACACCCTGTAAACCCCTCACTTCCCCTTGAACATGCAGGCTGGTGGAGGTGGAGGTGGAGATGGTGGCTGAGCTCCTTCCTGCTTTGAAGCGCTCCAGTCAGCTGTGTTGCCTCTGACTGCCTCTCCCTGAGCGGCATATAATGGCTTTAAGACGCCCTGGCTTCCTCCAAAATAACTGCTTCCTCTGCTCTTGTCCTGTGCTGGCTGGCGGGGTGTGTGGGCGGCTGGCTGACCAATGCTCAGCTCACATCTGTAGTATTGCTAAGAAACGACACTATTTCCTCCTAGAGTCTGGTCTTCAGACACAGAGGCCTGTCACAGAATGTATTTCACATTGTATGTCACTGTCTGATCAAGTCTTATATGTACCTTGGAAGAAAATGTGATTGTGAAAATAAAAAAA
Source organism: Ctenochaetus hawaiiensis (assembly GCA_029783645.1). Classification (NCBI taxonomy): domain Eukaryota; kingdom Metazoa; phylum Chordata; class Actinopteri; order Acanthuriformes; family Acanthuridae; genus Ctenochaetus; species Ctenochaetus hawaiiensis. The sequence continues at coordinate 16,000,876 of JAPZDY010000006.1, read as the reverse complement.
ACTTTCAAGGTATTTCAAAACTTTTTCCTGTCGCTGTGCTTTGTGTGGCTCTGCGCTAACATCTTTGTGTCACAAGCTGCAACTGCAAATGGCTGCATGCAGATTATTTAATAAATCCCACTAACTGACTGAATAGTTAACAGATTGACTGGTCAGTTGTGCTGCAGAACTGACAGGATAGATGGTCGCTTTACTGCCTAGCTGGCTGATTAAAAGCTGGCTCCTTAAGTAGCTGACTTATTGGCTGTGGAATGCAGCAGGTGGTTCAGAATCTGAATGGGTTTCGCTGTTGTGCATGTGTGTATGTGCACGTTCATGTTTGTGTGTATGTGTGCCTGTCTGAGTGCATGTTTTTTTCCCATGGTTGAAGCCTTTGAGCTTGTCTACAGGCCCTCAGATTGCTTCTCTAATCTGGCATGTTTCACATTCCCAATTTCCTCCACTGATGCATGACTCCTCCGTTCTGCGATCAACTGGAGACTGTGGAGAGGAAAGTACAAAAACTGCCTGTCTATCTGACTGTCTCTCTGTTTAGTTTGTTGGAGCTCTTTCTCCTTGCTGATAAACCTCACTCACACAATTTCTGTCTTTATGTATTCTTGCTTCTCATATCTCCATCTCACCTAAGAAAATTTAGGAGAGATATTTACTAAATTTTGCATTAAACTTGTGAATGACAAGGAAACATGGACAAATAAAAGAGGAATGTGAATAATTCTGCAATAATATGAAAAACATATAATTCAATTCAGTCCTTAGAGTGACTTTAGGTAACAATTTAACCTTAAATTTGCAGTTTTACAACCATTTTGATGGCACACAGACTTGTAACAGTGTGACTGGTGTCTCTTTGTCGGTCACAATGCGCCAAAAATTGCCATTTACTACATTAACGAATGGGGAAAAGGGGGTAGGAAAACCTGTGTTACACTTAATGGCACCCTGTCTCACACACTAGCAACTACAACTGATTTTGACGAAGTTGAATTAGGCTTTATACATTTAGGTTTTCCTCTAATGTTTTCATGCCACTCTGCCTCAACTCTCTGTGAAAAACACAGTTACATCAACTAATGTTTAACTAGAATTTCTCAGGATTTTTCACTGGAGCATTGACTTAATTTAAGAATGGTAAACTGGCCAACTGTTTTGGATGGCACAATAACAACTGTAAAATATCCTTTTTGCAATTGTTGACCTTGACACTTGTCTACTGTTTTGCAGTCATCTTGCCAAGGTGCCACACCACCCCTATCTCTTCCAGGGTTTTGGTTGAAAAATTTACTATTTATAGTCAGGACTATTGATATGATAACTATTGATATCACACTGATATGAAATGTTATTTGACATGTGAAATATTACTGGCAACCAGGCTGACAAAGGCAATCTCTGAGACACAGTTTTGCTTCAATTACACATAAATGTGCACACAAAGGCATATAAAATGCGGTCTGCTTGTTTCACAATGAAAACTGGAAAGCACACATATAATCACATGTGTTCAAGCGCGCCCACACACCCACAGGCATACATAAAGATCCACTTTATCATTAGGTAAACAAAGGGCAACGGAAGCTAAGGAACACTCTATCAGCAGACTATCTGCAGTACTGTTGACTCTGCCGTCCCTTATCTGTTACATGAACTCCACACTGTCACATAAACATGCACGCTGCGTGTGTGTGTATGTATGCGCGATCCATATTTGGCTCCACAGTTACATACAATAAATATACTGTGTGACTATGTATGTTAGTGTGTGTGTCTATGAGTGTGTGGAAATATATATTTGGGTGGGTGTGCCTGTGTGTTCTGCTAAGGCTGAACCAAAGCTGCAGTGCATGTGATTGTGATACTGCTGATTATCACGGGTTACAAGTTTATTAGCACAGCAGTTGTTTGACAGCTGGGCACTACCTGCTAATGAGCTACCACAGACTGTACGCTGTAAACTGCAAACCAACTTTAATGTAAGCTAACTTGCTAACATCTATTGAAACTTAAATAAAATTTTCTGCACCAGTAAGATTTTGCAAACTAACAATGGATCCTTAACTTCATTTATTGACAGGCAGGATTAGAAACTGAAATGGCAGGTTTGATGTGCAGTGTGAAAGGTGAGCAGGTGTGCTCAAACAGCAGGTGAGTGGCAGATGGATGTTTTTTTTTAAAGATCCACATCCGCATACTACATGGAGGCTAGGCAATTTGAATGGCATGAATGGATTTTTTTGAGATTCCTTTTCTTTTATCATGCTGTATATCAAGTTTAGTAGCTGAAGTAGCTTCTCAGTGACCAGGTACAGACTTAGGCTTCACATGTCACTTGAATCAAATCAATTTTACAAGTATGCAAATTGTACAGTTCTCAGAAGGATGCCCTAAAGGGAACAAGAATATACCAGAACTTATCAGCTGTTCAATGCAAATACAATGGCAACTTTTCCCAGGACAGAAGGTCATTAGCATGAGTTTCCCTTGTCCTAGTAAAGGGAAACTTGGGTCATTTTTTTGGAATATAAATGAAAAAAAAAATCAATACACATGCACACAGTGACCATAGAAAAAAGAGGCCCACTGTGACTTTCTTATCAGTTTTTATATGTGTAAACCACAAGCCAGTTCTCTGCAACTATATCGACGACAATCTTATCTTTTCCATGCTTATAATTTTCTGTTTCCCAGGCAGTACCTCTCCCTTTTCACTCACCTCTCTTGTTCTGTCCCACTCCCCCTTTCTAACCCCCTTCCTGCCTCTCTCTCTGTCCCATCCTCCATGCTAAATGAGAACCAGACGTTTAGCAGACCTAATCAAGATGTCCTTAGCTGAATGAGCCTTATTATGGGATGGGTAAACAGTGAGTTCCGATGTTGCCGGGGGATAAAGTCCCCGGACAAACCGGGTTTGATTGAGAGGAACGATACTGACATGGCACAGTGAGCACTTGTCAGTTACAAATATTATTTGTTGTCTGAAGAGAAGGTGTGACAGAACTTTTTGGGTCTGACAAAAGGTTTAAAATAAAAACCTGAGGATTAGTAAACAGCAGTTTTCACAACAGTTGAGCAACTAGTAGTGCACAGATCGTACATGGAAATCAGCATAACATAGTTAAAGTAAAGTTTGCTATTGTATTACAAACTTTGACCTAGTAACCTGTGTGTTTATTGTTACTCTCTTGAACTCTCTTACAGTACTTTCACAGAACTGTTGTAATCAAGGACACATCGTCAACAGATGTACAATTGACAACAACCTTTAGTTCCAAGTTTTGGAGGAAACCAACTTTTTAAGTTCTAAGTAGTTTCTTTCTTTAGGTTGAAATGCTTCGAACAAAACTGGCTCCATGTCGGTAAGGAAGGCCCATTGGACTCCTTTTGGACTTTTTCCATCAACATGAAACTAGTTCAGTTTAGCTTCGTACCTGTTTGTTACATTTAGAGTAAAGAAAATACATTTTCAGATTCCAAAAAGTTGGTTCCTTGCTGGAACCAAAAGATAAGGTTGAGGTTTCCTTTGAACTCAAATGGGGACCAAAGTATGTATGTCATATTCTACAGGTCCTTGTGTATTGTGCAACCTCCTCTGTCAATGATGTTACCACGAATGCAATAGTTCCATACCAAAACTAAGGCCTTGGTGCAAAAACCTTGCAGATCTTTGTTTACAAAACTTCTGCAGTAGATGATGTGCTTTATTTTAGTTTGGCAGTTTAGAAGAGATATTGGGTAGCTGGCAGCTTACTACTTGAGATACTATAACGTTTTTTTTAACCTGTTAGCATAAAAACATCATAATAACAAAAAGCAATGTATGCACATTAGCATTTAGTAACATTTTTTTAAGTAGCTGCGTTAACTTCCTATTAGCCTTGGAAAATCTCTGGAAGTGCCAAAGCCAAACATTGGGTGGGGATGGGGTGGGGGTCTTTGTGTTTTTGTGTGTGCATGTAGATGTGATTGTGCAATGTGCATCTGCATGACTCTGCATCTGCATCATTTGCAGTTTTTGTGCATTCATGCTCTTAATATGCACTTATCCTTATTTTGAGGAACTAAATTAAATGCAAAGGAACAGAAGTTAAGCTTCATGTAAAATTCTCTTTAAGGTGCCATAAACTTTCTGTAATTTGCACCAAAAGTACAACAACAAAAAACCCCACAGAAATTGTTATCCCATGCTGTTTGGCTCGTCATGAGTGCAGAGTTTCAAGCCTGACTCTAATCACCTAGAGTAACAATTAAGTTTTTATAAAAACTTCTTTCCCCACTGTGGCCTCTCTGTTGACTGCAGCTTAACTGGTAGTCAAACAGAAAGCCCTTATCATAGGTAAACACTAAGTGGCCACTCAGCCATCCGGCTACAGAGATAGGCAGGGAGGGATAAACATCTCTGTATCGCCATGCAGAGCTGCGTTCAAATCGAATTTCCGCTCTCCAATTTGGAGGCTTGTTTATATCCAAAAGCATCTGGAATATTAACATGCCCTTGAAAGAATTTCCTGGCATGTCTCATGCAGTGACCACATGCGTTTTGAGTGCCATATTAATGTGAGTGTGTGTATGTGTGACAGGCCATTTCCTAATGTGTGTTTGTCCCAGTGTTCTCTTTTTGTGAGTGTGCATATTGGGGAACATGCTGCTGTTTTGTGTAGTACCTGTATTTGTTTCAGTATTTAAATATGCCAATGTAACCAAAGTCCTCATTACAATTATATTTTAAGTTTGTCATTTTGGCTCTTTTTAAAAAATTGTCTACTTCACAATTGTTTTTAGTTTTTTTTTCATTTTAAAGACAAGGCTTACGCTGCTATGTTTCTGTTTTTTTTCTCGCTTTCAACAAATCTTAAGCAAACTTTTAGATTTCTCTGCTATATCTGTGACTCTCTGTGACTCCTACTAAAAACAAAATCTTTTAAAAAGTAAAAACAGTATATATATTCAGTATTGCCCCTAAAGTTTCAATGGCACATTTGCACTAAATCACCATCGGTCAACATCAACATGTCTGAAAAGCCTATAGCATCCATCAGAGTTGATTATGAAAGGGGTCATGTCAGCTGATTTACCATTACAGGGTTTGTAGGTTAAAATGAGACCTGTGTGGAGAAAATTTGTATTACTTTGCAGTATCACTGCAAAAGTATACAATTCCATTCAAAAGGATTAAACAGTGAAAATTACTTGATTAGTAGCAGACTATCTTCACTTTCAGGTCAAATTTGGTATGTTAGTGAGCATTTATGGCACCGGTATGGTGCATGTGGGATTGACTTAAAATAAAACGCAGTGCATGTGATTCTAAAAATGAAAAAAACATGTGACCCAATGCTCATTGTGTGGCTCACTGTTATATTATAATAGGTTTTGAACAATTGTGGAGGTCTATTGTAAGGGAGACTAAGTTAAGTATATTAATATCATATCTATATCTATATATATCAATATATTATATCCTATTTTCAGGATACATTGATTGCTTGTACTGATGTTTCTGTGGTATTTGTTGATGATAAGAAACAACTAAACAAGACTTGTCGTCTTTTGATACTGGCATACACAGTGACCAACATGTACTATTATATCCTTAAACTCACAACAGCAAAGTTTGGGCATAAATGAAAGTAACTGAAATAGTATTCAGCTCCTTAAACATGTTTTATGCAGCTATCCTTGTGTGTGTGTTAATCGGGGGCTTTTTTGGGAAAGTATGTTGCCACACAAATCCTGTTCCCTACTAAGAACCTGACACCAGAGCAGACTGAGGCGAGGGACGTTGTAAAAAATCTAAAAACAACTCCCTGCATGCTTATTTCTGCTCTTGTTTTCCTACAGCACACCAGTTTTTCATTTTGGGGAGGGATGGAGGGATGGAGCAAGGAGAGGAAGGCGGGATAGAGTGCGTAGCGCTGACAGTATTTATAGCCCGGTGTTCTGACCAAAATTATCAGTGTACCACAAAATAACTTCCTCTGGCCTCACCGCTAAATAACAGGAAGCCTTCAATTGTGCGTATTTATTAATTTTAACGCACATGTGTGCACTCAGACACACACTGCCGTGCATGCGCTGAAATGTACACGCACAAACACAAACAGCTCACATGAAAACATGCTCTTGTGTAGGTACACACACACGCATATACACACACATATGTAGTGAGGGTTTGCTGTCTTTATAAATAGACCAGCTCCTGGAGCTCTGCAAAGTCGGCTGTGTAAACTTCCTCCACTTTCTGGAGTTGGTTTTTCTTTGTACTCACAAACACACTTCTCTACCTCCCTCTCTCTCTCTATCTTTTTTCTCTGTCTTTCTCTGTCTGTTGCTCTTATGCACAGACAGAAGGCCACATGCAACCAAGTATGAGTGCACGTGGAAATACACACACACATAAACATACACACACTCCCAAAGTCTGGCCTCCATTAGTGAGCCATTCAATAGGGTTTGGGCAGGGGGGTCAAAGGTGAGAGTGTGTTAATGGGTGACGTGGGGGGTCTTTTCTGCTTGGTTGACCATCATTGCCATGTGCATGTGCACACACACTCACTAAAGCACACACATATATGTATATTTTTGACATAAGACTAATTATATATAAATCCTTCTGTGACTTCTGTCTCTCTCTGTCCTGCTTGCTGTGTTTTGCCTTGGGGTCTGTAAATCACAGGTTGGATGTGTCAGTGCAATACAAAATACAATCGCAGACGCTGCACCTGGTAGACAAGTTAGTGAGCATGTACACATGTGCAGCTCAGTGTATATACATGTGAGAATATATGAGTGCAAGCATGCATACCATCTGGCGACGCTGCAATGGCTGAACTCATATGAACGTAGCTATTGAGTCATTTTAAAGTATTGAGAATATTTTTTGTTATCTGTGCCAAAAAAGTAGGTCTTGTATAAAAGAGCCTAGTTAGGTTTGTTGCTATTACATAGAAAAATATTATACTCTTAAGTGAATTGTTATGATAGTTGTCAAAGTCAGTATGGGCAAAGAGAAATGTGCTCTTAAGCAGAGATTGGAGAGCAAAAACAGTAACAATACACACAATCACTGACCTTCTTTTAAAGCAGTAACCAAACTTACTCAAAGCAGCTGTCTGTTAGCTGCTGACTTTAATGATGAAGAATTTTTTTGCAGAAAAAATAGATTAAATTAAATATAAAAGTAGTTCCTTATCTCGAGCTACTTCTGCAGAATTAGTCCAATATTCATGTGTTTAAAATAGTCTGTGTTCTCACAAATTTTGGGACTGCCTCAATCAGAGCTTTGTCTAAAATGGCGCTAGCTTCTAAACCAAACTTGTAAATCTGCCTCCTGGACTCCTTACCAGAATGGCTTATGGCTGAACCTGTTCCCAACTAGCTTTAAGACTGCTAAGGGTAAACTTCTCCTTAAGAAATAAAACCTTGATATAAGGTCTAAGAGTGATTCTTGACCAGCCTTCAACCTTCCATCCTTTTCAAAAATACTGAAAGAAGCTGTGTCTCTGCATCTTTTGGCTCACGGTAATCTTTTTTAAATGTTTAAATCTTCTTTCAGGTCTGTTATTCTGCCAAAGCAGAACTTGCATTAGTGGTGAATGATATCCTGCTTACTATGGACCAGATCTCATTGTTGCTCTTGATACCATAGATAGCTGTGTACCTTGTATACTAGACCCGACTGTAAAATCAATTTGGCATCTCTGGCCTGACTCTCTTGTGGTTTAAATCTACTAACCTGAAAGAACACAGCTTGTTCCTTGTAATAATACTACAAGAACATTTTCTGATGTGAATTATGGAGTACCTCAGGGCCTTGTTTTTGTTCCTCTCTTTCTTTCTCTTTAAATTTCACCTCAAGCCCAAACTATACACAGTCATGGAATTAATTTTCATTCATATGCTGATAATATTCAGCTGTAAGTGCCTTGTTTCATCCAAACTTGATTGTTGCGGTATGTTAGTGTTAAACGTTTTCAAATGATTCAGAATGCTGCAGCTGAAAATGTGGCTATAATACACCAGTTTTCCCTTTATTGACTCCCTATCAGTCAAATCAGCCTTTAAGGTGCTTGTGATGGTTATTACATTGTAAATGGGCACACCCCTTTACTCCTGTCTGATCTTAAAGCTTACATTTTACCCTCTGCTCTCAGAATATAGTGCTTCTGCTTGTTTGGAATAACCTTCCTACTGATATTGGACAGTCTGATCTGCTGTGGCCTTCAAATCATAATCTTAATACCCATCTCCTCACCTTAACCTGCAGTTAGTGGCTCATTCTTTGATTACTTCAGACCTCCCTCATATGTGCCTGTTGTCCTTGTCTCTCCTATCTAACCCTGACCCGATTCTCCATGCTTATAATCTATATATAAATCTTGTCATCCTGTTTTTCCATTTTAAAACACTGACCTGTTCTACATCTATTGTATTTCTGTCTGTACTAGGGGAGTTATTCCTCCTCCTTTGTAACTCTTCTCAACACTTTCATCCATTTTTAACCCATTAGCAGGCTTTAAAAGAGTTTTACCTTATCCAAATCACAGACAAAAGGTGACCTACAGACTGTACAGATTGTAAGAAGCCTTGAGGAAAATTTGTGATTTGTAATATCAGGCATTATAAACAAAATTGACTTTATATGAACATAAACACAATTATTTCAACTGTATCATGTTTGATTGAAGTTCTTAGGTTTGTTATTAAGCTAGCAATAGCAGTTTTAGTGAGAACTTCCTCCTCATGTCACCAAGTGAATGAAAGAATGTAAACAATTTCACTATGTAATAAAAACACAACCTGGATTTAGTTACTGTCATCTCGTAGTGCTACTACACTTTTTAATGTCAAATCCTTTGCTTGGAGCTGATATTTAGTTCCCACATCAGAGGTGTCTAAAGCAGAAGCAACAGAAGATGCCGACAGAAAGCAAAAATCCAAACTAGTTAAGGTATTCTTTACATGTAGTTACTTGAGGCTGAAGCATTTAGAGTGACCATCCACGCTGCCTTGTTTTATGTAAGTATTGTGAAGAGTCGAAATCTCATTCAGCTGGTGTAAGAGCCATTGAAAGTGCTTGTGAATGTCTCTGCTCCCTCACCCAGGTGAGTGATTATCAGTGTATGTGCATATGTGTGTGTGTGTGTGTGTCTGTGTGCATGTATGTGTGTGTATAAGTGTGTGAGAAAGAGGAGTTGGCTGGGGTTGCATAACCACCATGTGCCTGGGTGCCTGGAGCCGGCAGCTCGTTAACCTGCCTTCCTTCCTGCTGTCACCTCAAACTAAATAAACACAGAGGCTATCTGCTGTGCATGCACATGTGCACACACACACACATACGCACATACGCACACACACACACACACACACACACACACATATGCATAAATACCCACGCTTATATTTGTATTTGTGCATGTGCACTTTTCCGTCTGTCTTTCTCTCTCTTGAATGAACTCATGAGCTGTGCATGTACGTCACTAGAGGCTCTTTGCTTTGAGGAGAAGGGATCATATATCACTTTCTGATCACACACACACATACACACACGCAACTTTGAGCTTTTATTTACCCTGTGGGGAGGATGTTACAGTTAGGATGGGATACAACATGTCATTGAGGAATCCCACGTCTCTGACAGTTGAAAACAAGCTGCGGGGTCTCTGCGGACTTTAACCTCTGCTTGATGTTTTTCAGCGGGTCTCTTATTGGCACCCAACTGAGGTTTGCAGATGTTGTGACAAGGCAACCGAGATGTTATGAAAATAAGACATGAAGTATTAGACCGAGTAAAAATATAAATGTTGGTGCAGATTTGTAGCTGCTAGGAAAAAACAGACCTGGAATTACTGAAATAATTATAAAGGTTCTGATCGGGGGTATTTGTATTTAGTTTTGTGCTGATCCAACATAGGTGTAAATATATCACCAGTAACCGATGATAGAAACATCCCCTATGCCATTAAGCAAGTTTATGTCATTGTTTTTTAAAAAGCTCTGTTTTCCTCATCCAAACTAGAATGTGGGGTCAGCTTTCCTATATTATCATATTTTTTTAATATATGCTGCAGATTTTTAAAAATTACAAGAAAAAAGAAGTGATGAGTTGAGCTTGACCTTAACTGGTTTCAATTTTTTATTAATTCAACTCTGTCCTGAGGCCTGTTTACTAACCAATTGGGAAACACAGGCATTTCATTCCACAAGCACAAAACATATCAAACTATACATAACAAACCCACATCAAGGACTCATGTTTGTTTCATAAAGAATAAGTTCATTAACATACCACCTTTCTGTTTTTTTTTTTTTTGATTATTACTTGGAGCCAGTATTTCAACATTAAACTCACTGTGGCCTCCCAGTCTGAGGAGTTTTTACATTAGTTTCTTTCTTCTAAAGAATAACACCAAACATGGGGGAGGTTAACTGTGAAAGCATTAATAAACAAAGAAATAAATAATGTTTATTGCCAGCCAGACATCACAGTGGGTTTATGGCTGGACTGTAAACTAGAGGACCCGGCTAAGAATTTACATAATTACTTCCTGGTGTAAATTACTCACCCCCTCCCTCTCCTACTCTGTCTCTCTCTCTCTCTCTCTTTCCATTTCTCTCTTCTGGGTCATGTCATTACTCTCAATCGTAATAGGCCTGGCATATTGTTTTGTTTGTAGCGCAAGTATAAACATATATATATATATAAATAGATAATCGCTTGAATTTAGCCATCATTATTTTGTATTTTGGAGCCAGAAATGACTATTAAGGATGGAGCTCCAATATCTGTGTGACGCCCTACAGACAGCTTGCGGCTGTTGTCTCTCAAAGCAGCTAAATCATGCATAACTTTAAGTCTGAGTTTAATTGAAAAGAGGTATTTGAAATTTAACTCCACCTCCAGTTGTCTTGAACAGGGAAAGAATCTAAAGAAATCAGGGTGTCATCATGTTTGTTTCTGCTCTACAGTTGATCATTTTAAAATACGTCTCTATGGTTATTGAGTCTCTTTTGGAGCCTGCTTCAAGTGGCCTTTTGAGGAACTGCAGTTTTTGGCACCTCTGTGTCAGCTTATCAATTAGCCCTGGAGGTTGCCACTAACTCAAAATTTAGGTTTTTTCAGTTGTTAGACTTCATTTAAATGTCTGTTGACTGGATGCAAAATATACTTTTTTAAAAAAGTATAAGTTTGTTGATAACACATGCTTTACTAACGAATTTGTTAAGGCTTTTAAAAAACTAGGCTTCAAAAATCTTTTTTTTTTGTGTGTGTGTTTTGTTTTTTTCATGGAGGATAAAATGAGAAACTTTTCGATGAAAGCCTTTGGCTGCGAGCTGCAGGGAGTGTTTTTTGTCTTCGGTCCAGTAATGAACTGTAAAGGTTCAGGGTTAGGTTAGGTTAGTGGAGAACAGGGAACATAAGGACAAATGGCTAAATTAAACGTTTCTCTCCTTTGAGTCAGACTCTTTGCTTGTCTGGTTTTTAGGTTTTGGGCTCAAGGAAAGAAGGATGGAGGGAGGACGTAAAGGACGACCTGGAAGGAGGAACGAAGGCCTACACATCGTCGGGCCTGTTGCTCCGATCACAAATGTCACTCAGTGGTCATTTGAGAGTTTTTCTCTTTTCTCCGTCTATCTTTCTGTCTCTTTCTCTCTCCTAACACTTTCTTCATTTCTCTCTCCTCTTTTCACTCTTTCCACCCCCTCTGCCTCTCTCATTCTCTGTCCATCTTTCCCACTGAGACGACAGCCATGTGCCTTTGAGGCCCTTAGAGATGAAACCACACATTGGAGCTGTAGCAGGGGGTAGAAGAAAAAGAAGAAGGCTCCAGAAAAAGCTCGGCCAGCGCTCCCGGCCAAGACACCAGCCAGAAACCAAACTGGATGTGGTGAAACTGTCAAATTACTTAAGGAAACTGCAGGAAAACCTCAGGAGGTGAAAAACAGAGAGGGAGAGGAGAGTTTTCCCCCATTGTGTTGCAAAACAAGCAGAGCAATATGGTATTTGTAGAAGAATTCATGATTATGAAAAGTTGTCAGAGTTGAGTCGAAGCTGTTAGAGAGCATGTTTTGTCTGTATCTAACCATATTTATTTTACATGGGTTTATTAGATTTTTTAATGAAGTATTTACTTTATTTACATATTTGTTGTTCAGATATTTATTAACTGCATTATTTTTAATCAAATCCAGTTGGGTACCTTTGTTGCATCTAATGCTATGTTTGCTATTGAATGAAAGAATAACCCCCCCCCCCAAAAAAAAGCCATTCATGTAAATAAATGTCAAACACTATGGCCACATTATAAACACATCTGTTTTTAATCATTCTTTTGGTTGCACTTAGCTGCACACAGCTTTTTTTAAAAGATGCCCCAAAAAGTTGAGACGTTTCATGTATCTTCCTTGAATAAATTAGCTTTTTAAAATTTTATAGAAAAGTTACAGATGTTTCAAACCTGTGTAATTAGAGGAGTTTACCAATTATTTAGTAAAGAAAACCAGCAAAACCACATCCATTTTCAGAGCTGTTCCTAAAATTTATGCTTTTATAATACCAATTTGTTTTGCCAGTTATGTTTTGGAGGAAACATAATTAATACCTTGAATATGTTCAGCGGCAACATTTCTTTCAGTGTACTGCAGCAACTGCTAAGTTTTTGTACCACATGCAAGTTGCAGGGAGTAGCCCTGTGTGGATGTAGGGCGTACAAAGTGCAACCAAAGCGCACCAAATGTCCTTTTGGTCAAGTTTGGGGAAAGATCAGGGTTTCCGTTACTTGTCATTAAAGTAAACACACGCTTTAGTTGCTATGAATGCAAAAAAAACACAACCAAATGAAATAAAATGCTTTACAGATATGTTCCGTAGGTACAAACATTTTGCAACTTGTTAAATACATTCCTTTGTTGGTGAGATATTAAAATTCAGGTAACATTATTTGTCTTTCTTTCAAAATGTACCCACCCATTTGCTTTTTTGCAATTAATGTCCCCAAACTTTAGATTTTATGACACTGTGGCTTTTATCAGTTCATGATCATTGGTTCATATGCACCTCCATAAAAAGAGAAAACATGTATCCCGTTTGCTGCTCCACTCAGCACTGAGTAGAAAAAACATGCAAAGCTCTCAGCATCATCTGGAATATGCAACAGTGCATCACTCTTCAGCGACGGTAATGAAATAAAGAAGTTCTAAGTAGCATCAATTTCCCCTGAATTTGCTGCTTGTAGAGTTCAGACATAACAGGACGTCCCACAGCTTCAGGACACTCTCCTTCTCTGCTGGAGTTGCAGCTGGTTGGGGGTCTTTTTCTCTTTTTGCAATTTTTTTGATAAAAATTAACAAGCAAGAAACCCGACACTGGTTTTTAGCATGTTCTGAAATTTGCTCTGAAGTCTATAAGAGAGAAAAGCTTTTATTTTGACAATTGTGCATCCTGAACTGATGCAGGACTCTGAATTCTAGAGGAAGATGTAACATGAAAACCTTGACATAAGGGATGAATCAGCTCAAGGCCTCAGTAGATCATTAGGCTGCTATAAATCACTGCTATATGTTTCAAATAAAGTGTTGCTGTTTGTGACTCTGTGTGTGTGTGTGTGTGTGTGCGTGCATGTGTGTGTGTGTTTGTGTGTCTGCCCTTGCACCGTTCTCTGGCTCCACGGAGACTCCATGCCCAGCAGTTATAGACAGCAGACACGACTTTAACTTCCACTGCCTCCATCGCTCTCTCTCTCTCTTTCTCTCTCCCTCTCTTACACACACACACACACACACACACACACACACACATCCTCCTCACTCCATAACAAACAGCAAGACTCTGGGCCCCCAAGGCTTCCTGTATCCTACACAGCCAGCAAATAAACACAATCACATTCATTTACCCCTACAGACACACACATGCACACACACACATACACACACACAACCACACAAAAGCATTCATTCGTGCACAGCCGTGCAGCAAACATCCCCACAGACCCACACAAACTCACACACACACACACACACACACACACACACACACACACACACACTCAAGCATTCAGGCAAACATGCACACTTTGTGACTGAAAGAGGACTCAGACCAAAT
>JAPZDY010000006.1:15952123-15979320 GCA_029783645.1 Ctenochaetus hawaiiensis | reverse complement strand
CACCCTGATGTACTAAACATGCACACACACACTCACACACACACACACACACACACACACACACGCACACACGCACACACGCACACACGCACACACACAAATGCACACAACTCTCACATATCTGAGAAAACATGGCTTGACCTCGTTTCTCTTTCCTTATAGGTGAGCTTGTGTGCAAGTTTGTGAGTTGTTGGTTGTTTCTTATGGCTGCCATGGTGATTTTTCTTGTTGCTCATGATACTGACTACACAGATGTATGTTAACAGGAAGGCAAAGGGGCATTTCAGGGTCAAGCTGTGTTAGCAGTTGGCTGTAGAAGAAGATGCAACCATGTGAAATTCACTGGCCAGTGGAGAGTATCTCCTTTCAAATCCTCTCCAATCCTGTCCCTTCCTGAACCAAAGAGTGAGTTGGCTTTTCAACATCATTATTTTATTCTCTGACCTGACCAGTTAGGTTTGTACTACAGAGCTGGTGCATGTTTATCACAACACATCCAACTTTAACAACTAAACTATTTGCAAAAACTCAAGATTCAAACTTTTTATGCATGAACACATACTTAAAACAAAAGCCTTAAGGGAAACTTTTGGTAAAATTACTTTAAAATTGTGAAAATACAGCATCAAAAGTCATTAAAAATTGGGAAAAAAAACCCTTATAGACCAGATTTAACAAAACATTAACATTAGATTAGATTTAATATAAAAACTCTTGGAAAACTATTAAAATTACAGGCCAGCTCTCAGCAAAGAAGTTTGACCATTTTCCAATAAATTTGAACATCAACACCAATGTTTTTGAATATGATAAGACCAACCGAAAAAATTCAAATAATACCATCTCCTACACACAGGAAGTGAAAACCAAGAGTCTAACTGGACATCCATTCCCTTTTCTGAGTCCAACAACAAAGATTCATTGTTAACTGCACAGCAAACACTCACACACACACACTCACACACACACACACACACACACACAAACACCCATAATCCAACATTTAGCAATCTGCCATACACGCTCACACACGCACGCACACAAAAACATTGCAAACATGAATGGATACACAAACTCACAAATTTGTATACAAGATAAACACAAGCCAGGGAACAAACAAAAGCAAACACACACACATACATGCATGCAAACACACACTTGCGCACACACAGACACACTCACAATTGCACTGACTTCCTGTGAAGTCATACCTGTTACATAAGTCCTCCTCTCTCTTCTCTTTCTTTTTCTGTGTGTGTGTTTGGCTCCTTTGGTGTTTGTCCTGAATAGGAACTGGAGCATGGACAGACAAGCAGACAAGTGAATGAAGCAGATTTAACCTTCAAGACTATCAGGAAGAACTGAATGAATAAGCCTGAGTGACTTTAAAGCAAAATTCAGGACTGAGAAACAATAAATTTGACTATATCAGTTTTCTTCCAGAGATTCATAGTTGGCATCTTGACTATTTTATCCCACTAAAGTCAATGAGATTTATTTAATGTAATGTAAAAACAAGCATGCTTTTGGAAGCACAATGAACACACATGAAAAAAAGTAAAAAAATAAAATAAATCAAATTTATTTCATTGCTCTCAGTGACCCAAAAGTCTGTGTCTTTCCCCTCCAGACAGTTAGCTGATAGATGTAATTTTCATTCTTTTTCATTATCAGCTTTCATATGAGCCAACAAAATCTCAGTTTTCTGTGTGAAAATCTTAAACACTTTTTATTCTGCTAAATCACATTTTCTTCCAGTTTAGCTTTTAACCATTTTTAGTCCCAAGTCAAAGAAAGTCCATTTATTTTACTTCGTATAACTTTATTGCCAAAAGAGCCACTGAATCAGATATTTTCTTAATTGAAATCCTAATAACTGGTTCACTTTTTTGTTGGTTGAATATAGTCCTTGAAGCCAAAGAAAGTTTTGGAGAGCTAATGCGAAGGGACCCACGATGTTGAGATGGATATCACATCAAATGTTTCAAATAATAAGTGGAAGTTAAGGTAATCTTATTGGCTATAGAGTAAAAGCAAGAGAAGGAAAGAGTCTGTGCAACAGCTTCACTTCAGAAAAGAGAAAACAAGATTTGAGTAGAAACAAAGATAGGAACACTTGGACTAAGAAGAGGAGAGGGAGAGGTATGAGAACAAAGATAGGAATCAAAACAGTCTTTTGCAATACTTTTCTGTGCACATATGCATGCAAGTATGCACATTTCTTTCTTATGCATGCACTCATGCGTGTCTGTTCTCTGTTTGTGTCACTACTGAGTATAAGAGAGTCAAGCCAAGAGATAAATGTATGAATTGTTATTGTGGTGGGGCTGGCCCTGCTCCAGAGGAAGTGCTTGGCTTTGACAATGCTCTCACCAGGAATGCACTGCAGGCCGCCGCCAAGTGGGCGTGTCACTGCTCCGGGGTCGGAAGCCAAGTTTAGTTGGTTCAGCTTTGGCCCATCCGACGCCTTGGGGGACCGTTCTGCTCGGCTGTTGTTCAGAGGGAGAGAGAACGAGAGGGAACAGAGAGAGAAAAAGAGGGGAGAGAGGGTGCAGGTTTGTGTGTTCTTGTAAGCTTAGTTTGTATGGATTTGAATGAGTGTGTTTGTGTGTGTGTTTTCTCTTTGAGAGGAGGATCTGAAAGGAATGCAACTGTTCCTTTACACATGTCCACCTCCCCTTAGGCAGCTACAGGGCCTGTTGAAAACAGACACGCATCCACGACACACACACACACACACACACCCACCTACACCCACCTACACCCACACAAATACACACACACATGGACAAACCAGTCCATTCGCCGGAGGAAAGTAACTGGCCGGGCATTCAGTGTATATGGGCTGGCACTACCTTTTAAAACATCTTCTTGCTGGTTTTAAGTGTGGCAAGGCCTTGATTAGAGCAAGAAATCTAAGACTTTAACATGTCACTTTTCAGTGTTGCAAAGTTCCATTTTAATTTAACTTGTTTTGATCATTAGCTGGCATGCTAACATCATCTGATGCACTCAAACTTCCCGCCTCAAAGAGATGACAGAAAGATTTAAAAAAGAGTAAAAATAAAAGTGTAAAGGCAACAAGTGGCAGCACGGCAAAAAAACATCCAAAATAACAACACCACAGACACTCAAAGACACCACAAAAGGATAAACAAAACTTATTGAGGGGTTTTTTCTCTCTCTTCCTTTGAATTTTATTTCAGTTTTTTCTCACAGAGGCTCATGGCCACTTTCACAAAGTCGGGCCTGTAAGTTTGTGTATTAAAGAAGCATCACTTCTTATTTCTCCTGGAAGGGCCAAATTCCTGGATGGGCGGGATTTGGCCCTCCAGGGCCCGCCCATAACGCCATGACTGAAAAACACACATGCACACACACAGAGAATGTGGAATAAAGGGAAGTATCAAACTACACTGGCAGAATACTTATCAAGACCGAGGAGCAGAGCTGCCCATTAAGATTCCAGACTTTCACTGCTTGACTTCTGCAATAAGAAATTAATGGGATAACAGTGGGATAGAATAACATGTAGGTTACCTCATTTTTAGGCTTCAAATGTTTAAAATTTTTATTCCTCAGTTGTAAATCTCAGAACCAGGACTGCCGTCTGCAAGCCAAAGTCTACTGACAAGAAGTAGAAAACTGACTTATGCATTGCTGAAGTGTTTCTCTAAACTTTCAACAAATACGGCATGAACATCATGTCATTATGTGACATTACTCAGTTTTCAGAGACTAAAATATGCATTCCCAAAAAGAAACTTATAGAAAAAAGTGCTCTTTTTCATATTGGGAGGTCAGTTGAAATTCAATTAAAAATACTGTTTGATGGGCTTAATTTGTCTTTTTCTTTTTTATGCCCTTCCCTTTTCGTTGACACCTTTGAGAGCTGAAATAAAACCCTCCCCCTGGTATAATGGTGCTATAATGGGAGAGGGCTGTAACAGAAAGCAGTAAAGAGGCCGCAGTGGTGGAGGCCTTGGTGTGCTGCAGACTGGCAGTGCCTGGTGATAAGAGGCTGCGGCCTGGATGGCCTCTCTGAGGGGAAGTGATGCAAGACAGTGGCTCTTTGTTTAGTGGCATTACTTGGTCCCATGCCAGTGGCCCCACTGAATGAAATGGACCGGTTGGCTTGTTTGCTGGCTGGGTGACTGGCTTCATGGTGGACAGGCTGACTGACTGCCTGGCTGACTTGCTGGTAGGCAGGCAACTGTGGCACTAAAAATCGTGGCTAATCTCTCTTTTCTCTTCTTCTCTCTGTCTTTCTTCCTCATTCGCCTCCTTGGGCTCAAAGGAATACTTAATCTGCGAAACAGAAAATATTTAGCTCCATAAAAAAAGTATGCCAGCACCACTGATTTTGGTTTTTGATATACTGGAGGGGAAAACTATTTCAATAGCTAATATTAATTATTAAAAACTTAATCTTATATCCATAGTTGTAGCTTGAGTATGCTGAGCTTCTCATTGGCCATTTTTGGATGGATACGTGTTAAATCAGACAAGCTTCTGAGCATAACCGCTCCTCCTTGGCTCCCTGGTCTCCTGCTCTTCTCCTCTCTGCTTCCCCTTCCACTTTCCAAGTGTTGAAATGTGTGTTTTTCCTGCAGCCGAAGCCGTCCTGTCACACTTAGGTTCATTTTACTTTTGAATTCCACAGAGGAAAGAGAGGAGGGGAAAGGACGAAGGGGGGAGCAGAGGAGCAGATACTGTGTGTGCTTGTACATCTGTGCATGTGTGTCTGTGTGTGTGTGTCTTTGTATGTGCGATGTGGTGCAAGACGACATGGTTTTGCAATCTGCAGGATTGAATGTCAAGAGTCCCATTTCCAAACAGTGTGCACTTGCTGTTTTTACCCCATAAAAATATAAATATATAAAGAGTCTTCTTCCAAATGATCAGATTATCATATTTTGCAGTCCAACAGAGATAGACTTCCAAAATCAGGGGTGACATCAGCCATGATATCTGATGCATCACAGGCATTTTTGTAAAGAAAGCCAAAAAATATGACATGTTTATGTTTTTTGGGGATTCTGTGAGTCATCCTTTAGTTACAGAGCATGTTGATTTCCATGAACAACACAAAAGAAAAGACATACATGAATAGGGTGTTTAATGTCGAAAGTTCCCAAAGTTCCCAGTGCCCCACGTCTTTGGGTTTGAGAAACAAAATTATCAAATAAGGTAGATATCTCATGCTGTTATCATGCATACTGCAACTCCAAAGCTCTGTCAAAAACAAAAAGTGGTCTCACTTTATTTATTAAAAAAAAAAAAATCCTGTACAGCACAGAAGGAAGGGTGAAAGAAAAAGAAGACTGTGTGTGTGTGTGTGTATCTGGGGGTTGTCTGTGATATGAGCCGGTTTTGGTTGAGCACTGCACCAGATGTGGACATGACTTTTGCAATATGTCATCTAAACAGCAAACTGTGGGGGATTTACTTGAGCTAGCTTGAAACACGTAAGTCCTGGAAAGTCAAAAATTATAGTTCATTTTTTTTTTTTTTTTTTAAAAACCCTCCAACAAATTCAGAGACCAGCTGAGAGGAAACATCATTCATTGCAGGAAAGTGGCATCTGTTTTTTTCCCCGCAGCCTCAGAGCATTAGTCTAACATATGTTAGCTCAATGCAGAAAAGTGGCAGTTTGCCCTCTTTAAATGGTATCTCAGGTCATGTTGGCGATATGCTAACTTAGCGAGACCTGTGTAAGTCCTGCCAGTTGTGAAACGCAGCAGATAAGAAGACAAACATGAGATGGGTCAAGTCAGATTATGTTGCTTGGAGGTTGCACCTGATGATCCCTTTGTCCTGCGTTATCGCAGCACAACCCCTCTTCTCAGTACGACACATATATTGATGATCTAACCCACACACACACACAGACACACACGCACACTCTCATACACACTAGGTCACACGTGTCCTAACTGGAACAAAGTCCCATCAAGCCTGAGGGCCTGAGGGCCACTGACACACTTTAAAAGAATAAAATGACCCCTGTAATACCCTGTGCTTTTTTCCCCCTCTTTCTGTCTCTTTAAATATCTTTTAGTATGTTGCACATTAAATCAGTGTACCAGTCTGAGTTGCTAATGAAGATAATTAGTTGTTTTTTTTTCTTGGACAATTGTCAAATACTGTCATACTTGGATTTAAGAAAGTCAGCATGTGTAAGAGATTACCATCACAACAAAAATACTCCTTTATAACAACATTTGATGTGCGTATGTGCTGGGTGTGACAACCTTATTCTTGACGTTGTACTATAATGCTGCAAATGAAGCATAAAGCACAAACATGCAGCAACAACAGACTGGCGTGCTAGCTTCCACTTGCACGTACTGCTTAGTAAACAAAAAATCTCAGTAATTAATTTGAAAAACTTTCAATTATTAATGCTCATTGAATTGTCTCCTGTGGTAAAACCAACACTTCTTGCAGCATAGCAGGCCAAACCTCAGCACAAATAATTATTTGCATGCACAGTTTCTGACCCAGGACTGGTTCCTCAGTGAATACAGGCTGCCATAATACTAGCCGATAATAAATGGTTTCTTCTTCACCTGCCTGTGCTGAAGCTTCCTGTGTTGATGATATGTATGCAGACTGGTGGGGTGGAGATGACAATGTAGGTGTGGAGGAAGTCAAATGCAGGTGTTTGTGTGTGTGTGTGTGTGTGTGTGTGTGTGTGTGTGTGTGTAGGTGGGTGGGTGTGTGTGTATGTGTGTGCGCACAGTCCCAGGTGGGTGCTGACAGACCGGCAGGTAAACAGGCAGGTTGGTCTCTGATCTCACCTGTTGGAGCAGACACTGCAGCGCCTGCAGGGCTTCTGCAACGGAAACATGTTCTCCATGTGATGCTGGAAGATCTGCTCTTCACTTTTCTCATCTTTCTGTCTTGTTTTTTTTTACTTTCTTGCTGTTTCTTCTCTCCCTTTCTCACACGCTGCGTGTCGTTCATTTGTTCAACGCTCCTCTCCCAGGTGCACTCGGGTAAACACCCAGGAAACGAGCATGTAGAGGGGAAGGAGGGGAAGGGCATAAGGAGAGGAAGAATGCCTCAGGGTAATAGCAGCACAGGTGGGCCGGGGGGAGGGGGTGACGACAGTGTGTGTGTGCGTGCATGTGGGTGGGTCTGTGTATGTGTGTGCGTGCATGTGTGTGTGCACGTGCGTGTTACAGCTTCATAAGGAGGCGCTTTGGAGAGAAAGGAATGTTACACATCCAGATTATAACAGACCACCCCTATAAACTGGAAGGAAGTCAGTTTAACCTGTGAGTCAAACACACACACCCAAACAAAACACAGCAGGCAACCAGTTTAAGCTCTGATATTAAGTGACCATCTGACTAGTTCATGTCTTATATTACATTGTCCAGAGGAAGTCAGGGGATCATTTCCTGTTACTTATGTAATATTTTTTTTCAGTTTGAGGTCAAGCTGCTTTATTTGGCCTTCACTGCCCTACAAGTGTTTTATAGAGAGTGATCCATTCAGACACAGGAAGGGGGACCTCAGGAAGTTGAGGTGTTGATGTAAAACAACTAAAGCCTGTAAATGTTCTTTAACAGAATGATTAATAGTTGAGGTAATCAGCATCTCGTAAGGAGTAAATGTAAGACTCTTTTAAGTAGTTACAGAAAGTGATTAAAAACTGTTTAAGATGGATTTTGTTTGATTTCTGTCCTAAAATAAGGAAAACAGTTTTCTTCTGCATGTTGGAAAATTTACTTAATAGATATTTGGTTGTTAGTCAAGCTAAAAAATGGGTGGTTTACTTTAACAAGTAGAGTGTATGTTTATATATATGAGTGTGTGTGAGTGTGTGTGTGTGTGTGTTTGCATAACTTTCTTGAAAGCTACTCACAAAATTAAGGACACAACAGCCAGATATATTTAACAATATATATTTCCATTGTCAATGTACATTCCATTTCGACATAAGCTTTCTTCACAAACAAAAAGTTGGCATCTAAATAAATACTATATAAAATAGAACTTCAAAATAAATATATCTATAAAGGGAACCTTTTATATGAGAGATTTTTTTTCTTTTTGTTATATCTAAACAAAAAAAAAAAAAACAAAAGCACAGATCTCGTTCTTAATCCCCAACATTGACATTGCAAAGGCATAAAGGAATGGAGTAGCATCATCCAGCTGTATGAGACTTTTTCCTCTTGCTTGGGTTAAAAACAAAAAATAGTGCCCGCAAATGAGTGACCAAAAAAGGGGGGGTATGGGTGTGTAAAAGTCACAGCACTGTAGCAAAGGACAAAAAAAAGAAAGATAGAAAGAAAAGAATTAAAAGGTTTTAAATTGTTGATTCGTTGTTGTTGGCAACTATTCTACAACTTGAACAGGCCAGCGAGCACATATAAAAGTATAAAGCTAATGTGAAGTGAAGAACATTACTCTTGCAGGGACAATGCTCAGAAGTGAGAGGAAAAAGAAAGGCAGCGACTGTTGAAAAAATAGGTCCTCTGGTTTTAAAAGATGGCACAGAACACAACTCGAGAGAAAAACAAGAGACGGAGGACGAGAAAGGGAGAGAAAGAGAGACAGACTTGTCTTTCTCTCCCGTCTCTGTGGTATGACAAGTTTATGTACAGCAGCTGTGTTTGTCAATCAAGGCCAGGGGTGTTGGTTGGACAATTTCTCAGGGCAAGAGGAGGGAAGAGGGAAGAGAGGAAGGGGAAAAAAAGAGGCAAGAAAAGAAGGGGGGAGAGAGCTGAGACACTGAGCAGCAACAGCAGGAAATGGGTTGATCCAGATAGGGGTAGATTGTGTTCCCTGTGTGGATTCAATGAGTCCACAGTCTTTAGGACTCAGAGAGGAACTGGGGAATTAGCTTAGCCTCTCGACTGCTAATGAGCCATGGATAGCATAAACAGCAGGCTTTTTTTTTCTTCTTCTTCTTCTTCTTTTTTTATTGCCGGGCACACCTTTCTAAATCAAGTGCTTGTGATAGAAAGACCTGTCATTTTTGTTACCCCCTTCCCGAACCTTCCTCTCACTACCCTCCCTCTTTTCTTTTTTTTTCCTCACAACCTCAAAAACATCTTACCCTCAAAATATATATCTAATATATTCTCTATATATTTTGTACTGAATTGTAGTTATAATGTACCATGCAATCTTTCAAGGACATTTAAAAGTCTTTTCTAAAGAACACAAATGTTGTGAAACTATTTACAGCAAATAACATTTCACCTGCATAGCTCTATTACTAAATATATTGTCAAAACATTTGTGATTTTTGTCGCCCACCAACAGGTACCAGGCCTTAGCCCAGTCACACAATCATTCTTCAGTTTTGGCACCTTTCTTTCGGACTGAATTGCTAGGTTTTGAAAATATTGCCTCATACATTCAAGACTAAGGACAGTGTGTTTTTTTTTTTCTTTCCTTTTTTTTTCCTGTGTGATATCAGCTTTGTGCAACAAGACAAATACAGGTATGAGCAAAGTTAGGCACCCTAATGGAAGTTAAGGGTCCGACATGAAAGAGAGATTTGTGTTATGAAGCAACAAAGACAGTATGCCTTTATGCCAAACAGAAAAGGCCATTTGTATTAAAGGGCAGCATGCCTTTAAGAACCAACTGCCGTAAACTCCATTTGGCAAGAGTGCATAACAACTGTGATCACTCAGAACAGCAAAAAACAAGCTACTGTATGCTAGCTTCCTTTGGCAAAGTCCTTAGAACATCATGCAAGCCACAAAAATAGAGGCAACTAACTAACTAACTAACTAACGCGGTTATGCAGCATAATGATTAGAATTTAATGAAGACACTGTGTGTAGAGGGGGGCTGGGGTGTGTGAACTAAGTGTAGTGCACACAAAATAACGTGAGATAGCTGAGGTGGTTAATACTGTGCTTTAGTACATCCTTTAAGGGGTTTGCGTCTTCCTAAAAAGGTTGTGCAAGTGGCAGGTTTGATTTTGACAAAGGCTCACTAGATAACAAACACAACAACAACTTTGTTACGCCTTCTCTCTCCCTCTTCACTCTCTATCACTTGCATCTCCTCCCCACTCTGGAAATATTATTTTCTGGCCAGTTTGTCTCTCACTTAGCTTACTTGTTTTAAATTATTCACTATTGCCTTTTAGCCCCTAAATGTTTCTTTGCCTTCTTGTGCAAAGAGGAAGTAGACCAGGCTCTTAGGCAGTTTAGAAATCAACATGCTGTAGGCCAAGTTCTAGAGAGGATTACTGTAACAGTCCCTGAGAAGGTTGGGTGTACTTTTTTTTTTTTTTTTACACATTTCTCTACGACACATCGACTTCTAGCATGGTGGGTAACCATTAGACTAGAGCATGCAGGTCATGACATGCATTACCTCTGAGGTGATTGGTGAACAGCATTCAAATTCTTTTAAGAATGTCTGGGCTTCACCCCCCCGAAAAAATAGGAAACACACTGTAAAGTGATTATCTCTCTCTCTCTCTCTCTCTCTCTCTCTCACGTGCCTCTGAAAACTGCGTATGCACAATACAGAGTGAGAATTACAGGAAATTACTATTATTTTATAGTCTCAAAAGGTTTGTCTTTTACAGCTTCTCCGTGGAGATAAAAAACTTTGAGACAAAGTGTTAGCATTACCGGGCTAGCATCTTTAAGCTAAAAAGAGGAAAATGGCAACACTGAAAGATGGTGATCATCATAATAGTGGAGAGAGTGAGTGAGTAAGTGGTGGTTTCACTCTAGCAGTGGCCTATCATAAAGCCACAGTATAGATAATCACTTGTTTTCATGTTTGTTCAGACATAGGGACACTCAGCTGTGCTTTTGGGGGTGGGAGCGGGGGGTATACAGATATTTACCTCCATCAAATAACTTTTATGTTATCTGAGGTTCAGCAACCAGTTTCTAGTTAGTTACTGTTACAAAATTAGCTATGAAATACAGAGCAGCAGAGAGGTACAATGACTTTGTGCCTTCAGCCATCTTTGCAAAACAACGCAAACACTTGCCGACAATCCAGTCTCTTTGTCTTGTCACACTCTAACAAAAAAAAACAAAAAAACAACACATCTCAGGGGGGCTGTTAGCTTTTCTGACTAGCCAACTCTCTTAGATTTGGCCCCTTTTGATCATCCACCCTATCAAACATAGGTCAAGAAGCCATTTAAGTACCTTTGTTTTACATAAGTCATCTTCCAGCAGATTAATGGGGTAGTTTAAGGGGTCGGTGTTGGATTGTACTATCCATAGAGAGCAAGCAAGTACTGTGTGGTCCTGTTCATATTTAAGCAAGGCTACTGCCAGCCAATTTGATCCAGTATCATGACCCCTGCTGCTGCTTCTCTAGCGTCCCAACTTTTGCTTCCATGCCTCCGCTTTTACATGCAGGGGTGCCCATGACGCCCTGTGAGTTCTTGCAGCGGCAGCCGGGCCTGCTAACATTGTCGTAACACTTCTGTCCCAGTTTGGCCAGGCCTGTAGCTGGCAGATAGCAGACCAGGCAAGGCAGGACAATGGAAAGGGCAGCCATGAAGGACCAACGCGCGCAGCAGTTGGCCTGGGAGCATGAGCAGGGCTTGTCGGCGCAGGAGCCCTCATCGTCCTCATCCTCGGTGCAGTGGTAGAAGATTGCTTTGACCAGGCACATGCAGGTGGCTGTATCCACCAGGCTCTGAGCAGAGCACAGGCACTCCTGGTTGCAAACCCAGCAAGAGGGTAGGGTTCGGGGGAGCGTACACTCCGTGCATCGGCACTTCCCGCAGTGCTCGCAGAGAAGGAGGTGCTTCTTCTCGGCTGGAGAGGAAGGGATCAGCGCCAACCCCTGCTGGCCTCCAGTGGTGCACATACCTCCAGTGGGCATCTTTGCAGACTTGAGGTCCAGCGATTTTGAGGAGGAGGAGCAGGAGGAAGCAGAGGAGGAGGAAGTGAGGACTTTTGATTCAGGGGAAGTGAAGCAGCCTGGAGTTCGGGTAATAATTGTGTTGACAGGGCCCTGGTTGGGGTGCAGGTTTGGGTGGTGGTCCACTGTTGGGGTGGGTGCAGCATGATCCAGCAGCCTCTGATCAGAGGAGGTGCTGCTGCTGCTACTGATAGAGCTAGGCCTCCCACTGAAGGAAATCCAAGGGTGGGTGGTGGTGTCCTGATGAGGGTGGGACTCGCACCTGCCCTGCTGGTGGTGCTGGTGTTGGTGATTGTGATGATGGTTGTGGTTCGCCCCCAGGAAGGCTTCTTGATTTTGACCAAGCCAGGTGATTCTACGGTTCACAGACTTCTGGCTCGGGGGCTGCTGGGAGACGACTGCGGGGCTGTCAATGTAGTCGTTCTCCACATGCGAGGACTTTATCTGGTCGATGGGGTAGATGGTGAGAGGGTGCTGCAGGCGGCCGTAGGGCACTCGACTGTCCAGCAAGGGCTGGGATATAAGGGAGGAGGAAACTCCGGGGATGTGGTGGGGAACCCTGGACTCCATGTGTAGGCTGTTGCCTCGCACGTCTTCACTCTAAAACAGCATTTAGCAAAACTGCAAAGACAGATACAGAGACAACTGTTAAGATCGGCCACTGGTATTAAAGTTTTTGCTCTTAAGACCTTATCATTGACCTCACGGAAAGCACACAACTCAAGACAAAGGAGGAGAAAAAATATTGTGATAATTTCACATGAAGTTAATACATGAGAAAACTGAAAATGAAAAAATGAAACCTGGTGTAGCTGTATGGTGGAACGTGTCACATTATCCACTTTTAACAAAGCACTTGAAGTGATGTGAGAATATATCTTTTTCCAGTTATTCAGCCTTGTATAATCATACATGCTAATGAGTGTTGAAGGTTCAGGTTGTAAGATGCAGTTTTTCTTGTGTGGTATAACTTTCTGCTGCTTTTGTGTTCCTGTTGATGACTAATGATGACTTTATCTCACGATTTAACTACTTAAGCTACTTTTCCTTCATGATTAAAACTTTCAGATTCCAGATCAACACCCCAGACAGCATGAAACCTGAAAAATATTATGAGTAATTCACATCACCCAAGACAACTATCAAATCTTAAAAACCAAAGCACTCCTGTCTCTCAGGCAGGATCTCTGCAATAATCTGAATGTAGAGTTTCCAAACTATCTTGATCTTTAGACTGAATACCAACAGGGTTTCAAACCTCCTCTATTCTAACTTTGACATTAGAACAATGGAAGTTGGGCTCTCATAGCCTTCCTTCCAAAGAGCGGGGAGCACCAGAGAGCAGGGTTTGCATGCAAAAGACTCAAAGATGCAAAACAAGGCAGAGCAAAGAGAAGAAAAGGCTGCCAGAAAAGGGACTTCAGCAAAGCCAAAATGAATACAAGAGGCAAAGAAAATTAGTTCTCCATATAAAATCACATAGTAATAACACAGCTATTAGGCTAACTTAAACCTAGAAAAACTTTTTTTTTCTCTCCTGAGCTAACAGTTGAAGCAGGGAGACACACTAATCTCGAGATTTGTGAATGGATCCGATTTTCTGAACTGCATGTTTTTTATGAATGAAAGCTGCTGGCTTCACTCGGTGTTACAAGCACGAATCAATGCGCTCCAGTCATGATGAGCGTGAATAAAATCGGTTTTATCCATTTCAGCGTTGGAGCGCTCGAGGGTCGGTGAATACCTTGCTTATTTCATATTTACAGAAAAGAAAAAGGATGATTGAAGACAAACGGCGCAACACCACCAACATCTTCACTGACCCATATCTGCGGTGCTCAGTTATCTTATTACAAAATACCCCACAAGTCAGCCTCAGTCAGACCATAAGAGGCAATATCATACTCTATGAAGACAAGCCGAATTTTCATATAATTTAGAGACGTGTTGGGGATTATTGGGCTAGTCTACTGCTGATGAGGGTCTATTTTATAAAAGCGTGTCATTGGTCGCCTTTGCTTTGCTTGACCGTCGGCTCGTGTTATTTTTCCCTTTCCTCAGATTTGCAAAAGCCTGGTTGAGAAACCTGTTGCGACATTGCTGGCACCGACACAAGCGCTTGTGATCGTCAAATCTAGACCATTATGAGCTTCAAGCCGGAACAGTGCGTGTGAGAGCGCGTGCGTGCGTGCTTTTGTGTGTGTGTTTTTGTGTTTTTTGGTGTGCGTGTGTCTGTGTGTGCGTGTGCGTGCGTCCCTCCCTTCAATATGTGAATGGACTGAGTCATAAAAACCGGAGGCGGCCGCTCGGCATACTCAAATAGCATGTTTATATAGGCATTGTAACCACGTATTCAACACCTCACATTTAACATCCATAAAGTATTGCATTGATAAAGACGATGGTACACTGTGTGCCTCCAGACAGACAGCTGTGAGGTGGTTTTAATCGGCGGCAGTTAAATGCGTAGTTTAATGCGTAAACGTGAACCTTATCGCACGTAGCAATCAAAAGTAGACTATTTAATAAATTTTTAGACATTTTCATGGAAGTTGGTCGGATGACAGGGGAAAAAAAGCTCATGGCAAAAACACCTGACATATTCGACATGGTGCGCCAACCAGGCGGTCGCTGCAGAGCGAAATCGAGCCACCGAGCCGAACCACCCCAGATGGGCTCCAGCATGTATAAGCTCAAAACTGACGGGTATTAAGACAGAGATGGAAATTAAGATAATTTCCCCTGCTATTTATCTCAATAGTGGTTTTAAAAACACACACAAACAGCAACGCGATTAGTGTTGAAATGCGTTATCTGTCGAAAAGCGGCGTTTCGAACAAGTTACGTTAGAAAATACGACACTGTTCACGCTCTCTCTGCACTAAACCTTGCTTAAGGTACGAAATCGGTGGTTAAATATTGACTCGAAGCGCAAACACGGGCAGGGGAAACAGCTTGTTGCAATGTCGAGTTTGCAAGAACGTTTTCATGCCAGCGATCCAGTGCCTTAAGAGGCGAGGTGAAACGCACGTATAGTAAAGGGACCGGATAGTCGGTTTGTGCAGCCACAAGCTCACAAGTTACAAACATTATACGATTATAAAAAAGCAATGGTGATCACTTACTGTGGTTTCAAGATAAAATTCTCATCTCCTCGATGCGCACGACGTTTGCGCGCAGGATATAGTCCAGTCCGAGCAAGTAAGTAGCTCCACAAATGTTGAGTAAAGGTAAGTCCAAGTGTTAGGAAATAATATGAGCAATAAAGGCAAACGGAGAACGAGTCTCCTGCACTATTCTCCACTCGCTGGTGCGTAAAGGCGACTGCGGTTGTGGACGCAGAGCTTTGGATATGATGTTGCAACCACCGAGGGGGAGGGAAGTGAGTTTTTATGAATGGGAGGGTAAAGGAAAGGAGAGGGACGGCACTGCGCAGATGCCTCGGCTTTTTTTTTCTCTTTTTTTGTGAATGGGAGGGCAGAGCGACTCAGGAGGGCTGAAATGCGGAGGTTACATTTTTATGAATGGGGAGGACTCCGAATGACATTGCGCAGGCGCGATGCCGAGATTTTTATGAATGGGAAGAAATGGCGAATGAGGCGTGTGTGTGTATGAGAGAGAGAAGGGGGTGAAGGAAAGAGGAGGTGGGGGCTTTTTTTCTTGGTCACAAGGGCAATGTCAGGGCTGATTTACATACAGAGTCGACTCATCGGCTGTGGTGCCACTCTTGCTTTATTTTAGCCTGTTAATTTATTTATCTATGCAGCTCGCGCTTCCTGCTACATGTTAACGTGATTATGATGGTATTATGTAATAGATGAGATGGAGATGTGAGTGGGCCATATCTGCAATGAATTACTTTCCTTTTTCATTGCAGACAAATCTGATCACTAATATCGTTCTGATTCATGTAAATAAGTACCAAAATGTTCAGTGAATATATGAAGATGCTCTAATGACTTTTAACGAACATACATATCCTTGCAAAGGCATGAATACGTGGGAATATGATACCAATGGCTTTTATTAATTTATTTATACATAACAAGGATTTTTTAAACTCAAATAACTGCAGCTTCGACGGGGATATGAAGATGGACGAGAATACTAAGATCACATGCCTGAGCTCGATTAGGCTAAATAATGGCCGCTCGCTCTGCCTTCTTGTTCCATCTAAAGTCGTTTATTGCGAACAAGGACGTGCCCTTCCTTCCTCTGCAACAATGTGAGGTATGACTACAGCTTCCATGGTAGTGTAAAAAAAAAGAGGAGAAGAGGAGGAAGAGAAGGGAGGAGGGGGGAGAAGAGGAGAAGGGTGGTGGTGGTGGTGGGGGGTTATAACGCCTACTCTGAAACGCAAACCAGCATGAGGGCAGGCAGGATTCACAAAAGGACAGGATGTTGTTGATTTGTACCGAAACCACACGGAGGAAATGAGTGTGAATTTCCTTTCTCTCTGACATCCCAGTGTGTGTGTGTGTGTGTTTGTGTGTATGTGTGTTTCCTTGCAACCCCCCCACCCTCGCCACCGCTCTTACCTCCCTCCCCTCCCTCAGCCAGGGGCTTTTAACCAGTCAAAGGTTAACAGTTGCCCCATTATCCGTTTGCACACATCACTATGGCAACCACTACACCTCCAAATTGGGATTATTGTTTTGAAGAAAGTGAGAGACAGAGAGGAAGAGATAAGGAAGAATTTAATTTATTTGTATTGACATAAGGATAGATTACTGCCAAATATACCACCAATGTCAGTAAAACATATAAGAATAAATCAATTACATCAACTGAAATTAAAACAATTACTTTTAATTAACGAGAAATTTAAAAGTTCTTGTAATATTTTCACTGTCATGTCCAATATTTACTCAATAGTACACACATGTTACATAAAATCATTTTTAAGGAAGTGTATTCAGACTTTATAATTTTTTTACTAGCTTAAAATATAATTATATTGTTTGTGCTGATTTATACAATGATTTCAAACGTGACTTTTTTTTTTATTCAAGCAGATTAATAATCCATTGATATATTATCAATAATACAATTATAAGTACCGTAACAGTTAATAAATAATCACAAGTTAGTTAGTAAGACAGTGGGTGTGTCTTTTAAAGCCCTTTACGGTAGATTTTCTGTTTTTTTGGCTATAAATATTTATTAATGCAGCCCTTTTACAAAGCACAAATAGGGTCTAGTGAAGATCAGTCAGGTTATAGTAATATCACACATGCAGTCAACCACCTGCTGTCTTGTGATAAAAAATTAAACTCATAAGTGCGGGCTAGTGTTTTTGAATCATGTTATTCAAGTGTCTGCTATGGAGTTTTACAAAACAGCTTCGCAAAAGCAAGATCATGCCTTGCAGACCTGATAGGACTTTTGTTTTACATTCTGTCTGCTGGTTTTCTTCTGGTAGGATGTATCTCAAATAATGCATTTTAAAAATGTATTTTTAAGAAAGGAAGTTTTAATAGTATATCATAAAATATATAAATCTTACATGGCAGCCTCTATTTCCCTTTTTCCACATCTTTATCTCTTGCCCTCTCTCTCAAACACGCATACACACACATTGGGAGATGCACAAAGACATACTATACTTGCAGATTTTTGTCCGCAGCTGCGTGGCTTGCAGGCATGGCCTACATGAAGTGCTTGTTGAATTGTAGATTTCTTGTCGGTGTGATCATCCAGGCATACACGCACGGAAGGGGAGGCCTAGATTTCTCTCCAGAGTCTTCCCTCCCAGCCTTCCTTCCTGCCACATCTGCTGGCTACTGCTGTGAGCTTGGGATTCTAATGGACAGCCCCATCTGCTCTGGAGAAAATTTCACATAGACTATGTCGTAAAAAAAGGATATTTTTTTCCAGCCATTGTGCAAACCCTTCCAAACCTTCATTATTTTGTATTTTAAGACATTTGCCTTCATTGTATTCTAATTATTTTTTTGCAAATGTTTAACTATTATCCCCAGCTGAGAATGTTTATATCCAGGCTGATCCAGACATGTCTGTCTAAATCAAATTNNNAAATTAAAATATAAATAGCCTTTTTGTTGATCAATTAGACCTATCAATTGATGTACTTCACTAATCTATTGGTGCTTGTATTGTATTTCCCAGCTGTGCTCGAGACAAAATAACTGCAATTGTTCACTGTGTGTGTGTGTATTTGTGTGTCTGTGTGTGTGAGACCAGAGTGATAGGTGACAGTGCTTAAATGCAAATCCCAGTTTACATCAAAAGCTTCCTGTTGTAGGTAAGCCATCATTTACTTCGTCCCCCTCTTGACACTTCACAATACGCATCTCTCACCAATTAACAAATGTGTGGGGCTCAGTGTCTTCAAAGTGCCCTTCACACCAGGTCACCACAACTTTCCTCACAGACATGAAATGAAATCCTACGACAAAAACCGAGAGACCAAGAAGACAGAAAACTGTCGGCAAAAAGCTTCTAAACAAAGATGCAGTTTTAATACTACTAATTTAGCATAAACATTTCATTAAACTGTAGTTTTTAGTTGAATATGCTGGAAAAAAAGCCATTTTTAAAGTTAAAGTTTGTGACCTCAACACGCCTACAAGCTAAAAGCAGTAGATAATAGGTTAAAACAGTTAGCTTTATTTAAAAAGGGCGCCAAAAGCTTAAGAGAAATGATTGAAGCTAAATAATAATAAGTTGAATTAGTTAGCGAGCTAAATTGTTTAGTAATGAATATGTGCTTGAAGTGAATAGTTATAAATTGATAATTGGAAAGATCTGCTAAAAGTGTCGATTACTGCTTTAGATGGCTAAGAGAATGGATTATTGGATAGTCTTTCAATTTTGTTACAAAAAGCTATAAGTTACAGATAAACAGTTTAAGAGGTTGGCTAAATGTTAAGGACAAAGGGTTAAAACAGTAAGCTAAAAGTGATAAATATATATTGTAGGTCAACCTCAAGCGTCGGCTCCCTCTGAGTTACAGCAGTACAAGTGCAAACTTGAGCCAACATACATTGACAATTTAATTGTAGGCTACGAGAAAATAAATAACACACAGTTTGTAATCAGTTCATGAGAGCATATGTGACGGGTGGAGGGGTAGTCTACTCGAGCTCATATGAAAAGGCTGTGGGGGTTGGAAAACCACTAGGCTACATCACTTATACTTGTGTTTTTGTAAAGTGTTACCGTAAGGGTGGACTTTTATTTTAAACAGAAGTGGTAGGCTTAGGGCCAATACTAACAGAATAAGCAAATGTAATGACGTGTTCGGAACACTCAAACTGAGCGGGCTGAGAGCGACATTGTAGAAAAACTCTATAGTTTGCCTACAGTAAGAGGCGGATCTTGACCACGAAGCCAGCTAGCTCTAACTCCTCAAATATTGACTTCCTTCCTCACTGCCCGCCTGGTCAGGAGGTGTGTTTGTGTGCTTTGGAGTCAAGAGAGGTGTGTGGTAAGAGAGGTAGGAAGGGGGGGATGAGGGTGCATGTAGTGTGTGGTTGTGTGAGTGTGTGTGTCCACATCCATCAAAATAAAGAGTTTGATGACTTTGGCCTGCCCTCATTGCACCATAATAGGATACATTAGGCCTAATTCACTTACAGCCATTAGAGAGCTCAAAAATTCCTGCAAAGGAATAAAAACACAGAGGCCAAATGTGCTTCCCTGTGCTTCTACTGCCTTAGGAATTTTACAACAGGTTGTTTTGTCATAAGATCCTGTCATATTGCTTACAATGTATACATTTGTAGCCTTTGGAAAATCTAATTTCTTTGTAAATGTGTGATACATTACTCCAGAAACTCTGTTTCTAAACTTTAAACACCTCAAAATTTGAGTTATAGTTAAAGCATCATTATGCCTAAACTTACAGAGAGACCTTTATCAAGACTGAATGCATCAATGAATCCTACATTTTGGTACAAATTGGTTTGACTGCATGTTTTTAAGGTTGCAGTGTATTTTTTTTTAAACTATAACTACTTTATACATAAAGAATACAACCAAACATTTAAATTTCATCACCAAAAATAAAATATTGCTACTTTTATCCCAAACAAAGCAATTGTTTGGTCATCATAATGAACTTTTACACAATCTCATGCCACTTGAGTTCAAAAGCTTTGCATGAGCGTTTGACATTTTGAAAGGAAAATTCGTGACCAATAATTTGATGGTGGTTATGCAGGAGGAAATGGGTTTTGTGGCTCCAGATAGTCACACCCATTGTTCAGCAGCAGTCTGTCCAGATCAGCAGTGAGCCTGAGCCCATTCAAAGTTTTTCTTTTTTTTTTCTGGGCAGCCATCCCAGGAAATGTGGCTTCACCTGGTCTGGGTTGGTCATACTAAAGACAATTTTACGTGGCTCACGCCATTAAGCGGGAGCTTTTCTTTATCTTATTACAAGCGAGACTGTTCCTTTGAGCATCGGCCCTCAAAATGGTGACATCAAAGTAACTTCAAACTCTTTTTACAGGCCCCCGTTAAGAAGATTTGTCTCAGAGAATGCCAACTAAAGAGATTACTGTTGACAAATGGGAGGAAAGCTTTACCTCTACTTCTGTGAAACTTTAAAACAATGACTTTTATAAGGTATGATATGTAACTTTATGCTTACACGTTTGAAAAAACGCAGACTCACAGAGACAACTTTGGGATCCCTGTTTGGAAAACTGTGACCTCGAGGTCAGGTAGGCTATATTTTCAGCGGATGATCCAGACACGGTGTCCATGTTGACAAGCATGTGCTCTGCTGAAATGCTCTCGTGCGAGACCCTGAATCCATGTCAGCTGCAGGGGCTCTGCTCTGTCACTGACCCTGACCTCTGAACTTCCTGGGTTGGTGGAAAAGTGATGAAAGAATTTCCCTGTAGGGATCAATAAAACCATCTCATTAAAACACTGTGATACATTTTAAGCATGGGTGGTCTTTGAGGGAATCAAGCCAAGGATTAAGCAGCATAAACTCTGGACTGCCTCTTCTATATAATTTGTTTTTGTGCTCTAATAAACTCAGGGAAATACCAGGGAGCAGTAGTATAGGTATAGATAAAAAACAGGAGCAAGTTCTTCCAAGGTTATATGTAAACTATGTGACTTTTTGAAGAATCTCTTGTCTTTGTTTATGTGATTTATGTTGCTGGTCAGAGACACCACTAAACATTTACAATTCTTAAGTGATAATCACTCAAAATATTATTATAAAACAGTTTAAGGTTGGGAAACAGTTGGTGCAGTCCAGTAGAGCTGGAAAATGTAAGAAATAAATCCATAATACCTTCTAATTTAATCACAACTTGTCTACTGCAATCACTTAGCATATTATTGATTCAAATATTTTATAGTGCACGGACATAAATTAGTAATTGTGTGAAAGCTTTACAATGGTCTATTAATGTTTTTATTTTTTAGCTGGTCTCTACATGATAATATAAATAAAGTAATGTGGATATGAATAAAACATGCTGTTTATTTATAGTAAATACACAGACTCCAGTCTTAATGATGCAGTGTATGTAGAGTTCATGTATTTTTTTAGTAATTTGTTCACTTTTTAATGATAACAGTCCTGCAACAATTTCACAGGTGCACCATGTCTCTGAATCCACAATGCAATTCTTGTCTTAAATGTGCATTCAAACCTTTATGTTATGCTCTAAGACAGAAATTTATGTAAAATTTTGTTGTAACACCAGTTCCAGACTGCCAATCCTCTCAGCAGTGATACTTTGAGAACTGTTGTAGAGCACTGGACAAGACTAAACAGTGAGGAAAACACTTTGCTTCTTTGGACCTGAATATCTTTTAAAAAATTCAACAGATTCTCCCTCAACCAAATAACATTTCAGGATAGTTTATGTTGCATCATCCACTTTAGCCTCAGCACCCATTCATGAACATACAGTTTGTGTGTGTGTGGGTGTATGTGTGTTCACGCACACAAACACATATCCCTAACTTGGCTTTCCATCCCTGTTTCCATAGTCAACCCGCTGGCTGATATTATGTCTAATTCTAGGCATGTAATTAGTGTGTAGCCTGGTCTGGTTCTGTCTGGGTCAGTGTCAAGACGTGTTTGGGTGCGTGCGTGTAGTCTGATGTTTGCCAGCACCACAGGATGGGATGCGAACTGCCCCTCTTCAAGCGGAACCAATCATGGAGGGCAAACAGACAAACTCATCACTGTGCTGACACAGACACAACATATACATACACATGTATGCCCACACATGCACACGCACACACGCACACGCACACACATGCACACGCACATGTGCAGATCTATCTCTGGTATCCTTGTGCCAAGCGTATGCAAGTGGTCATATGCATAAATAGCAAAGAAAAACCAATATGGGGCAAATGCTTCTTACCAGGCGACCACAAAACATACACATCACTTACATTAAAACTCATGAATGTGCCAAACTAAGCAGACAGACACACAGCAGCAGAGTTTTGACTTTCAAATTCAGTTGAAATGCTAATTAACCATGTCCCAGTGAATGTTAATAGGGTACATCAAAGACAAAAGAGGACAGAAACAAAAACAGCATGTGTGGGCTAAAGATTACATGTTTGGAACAAAGTCTGACACTGACATGTAAAATTTCCACTTCAAATATCCACTTGAATTACAGGAGAGGAAAATATTACCAAAATCTCTGGTGTTAATGCCATAGTTTTATCATTTGGTTTTGTGAATGAGAATCAACCAGGTGTAGAAGTTAATTCGGAGTCTGCAGTGTTTTACACTTATAGTTACTTTTCAAATGTGGTTATATGTTTAATTTTCTAATGTATATGAATTCCTGGTGGTGTTTTTTTATAAATCCACCACTTGCATAGTTATTATACATGAAAAAAAGTCATGAAAATGGTTTGCATGTACAATCAGCTAAATTTGCTCATAGACTTACGATAATAAAGTATGTAATAAAGAATAATGGCCCCTTTGAGAATAACATCAAACATTTTTGCTGTTACTTTAATATCCATTTTACTTATCAAGTTTTCACCTATTTTTACAATTTTTAGGTTGATATTTTAATTTGTAAAAGTGAATCACATTTTATAAAGCCACTACATGTTTCAGATGGTATCAGTTGGTGAAGTAACAAAAAATTGCTGTGAAATAAATCAAGAGTAAGAAGAACCATTTATTTTTTGAAACAATTTTTGGTATATGCAGTTTTACGCATGTGTGCATGTGTGTGTGTGTGTGTGTGTTGATCCCTGGGGTGCCTTGGATGATATGTGCTCTCAGCGACACTTGGAATGCCCAGAATGTGAGAGGTAGAGAGGAGAAGCGAGGTCCTTTGTGGCCACGCCCCTGACGGCAGGTCACGCTTCAGTGATTGGTTGGTCCCCAGAGGTCGGAGTGCAGTCGGGGTCCTGTCACTCCTCTGAAGAAAGGTCATAGGTCAACTTCCACCAGAGCTCTCCTTTCCTCCCCTCGCCCAGTGGGGTTCTTCCAGCTTAGACAAGAGCCACAACGTCAAAACTGAACCTTTTGTTTTTCATATTTTTGAGCCTCACTGTTAAAATCAATCAAACTGTCTCAACTTTATGTCGGCAGTCTTTAAAATTATAATACAAACTCATGATTGAGAAATTTCAAGCTATAAATATCACAACATGGGTCTATTTTAAAGCATTGAAACTATAATCTTAATATAGTTTCAATGCTTATTATAATATAAAATTATAATACGAACTCATGATTGAGAAATTTTAAGCTATAAATATCACAACGTGGGTCTACTTTAATGCATTGAAACTATAATCTTAATATCGAGTCATTTAAACCTAGGCTCTTCCAGCCCACAAATTTCAGTTTCTATTCTAATTAAATAATCCAATTATTCTGTTTTCGGCACATCTGTCCAATTTTAGAAGTTTGAGTAATTCATCACTTTCCAAATGGGTGTAGAAGGTGTTAATGAAGCTGTTTTGCTATGGAAAAAGGTTGAATATTATTATGTGACTACAGTTTTAAGCGGTGAGGAGTTAAGGATGTCTGACACTTAAGACATCTAACAGATGTCCTGAACCTGCTTCACAACCTATTATGGTGATCAAATTACCTTTTCTTTAGGTTACATTATAATTTAAACGAAAACTGAAAAGTCATCTTATATTTCACTAAAACATAGTGTCTGTCCCAAGAAGCCTGTTAGCACAGAGACACACTGCAAATTCAAACAGTGGCAGTGGAAAGAAATTATATTCAGAAAAAGAGAGACATTAAGCACCATAATGTTTTTCAAAGTCGAATTTAGAAGCCAGTCTGTCTCAGAGCCAGATAACACATTGGTGAAATCCACACCCAATCCACAATATGTTCCCTATTTTTAGACTGTCTGTGAACCAAATGTTTTCAGTTTTTTTTCAACTTTTTGCATTTTCTCTGCTCTCAATGGGATTTAAAAAAGGGTGAGAAATAATCACTCTGTCATGTGAAGCAGACACAAATAGTGAGCAACAGTATTTCAGGCAAGTTATTGGCGACCCAGAAGTTGCGATGGCATCAGCAGGATTCAACTTCAGCTCACAGACACACTGGTGACAAGCTCAAATAAAGCCTCCATAGGAAGGAAGGGAGGACGAGAGGAGAGGGAAGGAGGAGAGACAAGAGGATCAAATGAGTGGTAAAAAGGAGATGAAGGAGCAGAGGAAGGATAGATGAGAGCAGTGAGGAGATCAAAGAAAAAGAGAAAGGAGAGGAGAGGAGCATTGAGGACGAAGAAGAAGAGCAGAGGAAGGAGAAAAGACAGGAGGAGGAGGGGAAGGATGGATGTGGGATAGCAACTTCCTGTGAGCCATCAGTCTGGACAGGAACACAGGGAGCAAAAAAAAAAAAGTGGGTGGCAGACGAAGGAAAAATGTGTTTTGTCTCAGGGAAATACTTTCGAAAACTTCCCAATTTGGTCAACTGTGAACTGGTTGCACACACAGAAGCAGGTTATGAAAGAAGGTCTGGAAACAGGTTGAGACAGATTAAATCAGCGCTGGGATTTAATGAAATAATGTCAGCCAGACATAACAGCGACTGCTTTCAGTTACCTGCAAGAGTCAGTTAACCTGCCATTGGGTATTATTTACCTTTTTTAAAATTTTTTTATAGGTGACCGTGAGTCTGACAGAGCTGTCTGGCCAAAAACTGCTCCATAAGAGTTGTAAAAATGGATCAAGAATTAAATTTAGTATTAAAATCAACATATTTTGTCCAAACATGTGTGCACAGAGAAGTAACTTTTTACATATTCTTATGCAATTACACAGTTATATGCACAACAGCTAAGGACAAGGACAACGGAGTTAAACAAATTTAAAAAAAGACTTGAATATTTCTTTACACAAGACACAAATACACAGACAAAAAAAAATATATGTTGCATTTTTTTTGTCAGTGTCTTCTATTAGAATTAAAATATATTAGAAATAATTTTAAAAAATGTGATATTTATGTCTGTTTATGTAATTGACTTATAATTGGCTTTTGAATAAACTCTGAGGTGTAAAACTCTCTGACAGATTATGACGTAACATCCTACATCAGATTTAGCCGCAGAGAGTTGTTTGTGTGAATTTGTGTCCAGATGTGAGCATAGTGAGTGTGCTTCTCACTCCTCTGATTAATATAACAAGATCTCCTCCTGAGCCGGGAGGATGTGGCTCAAGAGGGATGCTTTGACTCACCGGCTCTTCTATTGTGATGGATGATGAGCTGGTCAATATCCGAACGAAGGCCCAGTCAATACAGGATATGAATCAGGATCCGTGTCAATATGAAAGGAAAATAAAAAACAGCTCTTTACTATGGGGCCTATTTTTACATGATACTATTCACACTAGAATGAATCATTTCTGCTTTAAGAGCTGAGTCAGTGGATGTGATTATGTCCTGGCTGTCAGCTTTGATCATTTTAGCCTACAAAGAGTTTTTTTTTCTGCATCAGATGAGCTGTGTCACTCGGTGCATCCACATGTGCCTCAGTGAACTTATTACCTCCAGCTCTTTGCAGTAACTCATTTCCTTAAACTGGTAAAGCAGAAACCGGTTTGGTAAAGATTAAGAAAGCATGTAAATGAAGTGAAACCTGTTTCTTTCATCTTACATGTCTTATATTCAAATAATACTGGTGATTCTTTTTTTCAACTCTTGCCATTAGCAACTAATACTAATTAATATATATATATAGATTAACTCCTGCTATTTAGCAATTTAAAACATTGATGAGCTTTTAAACTCCTCCTCTGAAGCTTCCTTGACGATAATGTATAAACAGTTAATAAGACAGTTTTAACAACATAAAATTTATATTCATTGGAAAATTTTGAAGTTTTTTAAAAAAAACAGACATTAACTATCACTTAAAATGTCTTATATCTGCAGTATAAAGTGTAACGGGTAGGGGTAAATTAGATTGTTAGATATATTAGTTTGTGCTTTTAAGGAAACATCAGTACAAACAATTTGGAGCTGCACTTTTTGTTTTTCTGAGGCTGCGTTTTATACAAATATTCTCACAAGCAAGCAACAATAAAATCACCTCAGAGAGCTTTTTTTCACCAAAAGACCTGCATGTTTTCCTGACCCTCTGTTCTGTGAAAGGGGAAGAATCTATATGTTTGACCTGGAAATGTGACATTTTATTTTGAGCCTCACCTTCCTTTTCTCCTTCTTCTCCACCCCTCCCCCCTCTCTTCATCACCACACCTTCATTTCCTTAATTGATCCACACATCCTGCATATCAGGCTGATTAGTCTCGGATTAGCCAGGTAAACACAGCAAAGTGTGTGTTTGTGAGTGTGTATGTGTGTGTGTGTGAAACCAGGGGAGAAGTCGAGTCTTTGATCAGGCTAATGAGCTGCCAGTCCTCCCTCCAGGGCCTGCTGGTTGGCTGGGGGTGTATGGACACCTGAAACAACATGCATAGCCTCTTGTGACACACACACACACACCACACACACACACACACACAATCATCAATGCAGCACACCCGCATCCTGCCACCATTATTCATTGCCTGCCACCTCCCACCACCCCCTGCTAGTCGTCTCTATCCATGTGTCAGTCACACCCTCACTTCACCTCCAATCTCCTGTGCAGCTAACAGTAGCCTATCCTCTCACAATGGTCACACCACCCACCTACTGCCTTGCCCCCTACCTATCCTCTATTCTGTCACTCGCACACAGTCACACGCATTTACACCTTCGCTCACCATCCCCCATTCACCTTCATCTACTGTTCTTCCTTTAATGAAGCTTATCGCTAAGTGTCAAATTCCCTCTTGAGGAAATTTTTCTTCTCCTT
>JAPZDY010000006.1:15915968-15939274 GCA_029783645.1 Ctenochaetus hawaiiensis | reverse complement strand
GGTCTAGACTCCTGTGTGTGCATGCATGCAAGCAAGCATACGTGTGTGTGTGTGTGTGTGTGTGTGTGTGTGTGTGTATGTGTGGGCGCGTGCACTTAAAGGCATCGTGATTAACATTCGCCCCAATTCGCTGAGGGACACGCATTCTAAGCCCTTCCTTCCTGCTCCGAGTGGAATTCTCATTAGCTGATAACTACTTTTCAAGAGACTGCTGCATTCCTCTGCTGGATACCAGGGGCCTTACAGGACTCCAGAGCACACACACACACACACACACACACACACACACACACACACACACACAAGCACACATGCATGCACGAGCAAAGCCACAGATACAAACAAGATTTGGCACACTGACAGACAAAGACATAAATGGATACACTTGTTCAGCTTGTAAATCAGACTTTGGACTTTTTCATTCAGAAATTGTTCCATGGCCGTGCTGTGCATTAACAACCCTCATAACTTTAATCGTAACCCACAAGTTTCCACAAACACAGACAGGTAGACAGGCAATAATACTTTTTGATAGGTTCCTGAATAATCCCGCCTTCCTGAGCTAAAGGAAGAGAGCACTTTCTTTATTAGATTCTCACCAGAAGTTTATGGTATCTGTTAGCATTGAAACCAAATGCTCTCCAGCATCTCTCGCTCACTTCCCAGGACTATGAGGCTGCCAAAAAGACCAGGTTGGTGAGGGGGGGGGAGTCTTCCTCTTTCCCTTAAGTGAGTGTGTCTGTTTTTAAGTGGGGGCAGACAG
Organism: Ctenochaetus hawaiiensis; assembly: GCA_029783645.1. Taxonomy (NCBI): domain Eukaryota; kingdom Metazoa; phylum Chordata; class Actinopteri; order Acanthuriformes; family Acanthuridae; genus Ctenochaetus; species Ctenochaetus hawaiiensis. The sequence goes on along the minus strand of JAPZDY010000006.1, from coordinate 15,938,511 downwards.
AGGAGAGACAGGGACACCTGGTGCTCAGTTTTCCCATCATCCTCACACCTCATTTGGTTTCATCCGATTTTGAACTTTCGAGAGATCTGTATAAGATATCGACTACATTCAGAAGATTCTGACATTTATAATGCCCTTGGGTGCATGAAATATGATGATAGTGAAAAGAAATATGGTCATACCTGGGGACACGGAAAAAAAGATAGAAGGGATGTGGAGAACCACATTAATGCAAAAAAGGGAGGAAGGTAGTTGGGTCTTTAGTCAGCCATGTCTGACCCAGAGTGTTAATGTGCAAAAGGTGAACGGTGAGAGATTAGTCAACAAATGACCATCTGTCTCATATTCTTCTCACTCTGCATATGTAAACTCACCTCCTTCGCCCTACCATCTGCCTTTTGGCTTACTGTAATGTGTTTTGCAACATTCAGTTCTCCTCAAAGTGCACCACCCGCTCGATCTTTCATGTCAACGCATGGGGCTATTAATTTATAATGTGTAATGCAGAGTGGAATGGTTATTAAAGAGACTGATGGGGAAGTCTCTGAATGGACTAATAAGGACTTGAGGAAAAGAGGATCATAGTTCCAGTTGCAAGTCCACTATAGCTTAAGTATGGAAGTATATATTTCCTAATTTTTATAATCACCAGAGGATGCATCTTAAAGACTTCTAGGATCCTTTGACTTCTTCTTTAGCCCCAGTAGGTCAGGTTTGTTTTCTTTTAGCCAGTAAGTTATATCAACATCCACAAAATTATGCTCAAGTACTCTTGACTTCCACCAAATTCAGCTGTGTTTATTGGTATTTAGCTAATCTTAGTATGCTAATATACAAGGATACAAGGATACAAGGAAGTTTATTTATTTTATTTATATTTTTATTTATTTATTTATTTATTATAACATGCTACTATGCTGACCATGGTAAACATGCTGCTAACATCAACGTATTAGCATTGTGACTGAGAGCATGTTAACATGCTAATATTAGCTTAAGTAAGCCCCACAGAGCTGCTAGCATGACAGTGGTCTTGCACTTTTAGAAAGTGTTAAACATCTTGACATGCAAAGAAAGCAATTAAAGTTCTTTACTAGTAGCAGGTTGTAGACTAATTATTAAATGCAGCAGTAAAAGCATAGATGTTTATTTTCTCTGCTCTGACATGATTTTTTTCATGTCTCTTGACTTGCTTTTCTATAATTCTATACTTCATAAAAAATACTATTAAAAAATTATAATGTAAAAAAATACCTATCTTGTTCTTAAAAAGTGAAAGATAAAATGTATGGTGACTCTGTGCCTGACTGACATTTGTGTTTCTATCTTTTCCTGTTAGTCACAATCAGCCTTTGTGATTCCTGTCGTCTACCTGTAGGACTGATGAAGGCCAGTGGCTCTGTAATAGACCAGCATTGCCACCCAGTTAGTTTTCATTCAGTCATTTGTCTGGCTCCATCCCCTCTCCAGGAACACTTCCTCTCAGCCTGTAAAATGATCACCGGATGGCTACTTGATTTCCCTCTCTTTTTCTCTGTCTACTCTCCTTTCCTCCTTTCCTCTCATCTCCCCTTGTTTTTACTTTCTCTACCCCTCTGCTGCTCTCCGGCTCACCCAACCCTTCCCACTGCGACATATAACCTTAATTCTCTCACTTCTCCTTTTTTCCTCCTCCATCATTTTGCTTTTCTTGTGTTGCTCTTTTCCTCCCTTAAAATGGATGCTGTTCCCCAGGGAGTGGTCAGCGGAGAGCAGAGGAAGGAGGAGGCACTTAGTGTGGAGTCGGCACTGGTGCCTAAACACTGATGTTCCTGTAAAAAAAGGCAGTTTTTCATGAAGGTATTAGTGTTGGCAGGCAAGGACGATAAGAGAGGCACTGAAATGACTTCCTGTCTCTTAACTTAAACTGATAAACAAAAATTGTGTTCTTTTAATATAATATATTTTTAATTCTATTCTTGTATTTTGTATTATGTTCTTTTGAAAAAACTACCTTTTACATATTTGTCAGTAGTATAATAATTTCATTTTTTTTTACTTTGACTCACCTGTGACCTTATTTTGATTAAGTCTTTGATCTGTTTATATTATACACTTAAGAATTCAGGTTGTCTATTTATTATGTCTTTTCAATCAAGATCTCTGTAAATTTTGGTCACTGTGAGTCTGGATTTCCATAGGCTAACCCTTTTTTAAGGGAAAACCTCATAAATGTCATTAAAATCATACTAATGTTAATCAATGCCAGATGATAATTCATGAATGAAGCTCTTGCCCTTTGATTCTGCAGCAGCATTTGTTTCTAACTTGGCACAATGACAGTGACGCTTCATTGTTGATGAAGCTACAAGGAGACTTTCTGCCTCAGACTGCAGGCTGAACCTCACAGCATCCGACCAGCCGGCCGGCTCTGCAGCCTGGTGCCCCTGTTGTTGCGTGACCAGACAGACTCAGGGGCCCCCGGTTGCACTGGCTGACTCCACTCCTTTTCAATGAGGTCTTCCGCTGTCACAGTCACAGCCATGGCCCTGAATTCCCGTACCCACACACACACACACACACACACACACACACATTTACACACACATGAGCAGTCCAAACCCATCCACTCGCACGTGCACACACACACACTCACAGTCATCCGTGGAGCCAGGGGGATGGGGAGGCAGAGAGAGGAGGGAGGGGTTAGGGGTGCACATGGGGATAGCCCCGACCGGAGGCACGCTTCTAGACTTGTGGATGAGGCAGAAAAGCCATTATGGATTGTTATGGTTGGCTGATCGCTCCCTTTCAGCTGCTGAGCTGCACACAAAAGCAGCAGGCAGAAGCTAAAATAATGGATCTCTGTACCACACACCCCCCTCCGGAGCGTATCTGACTTTATGTGATCACAGATGCACGTTGCGAGGTGGACGGGAGCATGTGTGTGTGTGTGTGTGTGTTTGTGCGTGTTTATGAGAGCATGCGCCTGTCAATGTGTGTAAAAGAGAGAGAGAGAAGAAGGAATGTAATTTTTAAAAATCTTTGCAAATGCATGTGAGCGTTTGCTGAATGGGCTCAGAAATATCACATTTTCATTGACAAAAATGTTTCAGAGAGTTGATGTGCTAAAGAAGGAATTATGATCCTCAGGTGTTACCAAGGAAACAAAGCTATATTTAGTAAAACGCACACACACACACACACACACACACACACACACACACACACACACAAATGCATGCATGCATGAATGTGGACACAATCTCCGGTTGGACTCCCACACAAACATGAAAAAAAAGAACCACATCCTACTAAATGAGATGCTGTACTTTCTGCTCACTTAAGTTAAATTGTGATGTTGAATATGGGCAGCAGTGAGCGAGCTTTCGTAAAGATGATGAAATGGACGCATCAGTGATGGTTGACCTCACTGAAGAAATGTTTTCCCACTAGGAAATAATTTTATTAATGCACAGATTGTGTAATTAATAGACAAATCCTCAGAATATTTGACTATTTGCTTTTTTACAAACTGCTGCTATACTGGAAGATGCTATCCTCTGTTTCTAACCAGTGACACTTCTCATGTCATTGGGCTTCTGTGACATTGAGGGGAGTTACAGCCATTCATCCATTCACGAATCTATAAATAGACCTGGAGCCATTTATAGACCAGCACCACACTGTGACGCTCGTGTGCTGCTTTTTTGCTAAGTGAATGACACGTCTCAGTCAATACGAGAGCTGGACAATAGGATTATGTCTCAGCGATGTCCTCAAATGGCCAAATGTGGCAGCAGTTGCTGTTACTATTATTTAAAAACAATACTTCACATACTTGCTGCCTGTTGACCCTATCCAGGGTTGCATATTCTGCTGCCGCTGTACTCTGAAAGGCCACATGGCCGTCATGCTGGTTGTCACAGAATCAAACCTGTGACCTTTCAGCAGCACTAATAGGAACTTTTAATAGGTCCACCTCTGTGTGCCATAGGTCACCCAGATCTAAAAGTGAATTTTCAATGAGAAAGTAAATTTTTCATTTTATACTATAACTTGTACCATCGCTGGTGAGAAATCTATCTTTGGTCAATGTCAAGGCCAAACAAAAGTAACACATGTAATAGAAAGATTTACTTATGACGTTGTTTTCTAGCCTGTCATAACAGGTTGCTTCTGTCCTGTTTGACAGAGAAATTGTTTCTCAGAGAAAATTTCCCTACTATTCTGTTTCTATAATGTGTCCAGTGTCCGGATGAATCACTCAGTGAGTGACAAAATTATGTGTGTGTTGCAGTTTATCAAGTACTTTTGTAAAACACTTGCTTAGTTTTTGTGGATGTAACCAAACTGTAGTTGTTTACAGCAGGATAAAACCTTCTGTACTGTTGTTTGTGATTCATGTGAACAGACTCTGCCGTAGGAAAAAAACATGGCTTTCTTACACAAGTTTAAAATTTAGTTTATAATTCATTTAGTCTGCCTGAAGATAACAATGCTTGAGCTACACATATTTTATCTGAATGGAAACATCAGAGGTGTTATCAGTGCTGATTGGGTTCTTGCAGTTACTCTCTGATTAACTGATGCTCATTTTTTCCATATCCATGTAAACTATTACTAAACTAAGCCCAGAATTATTGTTTGAGACCTGGCTTTTATTAAGAGAAATAGCATAGGCCACAATTATAGAATATAGAATATAGAATTGTGTATAAAAAGTACAAAGTTTAGATGATAACTTAGACCTGAGATGAAACTGATAGAAAGTTGTGACTGACGTAAAAAGGCAAAATTGCAAATTAGTCTGCTGCTTCAGCACCATGGGCAGCGTCATGCATTTACTAACACACAACGCAATTAGGCTGCTGATATTTAAGAGGTGGAGACCATTGAGTCTAACTTCAGTCAAATAAAGGACATCATGAGTCAGGCAGAGCAGACTAGCTAATTAAACTAAATAGCCCTTCTTCCCTTGCACTCTGTCTCCTATTTGGAGAAAAAGGGGATCACAGCTTAAAAAGGGGGGATGTATGTTATTTTTGGTGAATGGCAACACTGCTCATCCCACCTTAAATCACCTACAGGTCAACAACATCATTTGTTCAGTGGTAATATGGCGTGGACTTGGCTCTACAGCTCTTTCCCACCCAGTTTGATAAGAGAGCTGGACTGACTCAATGTTTCAACAGTTATTTCCTCTCATTGTCTCCGATTCAAACACACACACTCGCACACAATCGACTGTAGTTTAGTTTTCCACAGAACCTGTTTTTTATGTCTATTTCCACCACAAGTGACGTTAATCAAAGATATTTTTAAACTGCTAATGTGTCAGCTGAAGGTTAAGTATAGATGTTTGTTATGCAACGGAGCTTTTTAAATTCATATCACAAAATCTGTGAGCAAGTAGTTTATTAATCCCTTTGAGACTATTTTGGCATACTGTCTCTCATCTTTCCCAATTTTTTTACTTTTAATGTTTCCTCAACTCTGTTCCAAGAAAGCTTATTTAAGAGATCTTATCTGAGTTTTACAGCAATGAGAAAGTAAGTTAAGTATAAGTTCTCTCCAATAAAAAAGGCCATTTCTTAGCTTAAAGAAGAGTTGACCTGTACAAAAGACTTATTTTTCACACACATTGTTATTAAACACATTGTTTGTTGATGTCGAACAGTGCAATGACATGTTATGCTGAAGCATTGGATACTTCCTATGATATATTGTGTTTTATTCCTTTTCCCTGTGTGCTATTTTAAGTCCATGACTGCAGTTAAGCTAAGTGCATGTTTCCCACCTTTGTGAACAGTCAGACTCATGTAGGGAATAACAGACTATGAGCGACAGTCAAAACTGCTTATTGCAAATGATCAACAATAGGTTTGACTGAATCCCCTTAAAGGCGGGTCCCAAACTGAGTAAACATTATAATTTCTTGTTTTTGACAGATGCTAAATTGAATATGATTACTGAAATATACAAGTTGAATATGATCACTTTTTTGCTTTGACTGTGTGATGATAAGTTTATTTATAAAAAAACGACAAAGAGCGTAGGTGCGAAACAATAACCTTGCTTTTCCTAACTGAATAATGAGGATGCACTTAATCCACTTGCTCCATTACTTCACTGCCATAACTGAGGCAGAACGTGATGCATCTGGTAGACATAAGATTTTGGTGTTTTTTGAGTGTGGACTGGGCTAATTTTTGACCCACTTGGGGTAAAAACATCCACAATAGCTATGATTCTCACCAGCTGTCAAGTATCAGTAGGTATTTTAGCCTTTTAGTAACAAAGGTAGCAATTAAAATGCTTTAGTATATTAACTACGTGTTATATCTTTATGCTCTCCCTTGAAATGTAAAGAACAAATCGATTTTGTGCTTTAATACAGTACTACTGCACTGATACTAATATTTTATGCAGTATGACAGAAAAAGTCTCCAGATATTGAATGCCCATATGAGTACCATGTCTTATGCGGGGGGGGGGAATTGGATGCCAGTGTGCTGTCAGTCCTGATAATGAGTGAGTCTTGGTCATGTGTGAGTAATAAAACCCAGCACACTGTTTGTTTCCTCAACCTGACCTCTTTTCAGAGCGCACATAACTGGGATTATTACACCGACCGCAGTGATTGTTTTCAGAGGTCTCTGTTTTTAACAAAGGCCACATAAACTATGTCTTGTGTACTTGTGTGAGTGTGTGTGTGTGTGTGATTGACAGTAACAGCTTTAATGGAGCAATAGTGTAAAAGAACACAGACTATTCATCACATTTTGCTGTGATGCCAGAATTACTTTCGTCACATTTTCGTTCATCTCGTCTCTCTCTGTCCTCCTGCACAATATTCTCTCCTAATTCCTCTCTCTCTTTTTTTTTCTTGGACTCTGCTCTCTTGTCTCTTCCTCTCCCTCCTCCCCCCTCGTTTCAGTCTCTCCCACCTCCAGTCTTCCCATGGGGCCAGAGGAGATGATAAGGTGATGTCATACCTCCGCTTCCTGGGGATGTGAGTAACTGTACATTGTGTGCCTTAGGCCATGGCAGGGAGTGTGTTTGTGTAAGTGCGAGTAGCAAGTAGTTTGTGTTTTTTTTGAATGAGAGAGAGACAAGGAGGAGGAGGAGGAGGAGGAAGAGGAGGGAGTCAGTGGTGGAATGACTGCAAAAGTTGCTTTGACAAAATGTTTTTAAATGATTGCTTAAAGCCTTTTATCCCCTTATATCTGTAGCACAAACACACTTATACAGACACACAAAAGAGCAAATAAATATATTCACATAATTACAGTTTTGATTGTGTGCGCAAATTCTTGCACATTCAGTATGTGGTTAAACATCATTCTATGATCCAGATTAAAACTATATTAAGATTAACTCAACAAGCAGGAGCAAATACATGAAACCTGTATGAATGTAATATTTCAACACAATGAGGGCATGTACGACAAAAATATCTGCAAATGTTCACTTGATTTCCCACATTTGAAGGTTTTTAAAAGCATGATTACAGTGATCTTTGTCTGTGTTTATTTGACGTAAAGATGGGATCAAGTCCACAATCTTTTCCTAATCCTAAAGTTGCTATAATCAATATTTTTATTTAACAACTGATTTAAGAGTATGTGTATGTACAGCAGGTCACTCAGTGTGAAATCAGCAGGTAGTTGTCATCCGAATCCAAAGCTTTTCTCAATTTTATGAAGCATTTTAGAGTCTTTCAGCTTATTGTTTTGGTCTTGTTTTAGTTTCATCAGCATTGTTTTCAGACACAATGGACTTCTGTGTCGAGAGACTCCAAAAATGACCGTATGCTACCTGCTTGGGACCAAAAAACACAGAAAAATGACGGTTGATAACAAGCTGGTGAAAAGGAGATACAATAGGGCGATAAAAGTGCATGAACTGGACTTTTGTCAGGTGGCCACCGAAACAACTTCTATTCTACTATATTCATGTGTAAATTTGCAAGTGTTTGTTAACATGTTCACTATATCAACTTAAAAGCTGATAATAAGTTAATATGAGTTTATAGCTTGTTTGTAGCTATTGCAGGTATGACGTGTTTTAATAGCCTTTACCACCACAGTCTTGTATTAAAAGTGTAGCAGCACCAACCTGTTGCTATTCTATAGCTTTGTGTTTGTTTTTAGTTTCAAAGATCATACCTGGACATTTGGAGATCAAGCCATTTTACTAAACCCTGAAATGAGTGTCTCTACAGATTAAAAAACACCATACAGACCTGTGTGAGCAAGATTGAACCATTTAAAGCCTGTCTCTTATCTGTGGCCTTGTGGTTTTATTTGTGTGCCCTGAGTACTCTCATCTGTTGAAGCTGAGTTTAGTCCATGAGAATAAACCCAGGTTACCTATTGATCGCCGGTCTGAGTACATGCTGAACACTTCCTAATGTCAACATTACACTGAAATCTCCTGGTTTTACAGTTTTACTGAGGTTGTAACTTGTTGAGTCTTGTCTCATCCGGAGTCACAGTTCAATTTGGATTATAGGTGGTGGGATATAAATCTATAAAGATATGACATGCTTTAAAAAAATGATCGAACATGTGAATTTTACAAGTGTTACATAATGTAAAGTAAATAACATAAATTGTTTTATATCAAAAAGTACACGCACATCAAACTGAAACAGTTTTTCCACGTTAACATAAAAATGCTTCAAGTAATTTGCAACCAATAACACTGAAATGCAGTCAGGAAACTGTAAATGCGATACACGCATAAACATGTCAGCAACTGTGTGTTTTTAACTGTTTCAAATGAAATACAGCTCAGTTCACCCCTTGTTGTTGGACAGCTGACTAAACCGCCCACCGTTGTGTTACAGTAACAGACATGCTATTTTGAGCAGGAAGCTCTTGGCATTCGTTTTTAGTGAAATTATACAGACAAAATCTCTGGGAGGAGGAGGGGCCGGAATAGAGGGAGTCTGAAAATAACTGAAGGACTGGAAAAAAAGAGCCCCCCCCCATCCTCCCCCCTGTTGTCCCCGCCTGTGCGCTGAGCTCGGGGCAGGTAAGCTGGACAGCAGCAAAAAGCAGTAAAACAATGTTGAGGGTGTGCTTGCAGCACTTCCCCTATAAATCAAACATAAAAAACCACGCTGCAGTCCATCTGGGCCCAGGAGCTGCACTTTAAACTGTGATGACGTGGAGTTTTCACCTCAAACATGTTGAGTTCAGCTTATTGGTGGACTTAGAAGCTTAACAATGTGTAATTTTAAGGTTGTATCAATCATCTGTGTTGCTGACGCTGTCACATGTTCAGCTGAGTTGAGAAAGCTATTTGCTACCCTTAAGAGGCTTTGATAGATATTTTTTTAGACTATTTTTCTTGTGTAATTGCATGTTATACAGTTGTTTTTATTGTGACTGCTTGAAAGTGTTGTCATACAAATGTGTCCATATGATATTTTTATTCAATCAGTAACCATAACAAGGTTTTCATTGGCTGAGGTTTAGACTAAGATATCAGGTAGCTATCTACAAAAAGTATCAGCTTATTGTAAATCCCCTGAAAATCCCTAAAATGGCAAAAACAAGACTTGGTTCAGAATGATTTAAAAAAAAGTTCATTGATGGCCATCGCTTTAAATGAAGAATTAACATTATTTTTTAACACTACCCTTAAAAATCATTTTATGTATGTACATGTGTGCCATTTGATGTCTGCTACCAGGCAGAAGCATTAAGGTGCTGAAAGCATCGCAAGCTGAAACAAAAAGATTTTTTTAACTTTTTTTTTACACCCGTGAAAACAGATAACCTAAATCTATCAACTATAGGGCCAAAGACATAAACATTATCACCTTGAGTCAAAATACTGGCCTTCATCCATTCCAACCACCAACGGGACAGTCGTCAGTGAACATAATCCATGCTGCAATTATGTTTTTTTCTTAAATGTCAACCCATTTAGTTGTATATAACATAATCTTCGGAGCCAGAGCTGATCCAGCAGAAGTAAACAAAAGTATATTCTTTGATTTAGCATCTTCAGATTGGTCTCCCACTGGCTGACAATGCCAGTAAAAAAAATACCTTTTGACTTGCAAGCAAGATTTTAAATTTGATCTTTATTAACAAAGACATGGCTTGTCTTGTCTCAATCAGTAATGTGGCCGTAGGGTTTCGCAACTTTCTCTCCTCTGTCATCATTTTTCTCTCCCTCGCTTCCTCTTCTGACCTATTTGCTCACCTTTCCATTAGTCCCTGCTTTTCCACTCCACCCTCTCTTTCCCCTCCACCACCTCTTCACCTTCTGAGGTCAGCAGACAATGGGCCACTTCAAAAGGCCGGTTTGCTGTAGACATTCTTTCTGGAGAACGAGAGAACAATTATAGCTGCTCCTCTGGCCTGGGCACATACAGAAAAAGGATGTCGCCTAAAAACAGAAAGGAAAGGAAGCGGGGACAGAATAAAATGGGGGAGTGAGTAAGACAAAAAAGAAAGAGAGAGGAAGCCGCAGTATCCTGAAATGACATGGCCACAGCCACAACCAAACAGTATGAGATATCTGGGATGTGTGGAATGTGCAGTATTATCCATGAATAGACCTCAATGTTTGTTTAAAGATCTATTTTTCCCTCAGTTGGACAGGTTTTTTATTTTCATGTTCTGAATGACAGGAAGGGGAAAGGGAAGAGGAAGAGATAAGAGGTTAAACTTGGACGTTTCTTTCCCAGAAAGGAGACTGGGCAGCGACGCAGAGAAGAGTGGGTGTAATGGCTTTGCTTACGCATTCACTGCCAAAATAAGAATTATTCCATGACGACTTCCAGGGAAATGAAAAGAGGATAGTGTAGTGCCTTTTGCATCATGTCCTTGACACAAGTGCAGTCATGGCTTCATGCAGGAGGAGTGGGCTCTCTGCTCCTGTTTGTACATAAAAAAACAAAATTACATATTTGGATATTTTTCTGATTCACGGCGCTTGTTTTAAGATGAATTTATTCAAAGAAGTAGGAGTGTAAGACTGGATGGAAAAAAAATACATGATTAGATACAAGATGAAATTTGTCGCGATTGCCTTCAACAAAAAACTTACGACTCCATCAGGTCACTAGAAGATGGAAAGACAACTAATATCAATTAATAAAAGGCGACATAGAATTAGGTTTCCATATTTGTAGTATTTTTGTGATTAATGTGTTCAGAGTTTACACAAATGTGAATTCCAACCATCAACACATCAGCTTTATTTTTCTGTTTTTTGCTGATATCCAGGTCCAGTGGTACTGTAATGATGTCGCATTTTTAACAGTATGTAGGAATAATAAGGGCTGTCAAGCCATCGGAAAAAATTCAGTCTCTTTAACTACTGACGTTATGATTTATTCATCTAAATAAGTCTCATATATCATCTATTAGTATATCAGTTTCTGAATATTTACATCCTGTCTGAACTTTTCTAAAAGATCAGTTCAGTTCTGTGCCTTAATGCTGTGTTTGTTTGATGAATGGACAAAAAAAAACTACACACACACACACATTGTAATTATCATTACAATTACCTTTTACAAAGTGCATGGTTGCTTTATCAGTGACATATGAGGTCAGGGGCATCACACAGCACAATAAATCTGCATGCATTTTTCTGTTAATCAAAATGAATTTGTTACTTTGAAAGCAACAATGAGAATCATCATCATCATCAGCATTGTCACTTTATTGTCTGTAAATCATCAGCTTCCTTTCAGTGACCTTCATAACGGTCCTGAAGTTTTGAGTTCTGTGTTAATGTTTTTATAGGATACAAGTGAAAAATACTTTTGAACAATACAACACGACTGAACAGTGGGCCCTTTCCTGCATTCTGAACGTCATCAGGAAGTCAAAAACGTCACAGATACTTTGAAAGACAAACTAATAAAAGGTGTTTTCAGCAGAAGGAACCGGAACTCAGTATCCCATAGGATGCTGAGTAATATGTCAAAACATCAGCTGCCACGGTGTCCGCAAAGGTTCGCAGAAACTAATATCCTGACTTTAATCATATTGTTTGCCTGCACATGTGAGAATGAATGCGTGCTAAAAAAAAAAAAAAAAAAAATCTCTTGTGTCGAGCTGTGGCGTAAGTGTCAGTGGTGTGAATTCCTGGGATGCTAAACGGATAAAAGGAAGCAAAAAGAGGCATGACTTCACTGCTAACTGTTCCATGCAGGATATTTTTGACCATCACAGGCGTCATCGCTGCAGTAGGTCTGTGTGTGAGAGTGTATTTGTGTATGTGAGACATCACAGCTGAGAGGATAGGCCAGCTTCCTGTGTGTGTTTTTGTGTGTGTGTGTGAGTGTGTGTGTCTGTGCCTACTCAAGTAAAACAATGGATGAGAACTGTCCCATATTTGCGGAAGCACAACCAGTGATTTAGAGAGTCATACTGCAATCGTGTGAGACACTGGGTTGAAGCTGTGTGTGTGTGAGTGTGTGTGTGGGTGTGTGTGTGATAGTGTGTGTAAGTACAAGCTGTACTGAGTGCAGGTGTGACAGGGGGAAACAATCACGCAATCTATTATCCTCCATCTCTCAGAGGACATTTGTGCGATCATGTGCAGAGTCTGTTGATGGTCCATCCAGAGACGAGTTCCTCTGTTTCAGCGGACCAGCAGCTCACATTTTAACAACTATCTCAATCAGTTCACTACAAAAGCAATTATTATAATAATTAGTGATAAGTCAAACATGAATTAAGGGATGTCGCACAGAGATCCTTAACGTTTTCTACCTGGATATAAATGGTACAGTTGTTTTAATGAGTTAAAAAAAAATAATAAAAACAATAGTGATTCAACAATATGCATGTATTTGTTGCTTGTGTCAGCTGACCACTTCCTTATGCACCAGAAATGGCCTCTCAGGTTTAAAGAGTAGTTTGACAACTCACTGAAATAGTGCAGCTACTCCTAGATTGCATGTTAGCAAGCTGCATAAAGCCACTGTGAAATAGCAAAGGGGCTTTTTCGTATAAACATCAAGTGATTAGAGTCAAACATGTCGCTCAGCATACAGACAAGATGCAGTATAAACTGTGTGAGTTTCCCTTCTTGTATTCTGCGTCTAAACCCTAAAGGATCTATTGGCTGACAGACGCCATTAGCTCCGGCTCTGAGGGGAAAGCTGCGTGTTTGGAGCCTCTGCAGAATGTGTCTATCCAGCACAAATCATCTATTAGGAAAACAGTTGCCGTAGGGCCAACCACAAGCATCCGGGCAACTCTCTGGGTTGTCAAAATGCTCCCTCTTGCTCTCTCTGTCCCCCTTTTTTTTCTTTCCCTCTCCCCCCACCCCTCTCTCTCTGCCTTCCTCCCCTCTTGTCTCAGAGAACAGTAGCAGATGGGGAGACCAGTGTCAGCATTTCCAGTTGGATCAGCTGACGGATATGCATCCCCTGTTTCCGTTCCTGTTGGTGTGTGTGTGTGCGTGTGTGTTTGTGTGTGAGTGGTTGCTTGTGTGGAGGAGAAAGGTGAAGGGAATAGCATGCATACAGCAACTTTGACAAAGCATCTCTGTTTCCATGATGAGGCCACCAGAACAGGATGAGAGCAGAGGAGGAGCACAGAGGGGCAGAGCAGAGGACCAACGGGGGTTCAATCACTTCTTTTATCCACAGAAATGGGTCATTATCTGATAAGATTATGTTCCATGGACCTAATTGCACTGTATTTCTTGTTTGTGGAGATGGATAATGGAGATTGATTAAAATAAAATAAAAAAAAGGTACAATAAAACATGATGGATAAAGCTGCTTCCGTATAGCTCTGCATTTTCAAAATCTTTCTGAAGTTCCTCATTAAGGCTCAGATTAAATAATAGAAGTATTGAATTGAATCAAGAGATGGAGAAACAGAAAGAAAGTAGTCAGAAAAACTGATCTGGTGAGATATGTAGATAGAAATACGTGCAGTATATATTGGCAAGCTTAACTTGGTTTGCATTGGAGAAACGCTAACAGAGAAGAACAAATAGAAATAGAAGGAATGCTAAGAAAAAAACGATGAGGAGAAAAGCATTAAGACAGAGATGGAGGTTAAAGGAGGATGGAAATTGAGAGTTGGGGAGGAAAGGAGAGTAAAGAAGGACAGAACTGAGGAAAAGAGAGAGAGAGGAAGAGTAACAGATGAGAGAATGTGTCCCAGTTCCAGGGTGTTTATGCGTTGATCCGTGTGTGTGTGTGTGTGTGTGTGTGTTTGCTAGAGTGGTTTGTGTTGCAGGGATCTTGGCTGCTGTCAGGCTAGGGGAGTCCCAGAGGAAGCCAGTCCTTGTTCAGTTTACAGTGAATGATTCCCTTCCTGCCCTGCACAGCCCTGCAGGCCAATGGCCAACCAGGTCTGTGTGTGTGCATGTGTGTGTGTGTGAGTGTACTGCTGTGCTGCTTCTAAGGGTGACCTGGTTGAAAGAAGGAGAGAAACAGTTCTGTAAATGAGAGGTCACAGGTTGTGTAATAGTCAATGTTTGTCCACCAACAGCCATGTGTCCGGTCAGTGTCCTTAGCTCAGACTGACCTGCCTGTTTTTTATTTGCACACCACGTGCTTTTGGAAAAGAAGAGTTTTTTTTGTGCATGTGCATGTGTGTTTGGTAACAAGTAATTTTTGTGTTTATTTCAGCACTTGTTGCATGATCCTTAATATCTTTATTTCTTTGGGTAGCAATCTTTCATTTATGAAAATCGAGAAGAAAAAGACAGAAATGATTTATTACCGAGTGTGTTAAGTGGATTGCAAAGTCATCAAGTGTTGGGAACAGCACACAGACCTTTCACTGAATTAAAAGTGTCAGTACTGAACTGTTAAAATACTTTAATGCATTCAAATTGCTTTCTGAGTGCACTAAAAAACAAATAATTAGGAAAATATAAAAGAAGTTGATCGTTTCAGTAATAACAACACATCATGTTTTATTAGCTGTCTACTTATATGTGATATCTCACAAGGAAACAAGTTCCTGTCTCTGTTGAGTAAAATTTATGTTATTTTCCTTGGAAGTCTTGTGAAGAAAAAGGATGAAGTAGCATTACAAAAAATAACACTGTAATACCTTAGGTGACACTATTGCAAGTCTAGTGGTGCTGACGCTCACTAGACTCACTAGAAAAGTAAATATTAGTTATTCAGCAGAGGGGCTGATGACTTTTATTTTAATATTTTCAAGAAAACAAATCAGGTTATGGAAATTGAGATTATAAAATAATTAAGATCTAATCTTACATTTAAAAATTAATCATCAGAAAGTGTTTTTTTTTAACTGGAAAATGTAGAACTATTGCTCAATTTGAAATATTAATTTGTCACACTCTTGGAAAAGTAATAACTCCACTGTTATGTTCCTTGCCAACTCTGTTTAAATCCGGCAATGATATGGAACTTGTCGGAGCCATGAATCAGCTCCAGTCCTCTCAAACATTTTAAACTACGTTCCAGTGTTTCCTGCAGGATCTTTTTCCTGGCACTGCCGCCTCTGAAACGGCATTTCAGGCAACGCTCTGTTTCAGCTGTTACACATTTAGTGTGGATTAGATGTGCTGGTGTCATCTGTTACATCTTAGTAAATGCTATCATCTTAATTAGAGAACAGCACAACAGAACTTTACTGAAACTGGTAAAAATGTTGTCTATCTAAAAGGACAATGGATACGATAACTTGGCCAGCATCTTCATGGAAAGAGTCCATAAGGCTGCATCAAACTTTATGCTTTTTAAGTACTGAACAGAGTTTAAAAATGTGAAAAGTGTCCAAGGTGCAAGAGGTTGTCACTGAAAGTTAGCTCAGATTTTTGGTCCAGTTTCTTTGACCAGATATTTGTTATGTAAATCATAATAAAACAAATGTTACACTACTTTTCATTCAGACAAGGATTGTAGACTGTAAAAAAAGAGAAAAATAAATTATAGTTTTTAAGATACTGAAAAATTCATCCCCAGAAGTGATTTTCACCAGCTTAAAATATGAACAATGCCTCTGTTATTAAATTTAGAGATATTTCAATTGCACAACATTCAAATTATTTAACAATAGAGGATTTGCTGATGGGCTACAAACATTATTTTAACTGTCATAAGCTAAATGCAGCGTTTAAAGCTGACTTAAAACACATTAATAACAGTGACAGTGTGTTTCTTAGTTTTAGGCGTGTTATTCATGTTTTTCTTTTACTGAAAATGATGAAACCCTCAGTCTCAGCCTTAACAAACACCACTGAACCTGAGGCAATGCTGCCATCTTGTGGCCAAACATGGTCATTCTCTATACTTGTGAGGCAGAACATGTCTGTAATGATTACCTATAGGAGAGTAATATTTTATTCAAAAATCAAATAACAAAGAGTCCAAATAATAATAATAATCAATAATAACTCAAACTTTATTTAATACATTAAATACACTTGATAATATAATATGTAGGCTACTACTTGTAAAAAAGGTGGTCACATTACCATTTTGCTGCTTTTACGTGTAAGTTTATAAACAATATCCATTACAGTGTTTGGTAAAATCACATTTTATTAGAAATAAAACTAAATATAAATAAATATTCACAATAGTATATTGTAAGAAATATATATACACAGAAAGATTTGCTGGGCGTGAAGCTGAGCCACTTTGCCCGGTGAAAGAAAACTTTTCATGCCTTCTGTGGTCCAAGTCAGGATGGTCAATATTTGGTCCATCTCTGCTGCCTTATAATCAGATCAAATCATTCACAAAAAAAAAAAAAATCAAAAATAACATCACAGATTACTGGAACAAAGTTTTTCACAACTGCTTTTCTGATTATCAGGTGACTAAAGCACTTGGTAACAATTTGATTACACAATATAAATATACAATCATACAAATGTTTCACTTTAATCATTGCTAACCCCTTTCAAATACAAGGCTGTGAGCATTTTAACATGTCTTATCACCTCCTTTGACCTACAGTTGAAACTTTTAAAATGTTCTGCCTGTTTTGTACAAAAGGACCTTTTGAAAAATTACTGACATTCCACATAAAACACAAATGGTTACAGAAACAGGCGTCAAACAGGCTTAAAGAGATTAAAAGTATTTACCAGGAAGATTGTCAGTCATTCAGAATCGGGTAATTAAATGCCAGATGGCGGGATTTTTCTTTGTTTTTACTGCTTCACTGGTTTCCTTTTGTACCAGATGTAATCAACTATAGAATTGTTTCTGAGTCTCTGTGTGTGTTGCTGTTTTCCCACAGTGATTTTTCATACTAGGGTTCAAAATGAACACCTATTTATCAAGACTGACATGCACCGAAACCTCACACACTTTCTGCTCACAGTAAGAAGATGCTATATGTGCTTACACGCAGAAAGTACACTGGACTTTAGTTTACATCACTGTAAGGATCATATAGGTACAGTATAAGCTGCTTAGCCTGATCACATATTCTCTACATAAACAAGAGAACAATTTGATTATGAATATTAAATCAGAGCTTGTTCAAACTGTAAAAACAGCACTATTTGCCACAGGCTTCAGCGCCTTATTGTACTGATGTTAAATGACCTTTAATTGGGATACTTTGCCCAGCATAAAAAGGCACTTTCAATGTGCATTTAAAGACTTCAGCGAGCGTGTCCGTGGTTCCTGTTGCCGTCTTGCGTTACATGTTGCCTGCAGGCCTTGGCAGGAAAAAGATGGCCTTCTGACCCTGGTGGGTGTCTGGTCCTGCTTTGGGTTGGCCGTTCCTCTTCAGCCCAACATACCAGTTGTACTTCTGAGAGCAATATGTGTTGTAGTGGTTTTCTTCATACTTCTCCAGGAAGTAACACTCATCGTTCAGTGCTTGCTGAGACAAGAAAAAACAAAGGGGAGAGGTTCAGGGTTGGCAGAAGAAAGCTTGTTTTACTGTAAGTCTTTTAATTCTTTCTGTAAAATTGTTTTGTCGTAGAGTAAATACCAGTGTAAAGTGCTAAATACTAGAAATAAGAAACTGCAGGACAAATGTGTAACTCCTGAATGGCTTAAGTTACTCATCTGTTGTTTATAGGTCCCAGATACAAAATATTTTTCACAGCTACTATGATATCATGTGGAAGATCACTCAGTCATCTTCTTACACTGTAATTTTCCAGTCTAAAACAGTTGTGGAAATAACCAAGGTTGTTACAAAACAGTTGTATTTAGTGACAAGTTAATAGTGTTTACAGGATATGACAAAATGATCCCCAATTTTGAAACTATTACAAATAAGTTGGAGTCAGACAGGATCTTGTTTCATAATGTAAAAACTCACTGATCCGTAAAGGCGTCCTTTCTTGTTCATAGCCAGGTACCTTCCTGTCATCTCACCCTTGATGAGCACCACTCCTACACTCACAGCCTTCAGCCTCAGGATATCTGCAACACACGTGACACTGTTTAACATGACATGGCTGCATGAACTTGTTTTATTTTCAAGGATAAAATGGACGTAAGCTTATTTAAACATAACATAACCTTCCTTTTTCTTTACTGAGATAAATATTTGCTCGGCATAGGCACTGTTTTCTGAATAAATGTGCACACAGGGTAAAGACTTATGATTACAGACCCAAATCACTGAGCAGCTTTACCACAACTGCTGCGATTACATACCTTCCTCAAGAGGACGTTAACTGTTTATTTAGTTTGTCGAACCCATGAGTCTAAACATTCTTTCATTTTCACAAGTTCAAAGTAAGTTTATTAACTCCAAAAATTTTAGTTTTATATCCTCTCTTTTGTTTATTATTCTTTAACATCCAGGAATACTTAATTAGTTAGTTATCAGCAAAGTTAGAAGTTGTTAGAAGTTGTTAGAAGTGTTAAAAGTCAAAGTATTGAAGTGTAGACATGAGTTACATGTATAATTTTACTTGAATATTTTCTCCACTTTTGGATGACTCCTGTCCATATCTGTTAGTTTATTCCTGATTCTGAGATACAGCAACCAATCACATATTAAAAATAAAGAAAAAAATAGTTCTTTTCTCACCGTAAGGGTCATTTTCCTGCCTGCTCCCATTCACAGTCCCATCAGGTAAAATCCTCAAGTGATATCCTCCATTCTGGCAATACAGTCTGGTCAGTATCCGCTGCTCCTGTCTGGTTAAGTCCAGAGACGCAGGTCCGAACGGCAGCACTGTAACGTCTCCTTCAGACATCCTGCAGAGAGTTTGAGGCTTGGACGAAGCACAGTGGCGTCCCTGTGTCTGCAACGACAGAGCAGATTCACCGTGATCAGTGTCCCTGTCACCTGGACTGTGTCTGAGACATGAGAGAAAGCAGGAAGGGGAGGACAACGACGCCTTCATGATGATTACGGGAAATGCCTCCTTCCCCAAACCTTCCTCACTCCCTGTCTCCCTCTCTCTGCCTCTCTGTTTCTCTCTCTGTCGACCTTTAAAAGGTTCTCTATTTTTTTCATAAGGTGATAAAATTCGGGGAATCAGATCTGGATGGAGGCCAGGCTGAGCCACATGACCAATCTTGTTTTCCAGCTTAACATCACTTAAATTCCCTCTTTGTGAAAATGACTTCCAGATGGCAGTGATGCAATTTCACCTGAAATCAGTGCAAGGGCAGAGAACAAAAACTGACAACACATGGACACAACAAAGAGCAGAGAAACTATGCTGTAATGACTTTTCCTCCCAGCTTGAAATGTTGCAAGTGCCAGTAATAGACTAACAAGTGTATGCAACAGTTTAACTGATGATACTGTGATCCGCAAGTGAAACACAGGAGCGATGTTCCCTGCACTGCTTGACGCAAAAAGGTTTTGACACCTTGCAAACAGCTGGTTTCAACCAACTACATTTTACCAACAGTCAAACAAATCTCCTGCAGCCACTTGAAATCTTTCCGCTCCTCCAGCTGAAATCCATCCAGCCCTGCCTGTCTTACCTTTGGGCTGTCTGCTTCCTCAAAAGCTTATCCATATAAAAAATAAAAAAAGTCAAGCCCATTTAAAGCCACAATGTCAGTGTAAATCTCAATATCACCAGAGGGTACAGATCTCAGAGCAGCAGTGACTGTCACAAAGCCCAGAAAAGGAGCTGGAGAGCAGTAAAAGGAGCCAG
Source organism: Ctenochaetus hawaiiensis (assembly GCA_029783645.1). Classification (NCBI taxonomy): domain Eukaryota; kingdom Metazoa; phylum Chordata; class Actinopteri; order Acanthuriformes; family Acanthuridae; genus Ctenochaetus; species Ctenochaetus hawaiiensis. The sequence continues at coordinate 15,918,453 of JAPZDY010000006.1, read as the reverse complement.
TCAGCAGTGTTACTGTAAAACTCCAGTCTTGTTATCATTTGTAACCAGAGGTAGCGTATAACTGCAACAGAGCCAAGCTAGCCCACATCTGGAATGTCTCGGAAAGGCATAAGGAACAGAGGGAGGTTGAGGGGAACGAAGTGGGAGAAGGAAAGTGAAAGACAGAGCAGTTCAAAGCCACAAGAGGAATGTAAGGCCTACCCACTTACAGCAATTTTTTCCCTAAGAAAACAAAAACCTAGAGAAGAACGATGTATTACGGGATATGAGAGGACAGTTGGTGCCAGACTGGCCCTCGGGGAACTTTGGACAGAGTTACTGGTGAAGGGATGACGTCAAAAGTCCAAACGTTGACCGAGTGCAGAGTCAGAGTGCAGAGGCGTGGGAGGAGAAATCAACCTGTGTGTATGTTTGGAAGATAGTCTGGAATGACGTATGCTGTGAAGTAGGGTAAAGTTCAGCTAGAAATGACAAAATAATTTTGATTCATGCGTGTGTCACTTAAAGTAAGCCTATAAAAAACAAACATGCACAAACACATACATGCCGGATCACCCAGATTAAAAGTATCAACTTGCTTTCCTGGCATCAAAAGATCGTCATCTGTTATTAGTGAATCAGCGGGGTAGATTATTATTTACGCATTCTCACACAAATAACAAGGCACCTTTGATCAAATGAATCAGTCACCCACCTGTGAGGAAGTGATGTGACTGGGCCAATGATGAGCCAGCATGTCCTCCTTTTTTTCCCCTCTTTTTTTTTTACTGAGCTGTGGGTAAAACCTGCTCTTGGTGTCTTTCCTCCACCAGAGAAGTGGCTGGACTTTAGAGGCCTTACTGTGCATGTTGGTATTTGTACCCTGTCCACCCTACCTCCACCTCACCACCCTTTGAACAACATCAGAGGGCTCATTTTAACAGGCCAACGTCAGGACTAAAATTATCGCACTAGAATAGAGAGAGAGAGAGAGCTACTGAGACGGAGTGACGCAAGTGTCCAGTCTGTGGGATCCAGCCAGAGCCTGGAAATGAGCAGCGCTGCCCGTCTGACTGAGCGCTGATACATTCTTACAGCAGTGTCCTCCTGGAGACACCAGCCAGCAACACAATACAAACATTTATAAAAGACACAAAGGAGGATGACTTCAGCTCCCTGAATTATTCTTACATAAGCACCTCTTCCATGGGGATACTTAGGTCACTTTACAGGCTCATAGGACTTGCTTCACATTCCTGCAGAGTTTAAAAGTGTATTCATCAAATATATAAATGCTTTTGACAATAATTAACCCACATACAGTAAATGTCCTCATTGCATAAATGCAGACAAAGTCGTAAGAGGCATGAGGTCAGAGGAAGCTGGTGTCTCATTTTAGAGGAAACGCTTCATAAACATAAATGTGAATGATGTGTCTATTTTTAAAGACGTAACTGATGGTAAGCGAAGTGTCACTGTGCCTCTCAGCTTGCAGTTTCGTAACAGGAGTGAGCAAAATGAGAACGCTGACATTCTTTCTAGACAGTTTCTGTCTGCAGACAAAGATATTGGACTTGTAATAGACTCTCATCCAAACAGCTTGTGAAAAGAAAAAAGCCAGAGAGATAGCTGTGTTGATTTACGAAGGAAGAAAGAGCACACAGACCTGTTATTGTGATAGAAGAACAACTCTTAAGGGAAATAAATCATGGTAGAGGCTAAGAACTCATAATTTTGCAGGAGACACCAGAAGCATTCCCCAAAGCCCTGTCATCTATATCGTGATAACTTCCTTAGTGAATGCATTCAGTTGAAAAATATATATTTTGCAGGGTTGCTGACATCTCTTAAAATAGTGAAAATGGCCTGTAAGGACTCTGCAGTCTTCCTGTCTATTTTTGCACAGTTTCACTGTCTGCCTCGCACTTGCATGACAATAAACAGCAGTAGTGTGCAGGCTGAGTGAATTATTCATTGCGGTTGCGTCCTCTTCTAATGGATACTTCAAGCTCTTCTCTCTATAATTCATTCCCTTTCTGCATTTTAAAAACACCCAGGCTTTCCAAGTTGTTAAATTCTGAGGCATGAGACTATGATAAGAATGTACAGCAAAAAAAAAGTCAGTGCACTGCCAAGAGGGTCTGACCTACTTTTCTATCACCTGTTCAGTCTGAGTTTTCTGAGGATTTTTCTTTTTTTTTTAAACAGCTGTTTTACCTCAGTATACCAGGAGATGGCAGAATAGGTCTGTTTGGGCAAATATACAGGAATTTCTATCAATGTGCAAAGTCCCTGTAACTGTAAACTGTAAACATAAATAAATAGCCTAAAGTAGTTCTACACAAGTGATTTCAAAAGTGGGGGGCTCTTGTTCTTGTGCAAGCCACCAGGGGGCACTAGAGGGATATCAGAAAATTTGAGTGAAATTGATGTATTATTATTATTATTATTATTATTATTATTATTATTATTATTATTATTATTATTATTATTATTATTATTATTA
>JAPZDY010000006.1:15897587-15915868 GCA_029783645.1 Ctenochaetus hawaiiensis | reverse complement strand
GGGATGGTCACCCTCCGCTGGGAGAGGACGACCTGCTCACAGGGAGGAGCCAAGTGGAGGGTGAAGCAGAAGGTAAGTAACAGTGAATTACACATGGTTTATATGTTTGCTCTTTCATAAGCAACATCTGGAGAGCTTAAGGTGTGTTTTATAATATGGTTGAAACTGAAGGGGAAACCACATTTCAACACAAGTTAGAATCTAGTAAAAGAGCAGGTTTGGTTTTGAGTAAAGAGTGAAAAAACAGTCAGCCAGGTTGGCAAACAGGCTGGTTGGTAGATAAGTGTATTTACTTTGATACTTAAATACAAGTATTAGATAATACAAGTTTTCTGGAGTATTTCCACTTTATACAACTTTATATTTCTTCTCCACTACATTTAGTGGACATTATTAGTTACTGTTAATGAGTTTATAAAACACAGCATTTTATTTAAAAATTAAAGTTATTTGGACAGAAACTGAGAACCGCTGCACTTAGCACTACTTTTTTAATGGCTAATATTTCAAGGTCAGTTATTTACTTTGTTAATCTGAGTTAAAGAGATGCTATTTTTGCATCCTGGTGCAGCACCTCTGATTTCTGATAAAGTAATAAGTAAGAAGAGGAAACATCCTTTTGTATTCTTTTTTAAGATAACAGATTGATGATCTTGTTTTCTTGAGCTAAGCAAAGCTCTTTTTCTTAAATTATTGGCATTTAAAAAATAATGCATTCACAGTTGTTCTCAGCCTCCTAGCAGGATTTTTGGGTAGAATACAAATTAAATGCACTGAAGTCTGCAAATCACTGCCTCCTGCTTGGTTGTTGTAGATACACATTAATAACTTTTAATTTCTAACACATTTAAGAATTTTTACTCTAAATTCACTCATTACTTTATACTTTAAAATACAGTTACTGACATTGCAAACACTAAATGTACATTTCTGATACAACATAAACATTCTTGGGTAGTTTCTTTAACAAATAGCTTCTTTCACTAAACCAGGGGTGTCCAATCTTTTTTTCCTGAAGGCCACATACAGAAAAATATACAAGGGACTGAGCCACTCACTAAGTGAGGTATACTGCCTCAATTCTAATGCAATTATGTTAGTAAATAATCAGATGCAGGTAAATTACGTTTGATAATTGAACATACTTGAAGAAAAAAAGCCTCCATCACAGCTGTCCATTAATGGATTTTCATTTTATTTTTTACAAAAACTTTGGCAGGTCATTCTCTCAGTGATTGAATCAGATTGCTTCATAGTCCTGTATGAAGGGAGGGCGACTTTAGTGAGGCACGGTTTTATGAAGTTACCATCTGAGAAAGGTTTCCCATGTAGGGCGATGAGTTGAGCTACTTCATAGCTGGCTATTGTGACATTTTCTTGAGTTTTGTTAACATGGAAAAAATACTGTTGCTGGGCTAGCAGGCTAGCTGTCATTTGCTTCACCTTCTCTTCCTGCTCGGCGCCAGTGTCGGACCTGAAGGTCGGTAGTTTACTCTTTCATCACGGCAACAGTTTAATTGCAAATCAAACAGACAAATTTTCCTTTAGTTTTTATGACGAAATATTAATTTATCCACCGAGTCTAAAATTTTCAGCACTCACTTACGATCTTGCGTTTCTTCTGTACCGCCATTTCTGGTGACCCTGAGCAAATTTTTTCGTTGCTTGTTTTGCTTTGTAGAGAGGCTGCCTTCATGACAGTAGCTCCACCTGGTGTTGAAACTAAGAAGTACAATACAGTTATAAAATATTATGTGCGGGCCATAATCCATTATATTTATAGACTTTGATAAAGGCAGATTAAAAATGGGTGGTGGGCCGCAGTTGGCCCACGGACCGTAGTTGGGACACCGCTGCACTAAACGAAAAGGTAAAATCATGCTTATTACCTACTAATATGTTACTGTATGGTCAGAGTTACATTTACAAATAACTTTGAAATATTAGATAATTACCTAGTAGATAAACACAGCTCAGGCAGCATGTGGTGCTTTGCATTTACCTCTGCTGTCTATTTCAATGACAAACATCAGAAGTCACAGACTGTCGAGGAGGAAGAGAAGGAGGGAGAGAGGAGGGAGCAGGAAAGGAAGAAGGAGGAGCAGAGAAAGGCAGCAGAAAAGGCAGCCACAAAGGAAGCTAAGGGTCTTTTAACATGTTTGACCAAACCCCTGATGGAAAAGAAGATGAAGATGAAGAGATGAAGGGCAGGCAGAGCTCATTATGCTTTTGTAAATGTTTGCCATTGTATTGTCAATGATTGTTTGTCAATGGGTTTTTAATAACACCCTGCAACCCCTGTTATTTAAGGGCATGGAAAACTTTTAGGAACCCCTTTGCTACACAACACAAAACCTGCCTACAAACTATTACAAAACAGGGTTTAAAATTCCAGTGGCCCTTTAGTTGACCAAAATTTGCACAATATTTAAAAAGAATCAGTTGTTCTTTTGTCATTGTTTGGTAGTTGTAACATATTTTCTTTCCCAATCAGATGAAAAACACAATTAGAATACGCTGCATACACAGACATGTGTCTTTCTTTCATTAAGGTGGCATTATAATAATATAATATAATAATAATAACATATAAATAAAGTAATGAAATGTTAAGATACCAATGACCTGTCTATGTGTGACAGCATGTGTGACAGTGGGATTCATTTTGAGTTGGACATTTATTTTTCTTAATGATGACTGAAGTTGAAACTTGTCGAGGATATCTGAGTTGTGAGGGTCTGAAGAACTTAGCTTATCGTCTGTCATTTGATTCATGTTTCTAAAGAGGAAATGGAAACATGCATGCATATTTTTAGCCATCAAGTCGGTAACAACATTACTGTTCTCACAACAGGAAGCTCTTTTGGAGAGGTTGATGTGTAGGATGAAATTAGAGACTAAAAAAATCTAATTAACATCGTCTTGATTGGCCATAAAGCATGTTAGCACTGATATTGATGAGAGATACCATCTTTAAATACATTTAGTCATACTGATGTGAATGGAAATTCCTTTTTAATTGAACGCCTCTCCTTCCCTCCTAATAGATTTAGTTTATTTTGTAAGATTGGAAACTATTTCTTTCAAAAATAGATCAGATTTTGTCCCTTTTGGCCAACTGTCCCTTTTTTAAATGTAGGCATATTTATTTACAGCCAATGAATCATGCAACATGTACCTCACTAGAAACTGGCTGATTCTGGTTTTTGAACTGGCCTCCTGCATCTTAGACTTCATACACAAACAGGCTGCAACTTCCTGTAAATGACTCTATATATGTCACACTGTGACAGATGGAGAAACGAGCAAGATGTACTGTGTTTTGGCGGAGGAACTAGCACGTCTAAATCTGAACTGCTTTCACACAGTAACCACAAACGCAAACTGTGCATGTGTCAGAGACATGCATGCAATATTATAATGTATAAAAAAAGTATAAAAACATGTCATAATTTTAATGGTTCGGCAGCAACGGCATGGATTGCAATATACAGATAGTACACTGGGAGTTTATATTAGACTAATTCTAGATTAAAATATGAACCTATATGATAAGAGTGAGCGAAGTCACGAAATGCCGATAAAATAAATAAATAAAAACTTGTTGCTGTGCAACATCGTTCCGACAGAGGGCGCCACAGAGCAATGGAGGCACTAATCCAAGGCAGATACCTCTCCACAGAAATTCCCCACTCCACTTGAAATGACATCAGCGCCTCCTCCCACCAACCAGGCTCTCATCCCGCTGCATGCAAAGATTGACTATGTTCGGGAAGATGTGATACTCGATTCGGTCCTACTTGGTTAAGTGTGTATGCTAGCTTGACTGACAGGTATCAGCTGTCTCAACTCAGGATACCTGTATAGCTGCACATAACCCCATGGCAGGAATTTGATTACAAACATTCAGTTATTACTCTCTCCAGACCAACTTCCCATTTTAATTCCCATTTAATAAAAAGATTTTCTAAGGACAGGGGAATCAGAAGTTGCTTCCAAGAGCTTTAAGTGACCAAATTATAACCTCAGAAACACCCATGTTTGTCACCAGCCACTTGTTCATGAGCATTCAAAAAGATTTATTGGTCTGACCTTTGACCTAAACACCCTTTCGGTTTGGTTATGAACACATTGTACTAATTTCTCATCGGTCTAGGTCATGTGCATGTACCATTGACAGGTGATCATCATAATGCAAACATTAATTTGCATTTTATCTAAAATATTATTGTTTGTGTTTCATGAAATTGCAATTTGGTTGGAATTTCCCAAATGCAGCGGACTTGTGCACAAAGATTTAGTGAGAGTGATAACTGTGGATTAGTAGGCCAATTGTACAGTGTTAAGTTCCCTGTTGAACTGGACCACCAACTCCGTCCAGACCAAACTTTTACATTAAATTATTAGATTTCCATAAATCTTTTGAAGGACATTCATCATCCCCAGATGAATAATTCCTTTGACTTGACCTCAAGTGGTGGCATCAGAGTGAGGTTTTTAGCTTGAGAAACAGATCTTCACAGCCATGAATTGCAATGAATTTGTAAAAGATACAAAATGACCCAATTTCTGGATTCCTTGACTTTTTGTCTGACACCCAAATCAGGAAAAAACTTATATTTGCCCGGTGTTGTTTTAGAGCAAATACCCTAAACTAACAAAATGTATGTGAACAACAGCTGTATTTTGTGTTTAGTGTTATGAAGCAAAAGTAGCTAGCATGTCAAATGGCTAATATTATATGTGAAACATCAGCATCATTCCATGATCACTGTAACCTTGTTCACATTTTTAGCACAAAGCACCGTGCCCACAAGTACACTTTCACACAGCTGCTTGCTGTATCGATTAATGTGTATGTGCTAATAATGTGCAGGATTTCACAGTAATATTGCAGATGATGTGAGTGGGGCTAATTCTTCTACTGGGTATCCTAACCTATAAAAACATATACAATTTAAAGGTTAATTTATATGTTTCATCTGCAGAGTAACTTGGCTGAGGACTTAAAAATAAATATAGTGGAGTAAAAAGTTTTCTTAGAAATTAAGTGTATTGGAAATATGCTGTGAAATAGCATAACATAACATACAATAGAAGAAAAAAACAAACAAAAGAACCTCAGAGTGAGCCCTCGTTTCTTTCTCCTCATGTCTCTGGTGGAGAGTAGCTCACCGCACATCCGCCCCCGTAAAGTCAGCTCTGCGGCCGAGCCCTCTGATTGGCCGAGAGGGCCGTCAATCAACGGATTATCCTTGTACGGGTAGGTTGATTACTCTCTGCAAAGCTGAGCTGAGCGGGTCTGGGGAGAAAAGCAGTGCATTTAAAACCGCCCAGGGGAGCCACCGCATTTTACGAGACTAGTTTTGTTTTTTAGCTGCCTGCCACCTTCCCTCCCTCCTCGCGCCCTTGCTTTGACTCGGTCCGGTCCACAATGACTTGGTCGCGAGGAATGCAGCACCGGTTTACCTGAGCTTGTGTTGTCTTTGAAAACCCACCTAAAAACCCCCCACTTATTCTGCTGTGACTTTTTTTTTCTTTTATTTCATTTAATTGGATGCCGTGTCGAAGTGCTGCAGTTGCTGCCACTCTGACAGAAACAGGAGGACTCTTGCTTGTGTTAACTTAAGTGTTCACGTTAAATAAAGAAAAAGCGAGGTTATGTAGGGAGGCATTTCTCTCGGACACATCTCCGCTTCGCTGTTTACATGTTGTAATTGGATTTTCCATCATTTCCAGCAGCAGAAGCAGCAGCAGCAGTAGTAGCTCAGGTTTTCCTCCCTCCCTCCTCCTCCTTGTTCCTCCTTCTCTTGTTCGGAGCTTTTTTCGCCGGGTCTTCCAGGTTGTGTCGAGGCCGGTGGTGGCGGTGGTCGTGGGAAAGAAGATGGGACTACCTGCGCTGGAGTTCAGTGACTGTTACCTGGACAGCCCGCTGTTCAGGGAGCGACTCAAGTCCCACGAACTGGAGCTGGACAAGACCAACAAGTTCATTAAGGAGCTGATTAAAGACGGCAAGGCGCTGATCCAGGCTTTGAAATGTAAGTGGAGGTCTAAAATTGTGTGTGTGAGAGTGTGTGAACTGACACCCATCCATGCTGTTTTAGTGCATGTGGTTATGACAGTGCTTTTGGCAAAGATGAGATGCCTTCAGGTGCGTTTCTGTGCAAAAAGAGATGACTGAACTTCTCTGAAGTCTATCTTAGCTGGACTCATATGCAGTACTCTCACTTTTGCGCTCTATGACTGTGTGTGTGAGTGTGTGTGTTACTGATAAGACTGTAATAGTTAAGGCGGGTGAATTTGAGTGAGCAGTGCATAGTGTCCCCTGGAGCTGTCAGCACATTTGCCCCCCCTCACACACCACCACCTTACACTGTGAGTGGAGGGGTGCATGTTTTACTCACACTGATGAGTGCTGGTATGTGTGTGAACGTGTTAAAGGCTGACATGCTGTTTAATGTTTACAAGGGGTTTAACTTTGCCCCTCTAATTGTTGTTTAGGTGATTCAGTCAGTGAAAACAAGCCTATTACTCTACAGGTTTGCTTCTTTTTGCTATTTGATGAGAGACGGTGGAACAAAATGTCACCATATTGTTTTGTTTTCTCTTGTGATATGTTATTATTAGTCTGGTGCCAGGTTTAGATGTTTTTATTACAACATACAGATGCTCTAAATGGATTCCTCTACCAATGTGGCTTATCAGTGTCTCTACTTCATGAGATATCCTGATTTTTGTGCTCCCTGGCAGCTCAGCCTTCTGACAGTTTATGCCTATTTTTTACACTGGAAAATAGGGCACCCATGGAGTTTGACAAGGTGTTGTCACTATGTTAAACAATCACTAGTCGACAGTTTATGCACTTTTTTGTACATTCCTTCTTCTCAGTTGGTCAGATTATGTGACACTCCTAACTTGTTTGGAATCAAGGGTTGTATGCAGGCCCAGATATGGTTGTGTTTATGTAGTTCAGGAGTTAGATGAGGCTTAAATGAGAGAAGAATCTGAGATCGATGAACATGTGAAGAGGGCATGACTTGCTCATACTGCCAGATTTTTTACATAATGGATGTATCTAATCACTTATTTAAATTTCGGTATGAGAATCTAAAAGTTTTTGACTTAAAGTCAGTTTTTTATTAGCAGGTTGCTCTTGAACATCTGACAAAGTGGTAAATATAGTTATGGTGCTGACTTTAAAATTGCTGCTTAATACACAGATTCACTGTCTGGTGCAACAGGTCACTTCAGCATATGAATCCTGTGACTCACAACATACCCAGACAAATGGCATTTAGGTTTACTTGCATCTGTTTTATACTTTGATTTATTGACAGAGTACGTTGACACATGCATAACACATGACTCCAGTTTCTTGTTGCTCTCAACATATTTACCCACAGTTCCAAGAACACGTGGAGGCAAACAAAGGTATAACTCATGTACATCAATGTACGACAAAGTATATACTTAAAAATCACAACTTCTGAGCGGGTTTGTTTCTTAACTAACATATTTTTAAAATTTAAAAAGATATTCTCATGGAGAATTTGGATTTGTATGAAAATGATTGTCTCATTTTTAAATGGTGATCTCCACTTATCAATATGTTCTTATGTCAACCATACCAAAAAAACCTAATTATAACCTCCAGCAATAATATTAAATCTAGCTTTACCCCCCTATAACTTTATGCCAGCTAGAATAATTTTAACTTAACTTAGCTTCCCTTTTAAAAAGACAAAAGTAATAGTTAATCAGAGAATACAGTATGAAATGTTGGCCTGTCGCTCTTTGCATCATATCATATGAACCTTCCTGACACTTTCTGTAGTCAGTGAGACTCAAAAATGATCAGAACTTCAACTGTGATTAAAAGTTGATCATAGAAAGAGCAGTTGACAAAAAACACTCTCACCATTTAGTAGTTATTCTATTCTTGTATCACCCTGTCTCTTGAAAACATTAATTATAATGTAAGACAACAACTTGCCAGTCTACACTGAAAGCCTTTTTAAGGTCTTTAGTTTGGGGACAACTGGCCTTTCCTCTTTTACAGTTATAATACAACTGGCAGCCGTGTATGCATGATACTACAGAGTACATGCACATTTCTGATATTATAGGTAACATTGTGTTTAAGCTAATAAGGAATTATTGACACTATTCAAATACAGATAGGTAAGTCCTGGAAAGTCCAGGACAGACCAGCCTGCCGTTTAACATGAACTTTCCACCCCTGTATTCTCTGCTGTACCTTTTAAAAACAAACCAGCCCAGTGCTCTGCCACCACAAAGCCCTGTCAGCTGATGCGTAGTTATAAAGACAATTCTGCTTTTGTCCGCTGGTGAGGTCTAGAAATCAAACAGCACGGCCTGATTCACTGAGGTTGCAGTGATAGCGCCGGTCATTTGCTTGTTTTATGCCATTGTAGCAGGGTGCTGCCTAACAAAAAGCAAGTCAGCAAATGTTCTCCAGTTAATCTTTTTATACAGTGTTGTTTGCTTTTGCTGGCACATGAGATGTATCACTTGCAACAGGTTCTTTTTCTAAAAGCACTTTGGTCTCCATACTGCTGCACTGTAAATTCTCACTGCTGTATCTCTCATTTCCCAACAGCCTCCCCTGCTTACCTAACGCGTTGTGAAAGTGTGCAACTGTCCTGGGAAGCCCCTAACTGTTTTGTCCGTTTGTAATTGCTGCTGAAAGAAGAGGCCCAAAGTTTCCTGACAGCTTTCACATGTGCTTTGTTCTAATGGTAACACGAATGTCACCACTTCAAGTGAAAGAGAAACATTTAAAAATGCCACGTGCAATGCTACTCGGGACTTATACAGTACTGATGTGACGTGTTTCTGTCTTATTGGGACTTTCTGTGCAGTGAGAAACCTGTACCAGGTTGATTGACAGGTTCATGGCCTAAGCTAAAGTTAAATGAGTTATAAAGCTCTTATTACATGCACATGCAGTTATGTTCTTTTAGTAATTATGCAGTGAGTTTTAAGTCAATAACTTTTGTTGTATTTCTGTTTTAGATAATTGAACTGCAGGTTTCTGTTTCATTCATTCTTGGTACAGTTTGAAGCCGGTACCTGATGTTGATGTTGATCTCTGTAAACTGTTAATGTTTCCAAGCGCAGAGAGTGCAGTGCTGGATGCAACAAATAGCAAATGATAATAATAAATAACAAAACTACTAAACATCTTTATATAAGAACACCAATAAAAAGTTTCTTTTCGCATATTTAGTAGTTTTAACTAATAAAAAAATAGTGTTTTATTAGTGAAAACTAATAAAGAAACCGAAACTGATGTATCTATGATAAGCTAATATAATAATATGAGTCATCATTTGGGCCCAGTAGTGAAGCAACTGTGATGAATATTCATCTGTGTTTCTGTTCAAACTTTCCCAGCTTTATCATCATCTTCTTTTCCTTTTCTCTTCTCTTCTCTCCTCATGAGAATTAGATGTTTTGACATTTATTGCTCATTAGTGTCATTTTTTTAATACAGAAAAATGTTTCAGAGACACCACAACCACTGCTAGCATCATACAGCAGCTCCATCCTGTCTGTAGATGTTAAACTGGTTTGTATTGCAAAATTAGTAGACACATACAGATGAATGTGCATACATCCCCCAACCCCTCCCCCCTTCCTCCGACACACGCACAACCAAAAACACTCTGTTTCGGTATAGACTTTGATAACCACAAAGTCTCTCTTGATTACGTGCTTTTGAGACATGCACAAACTGAGATGGCAGATGCATGAATATGCACACAAATACACATAACATAAACGCACAGACACAAATGGACACAAGTGTGTGTGAGTTTAAGTGTGTGCTAGCCAGATGTCATTTAAGGGCAGACCTAGCGTGTTATTATAGAGCCCGTAGAAATGTTTGGTTCTCTGCTCCACCTCTAACATGACAAGGTTCAATCTGCCAAACAAACCCTAATTACCAGCTGGGCATTCACTGGTGCAGTGAAGAAACAAGACACCGTGTTTAGACGCTTTATGTGACACTGACACATGATGTTGCCATGTTTTCAGCGGAAAGTGTAAAGGCTATTCAAGTGAATTTACGTCACTTGTCCCAAAAGTTTTTGTTGCTTGTCTCCTGCTTGAAGTGTCTGTGTGGAACTTCAGATCTTTGTTTCAATGGATCCAATCTGCTTCTTACCTGTACATCAGGGATGAGATGAAATATCAGTATGGAAATATATTTTATTACTGCCACTTACAATATGTTATCATTACTCCTGGGCAAAACATTTTTTAAACCAAAGAGGCATTTTCAACAAGACTTTTCTATCACTTTTAACCTTCCAGAGTCCTTACTTAAGCTTTTCTGCTTTTAAGTTCCACCATTTGCCATTCTGTGGCTGCATTACATGGGAATGATTGCACATGTGGATATTGACAAGTAGCAATCAGTTTGTTTGTGCATTCAAAGGGTATTAAACACAGACTTTTGCACTTTTTCATTGTTTCATCTCATTTCCCAATTTTGTGGAACATCAAAATGTTGTGAATCTATATATAATTCCTGCTTTTTTGCTTTTTAGAGCTGTTTTTCTTTCCTCAATCACAAATATATGTCGTTATGCAATGAATCAAGTATTGTAAAGTATTGTAGAACGGCTGTATCATGATACTATTGTTATCATCAACATCTTATTGTGATAGTATTGCTTTGTGTCCTAATGTGGGATTCTCACCCTAACTATGCATCTTCACCCTCAATTCATAATGTTTAAAAGTGTCACATAGTGTCACATAATTGTCAGTGTGGCTGCTTTGTGTGACGGTATCTGCTAACCATTCACCAGTTTGCCATGGTTCACACAGTCGCTGGTAGCCATGTTTATCCATTCCAGTTACACCCTCTCGTCCAAATATAGTTACTTCTGTCTCCAGATAACTAGATGGTGATGGCCATAATGCCAAACTCAAGCCTTTAAGTAGCAGCACACAAACAACAGTCCACAAACCAATCAGTGACATCATGGTGGCTCCATCCATTTTTTTTTTTTAATATCCTGTTTACGGTGTTTTTAAGGACATAGATGCCAAATTCAGCTTTCAAAATCCCTGAGCAGTTGAAATAAAAGCCAGTGGTCACGTGAGTCATTAGATATGTTGAACTCCACATGATTGCAGTAATAAAGTAATAACTAGCTGATGTTATTCCCAGGGTTCAGCTGTCATCTACTAGTTATTCACAATGAGGTCATCGTCAGTGGCTCTGACAGTGCTGCTTCCTGGGGTGAGGAATGTTTTAGTCTGAGTCATCTCACCCTCAAGATGTGTCATAATCACATTGTCATGCATTGTTGAGCATACACACGTATGCACACATAACAGTGAAAGCATCATTCTGGCATAAAGATCATTTTTCTCAACCATTAAATAGAGCTTTTAGGACCATGAAGCTTGAAACATAAGAGACCACAGCTCAAGATGCAGCTGAATAGATTCCCCTGTGCCTTTTGGTGGTGGTGTGTAATTCAATGCATATTTGTTCATCTTTATAGTATAATAAAACAGTATATTCTTCAACTTACCTCATGTTGCTTAGAAACCTGTGTACACACAATAGTATTTATGTCCTAAGCTTAAATAAGCCTATTCCATGATGCTTATTGATGAAAGATTAATGTTTCTTAGCCAGACAAGAGCATATTTGAATGTGCCTAACCGAGGTACCGTATTTGCACTGAAACCGAAGGGGGCTAGAGCTTGAAGAGGAAGTGTCTCTCAGAACTGATTGGGACAAAAATGGACAAACTGAACTGTAAAATTTCCAGTAACTACTTTAGCCTCACATAATTGTCCAGATTAAGCCATAAAACAATGCCTGTAGACGCTGGATCTTTTGAGAAATATTCTTTTATATAAACATAGCTCAATACAAAAATTACTCTTCAAGAAGTCTCATTGTCCAGCACTACAAACAACAGTGTACTATTATAAATATTAAAGGCTTGACCCTAAAAGCACACTCATTGTTCAGGCATCCTTCATTTTGTACGGTCTGTTACTGGTAAAAAACAATCCTCCACCCATTTGCACTTTCTTGAGAATGGCTTTGCTCTCGGGCGTTTGGTCTGACTTCAAATTGAAACCTTTAACTGCCCTAAAAACCTCACACACAAGACGCCGGCTAGGATGACTTGTTTGGACCGTGCACGGTTGCATTTCATGCCTCTCTCTCTGCCTGTCTTCCTCTGTTTTTACCTCCTGTCTTTGTTTTTCTGCAGCCAACCCCTGTGCTGTTAGTGAGTAATAAGAAGGGTAATAGCAGTCATTCAGTGGCTCAACTGTCAAACGTGTTGATAGATGAGGGTCAAACACACACAAATGCACGCCACACCATAACTAATTCTCAATTATAGCTGATGGAGGGAGTGAACCCTGCTTTTAAAAGGCCCAGAGCAAAGGGAGAGTATGTGCCAAGGGGCAAAAGAAAGAGAAGAAAGAGTGTGTGTGAGAGAAATAGGTGGTGGGGGTGTTGTCATCTCTCACAATGGTGTTTAAAAGCCGACATGGCCTTATTTTCTACCCACATATGGAGGAGCTTGGAGCAGAGCAGTGCAGGTTGTGGAGAGGAGAGGAGGGGATGAGGTAGACAGGAGAGAAAAGCGAGGCAGGGTGTCACTGTCTGAAGGCATTCCTCTGCATTCGTCACATAGTAACAAAGAGGAGAGAAGGGTGTGTGTGCTTTTATGTCACTTGTGAATATTCTGGATTTGCACAGAGATCATAAAACATGCATGTTTCCCATTAAACCATTAAATTTCTGCTCATGAGAAGATATGTGTGCTAAGTGAACACATGCATGTGCACATGCCTCTGTATGTGTATCTGTGTGTGTGCATGTTGTCACTGCAGCATTGTGGGGGTTGGGGGTCTTCCTTAGCTATGACGTAGCATGAAGGAGAAGGAAATTAGGGCACGACTCAGCCCAGCTCTAGTGCTATTGTTGCCTTGCTTTTGTCAGGGCAGACTGTCTGACACACACACTGACACACACACACACAAATAGACACAAGCATACACGCCCTACATGCAGTCACTGACTTGGAGCACCAACATCAAGAATTGTGCAGAACAACACATTTTTTTTCTTTCGTGCATGATTGTCATTTGTTGCGTTTCTTGATAAGAATAAAAGACTTTATGAAAACAACACATCCTGACATTGGTAGTTACACAGTTAAACTCCTTATGCATTAGATGATGCTTCTGATTAGAGCTTGAACTAACTATTATTTTCATAGAGGATATTTGTCTTAACTATTTCTGGAAAACAGACGACAAAAGGAGTCCAAAGGGATGTCTTGGAATTTTCTTGATCCATCTGACCAACAGTCCAAAGATTTTTTAATTCACAATAATATAAAACATGTAAAAGCAGTAAACCAACACGTTTAAGAGGCTGGCACCAGTAGATGTTTGCCATTTTTATGCTAAATGATGAGCGGAAACCTTTCTGTGTGCAATTTGCATATTGTACTCATGCCTGTGTGGACATCTCACCCCATGTGGGGATGATTAGTCTGTGGTGAAAAAATGTCAATAACTTGTGATCAAGTTTTTTTGTTCTTGCACATTGGCAGGTTGCATCATGAGGATGTGAACTTGCTTGAATTTACTGTGAAACTATGTAAAAAAATCCCTATGTTAAATTTACACTTTGCTTTCATTACATACATCTACGTTGCCTCGTGCATCTATAATTTATTAACTTATAAAAATCTATTGCGGTTACTGATCAGGTCACCAAGTTTGAGTTATAATGCACCTTAAAGCAATCAGATTTTTCTGCAGAGATGACATGTACTGTATATAGATTGAGTACTTGCATTGCTCATAGCAGGCACTACAGAAGCAGATCTCCAGCCAGCGTGTCGCTTCATCTCATTAGCTGAATCTTTGATGTGGAGTATTGGTCCTGGACTCCAGCCGGACTGAAGCTGGTAAATATTTTAGCTCGAGGACTTATTTAGTTACACTGCCCGGCAGTGACACAGTGACTCAACCCCTCGATGATCTGTGGTATTGCTTACTAGTGTGTTTTCTCTTATGGCAATATGGGACTGATTTTGCTGGAATGTCATCTGTAGTATAGGCCCCAATGATGCATGCACATGTGGATGTAACACATTTCCTTTCCTTTTTTAATTTTTTTAAAAAGTTTTGCTTTTACAGCCAGTCAGAAGTGTCACACATACAACACTCTGGTTGGATAACTTGAGTATTAGTTGCTGGGGTTATGTTTCCTCAGACAGTCTTTAAATAAATGTACAATATTTTAATTGCATGTCGGTAGATAAAAAGATTCAAGAAGGAAACATTTTAGAGACTTTGAAGATATGGTGAAAAAATATATCAGAGAAGGAACTGAAAGAAGAACTGAAAAGACACAGGTTTGTTTCCTCGTTGCATCTTAAGAAATACGCTATCGTAGTTCATTATTTGTATTTTTAAATGTTCATGTTTAAAACTGCATGAAACTCTTTTAAGGAAGTAGGATTCACACATTTTTATGTCCAGTGCTTCACCACAGGCATTAAACCACATTCAGTGATATAAATGCACCTCTGACACTTTTAGCAAGTTATTTGCAGAACTGTTAGTAACTGCTGTGGTGAATCATTGATCATGTATAAATACAGGCAGATGACTCAAATGTACATCTGCTTGGCCACAAAGTGTCAGGCCTAATTATTATTATTATTGTAATTACTATTGTTATATTTAAACACAATGCTGAGAGAATTTAGGGTGTTTTTTAAAACTATCAGTATCTGTATTTAAATAGAAAAAACATCAAGTTACTTTGTATCTTTGTGCCAAATAAAGTAAAGACTGAAATAATGTTTCAAACAAAACTGGCTGTGGAGGAGGTTTGTAGCTCTTTGCTCCACTGGCCTCAGTCAAGCAGCATCAACAGAAGTGATAGTTATGTAATGTTGCAGCATTGTTGTCTCAACTTGTCAAGGCTTAGCAACTGACGCCTCGGAATTAAGGCTGCTATTCTTTAAATATCCCATCCAGAGACTTTAAAAAATCCATAAGATCTAAAAATAATTTGTGTCTGATTAGTTTGATCCACCCTCTTCCACAAGATGCGTCTTATTTTACACTAAAGGTTTTCAAACATGTGGACTATGATTGACTTTACAACTTACTAACATCATTTTGTATAAATATACATCTTAAACTGAATTTTAAGGTGAACACAGAAATCTTGATGGATCTAAAAAAAACCGCCCTTAAGTTTCAAACTTTGCACATACATCATTCTGCATGGTAAGAGTCAGTCATGCAATAACTTTAAGGTCAAGTGCAAACTTATCCTAACTACACCTTCTTCTACCTGACTTTGTCCTTTTGCAGCTGCATGGAAGAATCAACCATAACAAGTTAATGTGATGCATTCATAAACACAGCTCAGTCATAAAAGGTTATTTCTCTGTAAAAGAAATGAAGCAGTCTGCCTTTAAAGTGAGATAATGTTACTTTTAATCCAATGAAAACCAACCTGATTCAGGAATGTTGTTGAATTGAGCTTCAGCTTACTCTCACTGCTGCAGCTGTCTCTCTTTTTTGTCCCTCAAATATGAAAATGTTCTGTAAAACAAGGAAACAGGTCCAAATGTGATGGATTTTAGAAAAAATATTACTCTAAGAGTAAATTTGGCGCTAAGGGACAAGCGCAGATTTGCTGTGCACACACTAATTTGATCACATTAATGTACTCTTAAGATCACAAAGCACCAGGAACGAAGCAGGAAGGCAGGAGGGAAAGTGAACTCTGAGGAATGCTCTTTAACTTTCTGCATACTGCTACCTGATCGCTGCTGTTGGGTCGTAGAGACACAGCAGCTGTGCTTTTCACAGCTGCTGGAAGGCTTTCGCTTTTACTGCAGGTGGTTATGGACGCAGTTTGTCTAATTGGAGCTGTTTTAACTGCAGAATTATTGTCAGTGACACTTCACCCTTAACGACAGCAGCCTGATCGACTGAGTTTCAATGACAAGTTTGTGCTTCACTTGAAAAATGGCCGCAAACTTTGTCAAAGCGTCTTGTTTTGATTACGAGGCAATATTTTACTGTCAAACAGCAACTGAGGCGCCCAATAAAAACTCATTTTTACTGAGAATTAAAAATGGAAAACTCATAAATTGTAATGTTTTTCTTGAGGTGTTTTTTTTTTCACAGCCAGTAGACCCCTGGGAAGAGTCAGAGGTTACATAAATACTGTGTGTGCATACATCTGAGTACTACCGCATGTTAAAAAAAGTGTGTTGGCTCATTGAGTTAGTCTGAATAAGCTTAAGTTTTAGTGTTTCACCTGACTGGAGATGCTGTTATACTGCTCATAAAGTGTCACAAGACCTAAATGAATTTGTATGCAGACTTTTATGACAGTTGAGAAGGAAAATATGCTTCAGTGAGATAATGCCCCGGTTATCCAAACAGAAAGCTGCTGACTAAAGTTAACTATTTAATAGCATGGGAATGAACGCAGCCTTTTTGCATTCCTAAAGGAAGAGAAAAGCTGCAAAGAGATTTATCTAACCCTCTGAACCTCTTAGAAATGAATCGCCAAATCGTCCTTAATTCCTTAGCCTGCAGTGATTAGCTGTCAGGCCCAAATTCAAGATGCGTGCAATAATGAACTACTGTAGAAACTGAGCCCCCGGTGAAGAAAAGGTGTGGTTTTGAGTCGCTTCTCTCCAACAAAAAACCTTAGGCTTCTATCAAACCTGCTGCCTAGACTTGTAACAGGTGTCATATTCAGCAAGAAGAGCTTTACTCCAGTAATGTTACACTCACAAAACTCGGGGATTTAGTCTGACAGGTGTGGCTCAAATCAGGCAGAAATACAGAAATACTCCCACACGCATAAACTCACACACATGCTGACACATGTTGTTGATAAAAGAGCTATTTTCCTCCCACATCAAAGCTCTCAAAGTGAGTCAGAGCAAAGGGAGGACAAGAGCCAGTCAGACGCCCGTATCCAGGCTTTTCTCCTGGAACAGTGAGTCTGCAGGTCTGCAAGGCGAGAACAGGTTGTTGTGTCCAGGTGTGATGAAATCATCTTTGATATGGGAGGGAAAAAAACGTCTTTGTCATGTTCAGGAAGACTTTATATTAACCTGCAGGGGGGTTGGTGTAAAGTTTCTGCAGATGTGAGTGCTGTGTTACTTCCTTGTTTGCAAAAATAGGGATAGGAATTGATTAGATTTTATTGACACCTCTGCCTTTACTGATTCTTCTTATCAGTCTGATTCTTTATTGATTCCAGGTCAATAGGGGAAATGAAACATTAAATATTAATTCATCACTAAAACTAACATACAGTATAACTCAAAAATCATTAGTCTGTATGTTGTCTACTTTTATTTTTGTTAGCCTGCATGGTTCTACTTTTTTAGTGTAGGATTTTGACATAAAGGCAGCAAATCTCTCATATAATAACCATGAAATTAACAGAAGAATCTAAGCTTTAAATGCTCATAAATAAGTACAAGAGAATGGTTGGATGAAGGTCATGCTAAATTTGATCTCAGTGAGATATGAGATTGTGGTTTGCGCCCACAGCCAGCTGAGCTGCTGGGACTCCCTCTAACAGTGCTTCATTGTTAGTTTTTCTCCTTATTGAGCTCTTGTTTTTTTTTTTTTTTTAAACTCTTCTCAGTTAGGCTTAAACTAGCATGTACAAAGACAGATTGATTAAAAAATTGCAATCTGTACATTAAACTGTTTCAGGAAAACTGATAAGACTCGTTTTCAGTATGGTTACATGGTTTCCGCAGCTTTTCCAGGGAAAGGTAAATTCACAGCTTTCCCTTTCATGTTTATCGAGGACAATCAGAAGTTTGGTTTTACACGAGAAATGATCCACAGAGAAATACTGCAGAAATTCTCACATTTCGTGTTGATGTTTTAGGAACATAAAATGTGACTTACCAGGAAACAGGATGTTCATTTTTAGGGAATTGTTAACTTCAGAGGGCTACTTTGAATTCAGACTTTATTTCCTCAGTAGTAACCTGATATCTTGAAAGTCCTGTATGTTTTTCACCTGCGACAATTTCAAATCCTTCCTTTTTAAGGTTTCCTTTAACACCCTGAGATCTTGTCATTGTGTTATAAAGAATTAAAACTAATATCCTTCGGGCCGCCGTTTAGCTCAGTGGTTAGCGTGCGCGGCCCATGTACGCGAGGCTCAGTCCTCCGCGCGGCGGTCGCGA
>JAPZDY010000006.1:15874997-15895229 GCA_029783645.1 Ctenochaetus hawaiiensis | reverse complement strand
TGTTTAATATCCAGTAGTAGTCATTTCAAAACCTCCTGATGCTTTTCACCTCTGTTAAGCCACTAAAGGATAAGATATATTTATTTTTAGGCGCTGGCAGGGACAAAACTAGAGCTAAAAGCAGAGTAAGTACTGTACTTAGTTAATTGTCATTTGTCTGCTTCACAGAACCTCAGCTACAAATAAATACCCCTGTTATTCTATGTCTGCTGGATATGTGGTTATTTAATAACATGTTGGTCATAGGCTAGTGTGTCTGTTAGACAATAAAGACTAACACAGCCTCCCAGTTTAACTGTGTGCATTTTAAATTTTTCTTTAAGATAACACCTAAAATTGTTCTGGTTTCACTTGAAAGGTTTCTTGTACCACAACTTTGCATCTTCCGAAGCTATAATTAAAGTAACAGCTCTGCTACATTCGGTTATACTGTGAGTTGAGGTATACTTTGTGCGCAGAGTTTGTTGGGAAAAGGAAGTGTGCTACTGCTCAACTTCCGCCACCCGTTTTTCTCAGCGGTTTGAGGGATTTGAACTGGCAGCTTTCCAGTCACACTATCAGAACTCTATTTATGTTATGAAATAATTCAACGTGATGCCTCACTGCCCTTTTTAACCCCTTACTGATATTCACATATTGATGTTTCAGTCAGTAGAAACATGCATATGTGACTCACTCTCTATCTTTATGTACGAGTGGAAGAGTTGAAGCACGTGCAAGGGTGGGTTGAGGGGAAGACTGCTGCCAAGAGCCAACCCAAACAAACCACAGCCCACTGGCATGGAGAGCGAGGGAGGGAGGGAGTGTGTGTGTGTGTGTGTGTGTGTGTGTGTGTGTATTTAACAATGTGCGTGTCTGCGTTCAGCTCCCATCCTGCTCCAAAAATAACCCCCTGCTAAGAATATTTAATCCCCATGTTACCGCTCTCTCTTCCCTTTATTTCCTTCTCTTTATCACACCCTCACACATTTGGTGTACATACTGTACACACACCAAGAGACACACATATGCAGGGGTGGCGTGGGGGGTGCAGCTGGTGCAAAGCCAGCCAAACCTCCGGCTTAGTGGGGGTAATCTGGTAGGTGTGTGTTTGCTTTATTCTGTCTGCTTTCATGTGCCTGATGTCATCGGGCATTGGCTTGGCCTGGTGTCTGAATCTGGCCCAGAGGTTACTGTGGGATGAAAGAATCTCTGTGTATTATTTATTTACTTCATTTTCTCTGCCTACCTAAAGATTTAAAAACCATATTTCTATTAATTATTTTTCAGATCTTCCTGCTTTGCCTGTTCATCCTGATCACCCCCGATGGTACTCAGGGTCACCAGGACACACTAAGACTAATGCTTGGGGATAGGAGGGGGGTTATGAGTGGTGTGGGTGGGAGAGGATTGAGTTTTGGGGGCAGGGATTTATGTCATCTCCGAGGAAATCATTGCAGATAGACCATTTATGGGATGGCTCGTGGTTGATGCTGGTGGCAGAAGGCGGGCCCTTCCCCGGAAGGCAAACAGTGTTTAATAGTTAAATTATTTCTCTTCTTATTTGCAGAGGTTTTGACTGTCAGGTTCATATTTTAAGAGGTTATTTGTTAAATACAAAAATGACACGATAATGAACTGACTTCAATTTCAGGTCAAATTGAATCTCGTGTGCACACAACCTCTAAATACTTTTACAGTGAATATATCTCAGAGGAGATTTATGAAAGGCCGGCTCATGTGCCAGTAAGAGATAAAGGATTAATTTTGGTTGGCTGTAATTCTGCACAGAGTCAGTGGAGGTGGTGAGTGGGTGAGGGGTGATGGTTCCTAATTTAAGCCCCATCAAGGCCAGACTGCAGGTAGGTGATGATATGTGGTGCTGTTTCTGCAGAGTTCAAGGTCACCTATGACCTGCAGGTTGAAGCTGCCATCAATGAGCATCGCTGCAGTTAAGTGCGACTCTCTGTGCTGATGACACTGCAGACCTGCATCAAGGAAGCAAGGAAGGCAGTCGTTTAAACACATCAGGGGCTGAAAGAGATATGAGAGTATTAATGTTCAGCAGGTGCACGCAATAACTTTTGTGAGTCAGTATTAAATTTTATTGCTTTATCATCGTCAACACCTGAATCACACACGTTTTTGTGACCACTGGTTAGTGCATCTTTGCAATTTTCACTGCAGACTTGAAATTTGGGTCTATGGCCACAACCCAGAGAACAAACTTCATTTTTAGGAACAGAACAAAGCTAGAAACACCAAAATCACAGTAATGTAAAGCTCATTTACATCATTTATCGCTGCTTTAGGTTCCAGAAACTCAGTTCCCCATCTACTGTCAACAGACCATCACATGCTGGATTCTTTATCTGATTTCCAGCTAATTGGAGTTATTTAAGTTTTTATTGCAAGTGACGATTAATTAGATTGTTCTAAACCAAACACATAGCATGTTAAAACCATAAACTGAGTGGAATTTCCATGTTAACCTCTCTGTTACATTGTCCACCTCTAACTGGTAGATTGTCCAGTTTTATTTTTTTCACAAAATGATAAACTGAGATGCATCCCACTTTTTCTGTTCTATTCAAAAACACTCCAAATTTTATTACTGCCAAATTCTTTGTGGTATCATTGTAATGGGTAAATAATGATGCCGTTCACTGAATGTAATGTTGCTGATTGTATGACAAGGTATTTATTTTATTTGTAGACGCAGCTTAAGAGCTTGTGCTTTAGTCTTTCATCTCTCCGCCTTTAGTCAAAATTGCAACATTTACACATTAAAATATTTTTATATAATATTTTAGGTTTATTTTATTATTAGTAGTAGTAGTTTTGAATCCTGTGCATGTGTCAAAGTGTTTTTTTTTTACCATCAATTTACCATATCAGCTCCTCTGAAGTTGTACTTTTTCACAGAGTTTTTTTTTTGTATGAAGGAGCGTTTACTGAGACATTCAGTTCAACCGAACAATGAAAATATTTTTTTTCATGGCTGCTTCAGGACAAACTCGTAATATCCTGCCACATTATGCGCACGTGCACTTCCTAGTACAGACCAAGGTGACAAAGGTCTGCTGTGCTTTTTGTCAAAAGGAAGTGGTGGTCAGAACACAAAACAAGTTGAAAAATCAAGCCAGTGTTGTTTTGATGCTCATACTGCCACCAGCTTTTTGCTATCTTATTCAATGTGGCACCAGTATCATTTGAAGTTACATACAGTGTATTTGCTTTCAGTCCACACTATTTTGGGGCTAAATATTCTTTGTAGCAGTCAGGATGAGGCAGTAGTGGTTAAAAATGTTGGATAGTTTGTGTGTCTCTGTGTCACGCTGGCCTCAGATGAAGGACTAAAAACTGACAGGCCACTAAGCAGCTGCCACTCAACCGCACGTCCTTGAGACTGCTGTGATCCATCCTGACAGAAAGAGAAAGAGGGAGAAACAGGGTGAAGAAGAGGGGCAGAGGGGGAGAGAGGGAAGGTAATGGCTACACTAACAAAAGCCTGTAACAGACTCAGCGGACAGAAGATGGACTCTCTTCTCTTTATCTGTGCTGTCTGTGCACACTGTAATAGCCATTAAAAACAAAATGAGACTGTGTGTGTGGTTGGACTCTAATAAAGCGTATGATGTTGCCTTCAGGGCTGCTTTTGTTCTCCCACTAGAAGAGAGAATGAAAGGAAAGGGGTGTTTATGTGACCTTCTGTACTTTCTGTAATAAAACATAATCCTTTAAAAGTTTTTTCAATGTACAGTTTTGCAATTTAATGCATGCTGAATCATGGCAAATTACTTGCAAAAGGTGTGACAAAAACACTGGTTCACATACCTACAATGAGTATGAAGTACTCCAGCACCTTTTCAGTGTTGAATTAAGGAGGGTTGTGTTCGATGATTTCTGTTAGTTTTACAGAAATGATCATCTGACATTCACACCTATTTTGAGCCGTGATTAGCCAGCTGTGTGTAGTGTAGATAGGAACCAGACTCTAAACTTGTCTCTTTAGTTCTCTTTTTTCATTCTTAAAACAGCTATTTCTGTGGCTTTTCATGCAAACAACTAAGAGCACAACTCCTGCATAAAACACATTTTATTTAACATCATTTAAACGAGTCTTGCTCATGCATAACCTGATACTTAATCTCTTTGATGCATGGTGACTTTGACTCATTTACTGTCTTTGGCTGTAAGAAACCACAATTTTTGTTATGCAAGCAGGATTCAAGTAATCCAAAACACATTTACAACTCTTCTCTTTTTCTCTTTTTCTCTTCTTCTCTTCTCTTCTCTTCTCTTCTCTTCTGTGTATACTGACACATTGAATTACTTATTTTGCTCCCATTCCAGAAACATTCCCATTATGATCCCATTTTGCAGCTTAAAGTAATATAACATCATAATGTTATTGCAGAATTACTTATCCATTATGTCGTGACTTGGCTCTCGGCCTCTCTTAACCTCCCAGCAGCCTGCCCGAGGCTGCAGCAGGTGTCAGTGACAGCTTGCTCACACATGCATGGGTACGCACAGCAGCATGAACACATCCGCGCTGAGACACACTCTCGCCTTATTAGTTTGCCTCGTAGCCATGGTCACACAAAAATTCAGCACATCTGCAAATCTACAGATGAAGCCCTGGAGTTTTCTTCATGTGAAGGTGCAGATGCATGTTAGGAGAGGAGAGCTTAAGGAGTCAAATTTAACACTTGAAGCTTGGTGAATTAATGGGATTGCCCTAATAACCTGGTAACATCTTGAGAGGGAAGCAGTGAACAGGAGAAGGAGGGAGAGGAGAGGGAGATTACAGCTCAGAGGTTCTCTGTTTGCGTGGGGTTTGGCTCACTTAAGGTTGAGGTTTTAGAGCTCATGATGGTGGGGATCGGTTGGGGGTTGGGTGTCAGTGGGAATGACTTTGAGGCTCATTCATGACGCCAAAAGAATATTAATTTAAATGCATATTTCTTTCCCTCTGGGGAGGGCGAGACAGAGGGAGGAAGGATCAGCCTGAGTGAGACAGACGTTTTGGGGCAGACTAGCAGACTAGACTCCACGTCCAGAGCGAGATCAAAGTGCTATTTCTTATTCCTTCTTCCAGATTCTGTTTGAAGCAGGATTTCTTTGAATGCCTCCGATACCTCTAGTGAATTTTTTCTGCTGCCACAGCACATAAAAGGCAGCGTGGAGGGGGGGCAGGGGGGCAGGGTTGCTTGGCTGGCTGGCAAATGTCAGATGGCATTGGATACACAAGGAGAAAACTTCTTTGTATCTGCTCAGTGGATGAATGGTCCTTGTCCAAGTTAAAGGTTACCATGTGGTGGCTGTTCAGGCAATGTGTGTGTGCTCATGGAGTCACACTTTTTTTTTTTTGTTTTGTTTTGTTTTTAAGCAGAAAGGTTTTATTTTAAGCTCATGTTTCCATAGTGTGCTACAGCAGATGAAGGCTTTGTCTTTTGATTTTGTTCCAGGGATTCAAAACCAGTGGGTTTTTAGTTTGTATTCTGTTGTCATGAATTCTACAAGAAATCCAGAAGTAGATGTTAAAAGATTTTTCTTTATTTTTTGTTGATTTTCTCTTAATTGTATTTCTGTAAAAACTGACATCTTTGAGGTTTTAACTGGTTGGATAAAACAGTTAAAATCATTATCTTGTTATTTTAATGTCTTCTGGTGAGCCTTCAAACATTATTTTTGTTTTTTAGGAGTGAAAATCATCTGTGAATTTAAAATGCATCCATTACGTGATTCCTTATAATAATTATTAAACACTAAATGAGATGATCCCTGTTCTTATAATATGACAAAATGTTCCCATGTCAGAGTTTAGGTTCAGTTCTTCTGGCCCGAAAACTGGATTAAAACTTACTTCCTCTTCTTGTTCTTGTTAGGCACTTCCTGTTTCAAATTTCCCAGCACTACGTGGAAGAAAATAAGGAGGCCGGCAACTGTGAGCCTGGGAAAAGTTTTACAGCTCTTAATTTTGTTCACACTGTCTGTACATTGTGTATGCATATTTTGATTGAGTGTTAAGGGGTGCAGTCAGTGATTATTTTTGTTATTGCTGATTGTAGGCAGATTATTTTTTGCTCATATTTTCTCAAAAAAAAGGAAAAAATACCAATTAATATTTTTCAGAATCCAACATGATGGCTCGACAGGATTTTTTTGACCTACTAACATTCAAAAATCTCAAAATATTCAATAAAGTAACATTTGTTGTCATCATGTGACCTAAGTATTGAACTCCATCTACTGTTAGTGATCCGTGACAACTTAGTTAAAAAGGAAAACAGGCAAATGGAACCCTGAGCTAAAACTATTTTGTCAAACTATTTGCATATAATTTGTTTCTGCTCAAATATTAAACCAGTAAACTTGTTTCTCCTTGAATGAAGAAGAATCCTTGTGATCAATCGAGTATATAGCAATGCATTTTATCTTTGTTCCCAAAGATTTTCCTGCTTGCCACATTTATACTTTATGTAAGTTTCAGCGCAGAAGTTTTATGACCACTAGCCACACTGTAAATTCCCCACTTTACTGCCAATTTTCACTTTTTTACAAGCCATCATATTTTTGGCTTAAATAGAAAAGATAAAAAAAGACGTATGATTTACTAGCCAGGATCAACAGATTAAACAAACTCAGTGCTAAAAAGAATACATATATCACCATTAATACACAAGACTCAAAGTTTGATCATGTCTGTGTCTCATTGTACCTTTATTTCTGATTTTCAACCCTTTTTTTGGCTTCTCGCTTATTCTTTTCCTCTGTTTGCCTCTGAGGAGGTGAAGAAATGAGTTCAGGGAGGATTTCAGCCAATCCTTTCGCCTTCTGATTAATTTCCTGGACGATGGTTCTCTGCTTCCTCGAGTCCCTGCTTCGAGCTGCTGTCCTAAGTCGTCTTAGATAGAGAAGATTGGCATTCGCACAAACGTCTTCAGTGCAGTCAGCAGTGGCATTCAGGCAGCGTGTTGGCAGCTAAATCCCTGGCATTTTATCCGAGCATTCAGATGTAAGTGAGATTGGCATCCTCAGAAGGCAAGTTGCCATGCTGTAGATGCTGGCATCTGATGGATTGCCTACTCCATTAACCATGTAATGTGTCTCAGAGTGGCATAATAGCTGTTGTTGTTGTAACAGGTTCCACTTATGTTCTTCTTGTCAGTTCTGCATCAACATGATGACAACCACATCTCCTGAGTGGCTCCTCTGAGGTTTTTATTGAAACTAGAGCACAGCAGGACTTATTTTAAGACAGATAGTAGAACAAAACAGAAAAAAAATGCTTAGCCATTTTGTGCTGCCACAAAATGCATAGTGATGTCCATGTAAGTCAAACTTTGAATATTTTACATTAAAGCCATTTAATTCTGAAAATTCACCAATAAAAAGCTATATTTTGGGGGGGATTTTTACTTGTTTACTATGCTGTCACAGGTGCTACATCGATTTTTTTCCACTTTTTTATCCTGTGTCAATCTTGTGTTTTTCATCATCACACAAAAATCAAACAATTTTGCTTGTGTGCTGACATCTTTTAAGTGTAAGGCATTGTGTAATTGAACCTGATGTGATAACACTACATACAAAATTTGGTTTTCAATTGTCAAAAATTAGAAAGCGATTATAATTTCAGTTTTGCAGCTTTAACCAGCAGTAATTGTAGCCTGTAGTGTAAGTTGGTTCGCAGTGTCACAGTTTAGCTCTCAGAGAAAGTAGGCAGTGTTTGGCTGTATGTTTGTGCTGTTGTCTGGACGGAGGTCAGGTTTGTATCAGGCGCAGGGAAGGAAGTGGACGAAGGCTATTTGGAGACTAACGCTAATCTGGTTAGTGTGGTTTCTAGCCTCTCTGCTTTCTCTTTCTCCTATCACCACTACTGCCACGCTGGTCTGATCTCTCATGTGCCTAACAGCTCTGTACACCCTGGACGGCTGCTTTGATGTAGTTCAAAGAAAAATGTCTTTTAAGGCCTTAAAATATTTTTTCCTCTTTGACGGTCAATCTGACAAGACTGAGTTAATAAATGCTTTTGGGCAAAGCTGATGGAAAAATGTGTGAACACTTTTGCTTCGGCTTTGTTGCTTTAATATGATGTATTCACAACCCTTGACATAATGATAAAGTCTTTTTGTTCTTTTTCCACTGTTTGTGTTGGAATGGCACTGAGTTTGTGCCGAATGATGACCTCAAGCGGGACAGCAGAGTCTCCCAGGCAGCGCTGAAGAACCACAACAGGCCCGAACAGAAGGAAAACTACTCTCTCATCTCCTGGCTCTCGTTTCCGTCTGTGACTCTGTCTCTATCTATTTCTATCATCTCGGGTTCTCCGCACTCACTGTCAGCTCTGTGTAAAAGGAAGGTCATATATTCTCTTACATTTCCTGTTTTGAAGAGGATGCCCGGGGCTCAGAGTCCGGTCATGGTTGTTAGCTCAGGGATTGCTTTTAGGTGAGTCGTTTTAGGGAGTATTTTGCCATAGGTCACCTATAGAGCCTCCTTTAAAATTAATGTCACATTCATTTGTTTTAGATTTTTGTAATGATTTGAACTATAAAATGTCAGTTAACAGGAAAAATGCTTTTCACAACAGACAAGAACCCTAAAATGTGAAAGAACAGCAGTGAACGTTTAGGAAAAAAAACAGTGAGCTCATGTTTGGCATCAGCAACTATCAAAATATCTAGTGATTAATCTTTTGTCCACTAACAAAGCTCTTAATTGCCTAATCTTATCAGCTCAAGTAAGCTTATCTGTGATAAGGCAGATATTTTCTTACCACTGCTTTGTCTTTTACTGTATGTGGTAGTATCATTAGTGGCACCATTAAGTAAAAAATATTTTTTTACTAAGAATTAAATGGTTTAGAAATACTAGATGTCTTTAAACCAGATAGTGAACGGATTTAAAGAATTTCAAACAAAATATGATCCTAAACTAATCTTTGAATTATGAGTTAAGATAACTAATAAGTTTTTATTGTTTTGCAACAAATTGATCTTCTTTTTTATCTGAAAAATTCCTAAAACTGCATACAAAAGTTTAAATTTTTTTGAATTGCAGTCAAAAATCTGAAGGTAATTCAATTTACAAGGCTAGAAAACAAAGAAACTCACAAAATTCTCACATCAGGGAACCGTAAACCAATGAATGACTTAGTCATTTATCAGGCAAACTTGCTAACGTTTGTTGTTCGATTGTGTACCACTGTAATGTTTATACATTAAACACCTAGTTGTTTAAATGTTTCACAAGAAGCTACTGTCTTGTTGACAAAACCCCAAAGTGACGTAAGTGGTGACTGTGCGCAGCCTTCACTAACTACACAGAGAACAATATAATTAATCTCAACTGACTTTTCCCATTTAATCTAAACTTTTCTTTTTCTAAAGCTTGTTTCAATACCATGAAAAGAGTTCTAGAGCAAACGACACAGGGGACATGGATGCTTGTGGCATCTGGGCTGTCCTCACTTCACAAGAATGTTTTCAAACTGGCTAAAAACTTGGTGCTTTCCTTAAAATTACGAGGTCACTTTTAGCCAAAGCAGGGCATTTCTGGCCTTGTGTTGTCCGCTTGGATTACACTTAAGATTGTCCCACATTCCTGCTGTGGATTTTCCAGCGGCAGCCGGCGGTCGGCAGGAAGATTTCACCCCGCAGACGCTCCCTTTTAAAAAAAGAGAGAGAGAGAGAGGAGGAAAACCTCCCCGGTTGTTTCTGTTCGCTGTGTCAGCAGCAGGCGTGGCAGCGGCAAAATAAGCGAGAGAGAGGGAGAGAGAAAGGTTGGAAGAGGGTTACAGAGAGTCAGTGAGGGAGGAAGAAGAGGAAGGAGTGTCAGCATTAAAGTAAGAGAGGGTTATAAAAAATAATAAAAGAGTGAGAGGAAAAAAATGACAAAGAAAGAAATATAGCTGGAAGACATTAACAGAGAAAGAAATACTGTATCCGAGACAAAAAACGGAGAGACGGAGAGGCTGAACTTCCTGCTCCTTGTGGTGGCTGGGCTTCTTTGTGCCTGTTGCTAGGATACCATAGCTATGTGGCCCGGGACAAGAAGAGGGAAACTGGGAAAGGCTCAATGATGTACAGTGTTTCTCTCTTTTATAACCAAAACACACAGATAATTTCCAACCATTAGAGGCAATTATATAGTCCGTAATCAAATTTCGCCCATAGAAACTGGAGCTGATGTGTAAGATCAGTGTTTCATTGTGTTGGTGGAGATGTAAAGTAGATGATCATATATTTTAACATTTTCAGTATACTTCATGCTCCTCAGACATTTTGCACGTTTGTTTGTGCACGGCCAGTACTTGATTTTGGGGCAGATATGATATAAGTATGGATATATATGTAATATATAGGTATAAGTGGGAGTTGTTTGAATATAGTTAGCTGATAAAACAATTAGATGCTTGATGCGAAATCATTTGTCAGCAATTCTCATTTCATGCTTGTAGGTTCTGACATTTAAGGATTTGCAGCTATTCTCTGTTTCATATTATTAGTTGCATTTTCATTGACATATTATGATGTTCATTTTGAAGCATTGTGTTTTAAATAGTGGATGAAACCCTAAAAAATGAAAAATACTTAACCAATTTTGTAAAAAATGTTTCTTATTTACTTGAGATGGTTTTTGCCTTTTTAAAATAGTTTATGCACTTAATAGATCTTTTGGTAAACAGCTTGTTTTGGTTCTGTTTGGCAGCCATTGCTCCTTCTGCTCTGTTTATTACATCCACGTGTAATGTAGCATTTACTGAAAACTCCAGACAGAAGTTTGCTTTGCATTGTCTAGTTTATTTGCTCTACAATAGCTGATGAAAATCCCCTTTTTTTGTCCTAAATAGGAGATAAATCTGACATTTATCTGTTGCCACATTTGCTGCACAAAAATTGGCATATAGTGTATAATGTACAACTGTATGCAATTACCAATATCATAGTTAATTGAAAACACCTTGATTAAAATGGTAAGAATGTTTGATGTGCATGTGTCTTCTTTAGAAAATAAGATACACTTTAATTCCACTTCCTCCCTCTAAGTTCAGCCGGAAACACTCCAGATCTCCTTCTACAGCTGTTCTTTAGCTCAGTTCCTTATGTTCCTCACTAAAACTATATGACTTTCTTCCTCTTGCTTCTCCCTGTTTCCCCCAACTCTTCCTGCCCCCTCTCCACCATTGAGCTCTCAGTTCATTCTGGTTGGGGCTTTTTGTGTCATTGTTTGGTTCCTTTTTGTTTCCAGGCTTTATTTAGCCATTGTTAATCACTTTGTTGGCCTCCGACCACCATTCAGCCTGTTTCTGATGAGCAAAGTGCCTTTACAGGGGCAAGAAAAGCCATGATAAACTAGCACAGAACATGATGTTATAACCTCTGAGAGATTAGGAGAATTTCTAAAAAATGATTTCATCTTGTTTTTCGCCTCTTCTCTTTTCCTTTTTTTCTCCCTGCTTCAGTAAATTCCTTCCATGGGGTTTCTCCTTGGGATGGGCAGTTTGACACTCATTAAACAGGAATGAAGATGCAAGCGGGGTGTGTGTGCACGCTGTGTGTGTTCAGCTTCATGAAAGACTGGACCCACTGTATGGGAAAATTAAAAAAAAAGTTCTGACACAAACACTTGTCCTGTCAGTCGCTGCACTGACACATTCAAATGTGATGAAAGCCATCTGCTGAGATAGACAAAGGGAGTGTATCCAGTGTGTGTGTTAGCGTGTGTGTGTGTGTGTGTGTCAGCGTCATTGCTGTGTCATGTTTTGGCTCTTGTTTGCTTTTATAAGTGGTTCCAAATGCAGGCCAGTCAGTGCCCATGTTAGTTCCTCTATGTGTGTATATGCATGTATTTATGTGTGTGTGTATTTGCTGTCATGACTCCCACATGTGAGGGAATTCATCACAGCTTAGTGGTGTTTATGGTCCACAGAGCCGCTGCTGGCAAACACACAAAGGTTTTCACAATATTATGGTAGTAAATATAAAAACAAATGTTCATAATCTCTTCATGTTGAGGCTCGGCCTCTGAGACTCGACACATACATGTTTTGGGATTTATGAGTTTGAAGGTTATGCAAACGAACATTGTGAGCTAAAAAAACAAAAATCAGGCATTTTTACATTTTACTTAAAAACAAATGACAGATGCATATAAATTTATAGATACGTTACCTAACACACAAACTAACAGCTGTATAGTTTCATTCACTGCTTCAAAATCTGGACAAATATTTTGAACCGGTGTCAAATTTAAGTACTAGCTTGTTTTTTTAATCTTACCTCATTTCCTCTTTCATTGCCTTCTGTGGTTAAACGTGTGTTAAAAATAAGATTGACGGTGGATGGCATGACTGAGGTACTGGACCTCAGGTCTGTGTCAGCCTGCAGTTAAACCACCAGCAGAAATATTTATACAAGTGGCGGCAATTAGG
The DNA here is from genome assembly GCA_029783645.1 of Ctenochaetus hawaiiensis. Lineage (NCBI taxonomy): Eukaryota > Metazoa > Chordata > Actinopteri > Acanthuriformes > Acanthuridae > Ctenochaetus > Ctenochaetus hawaiiensis. Next base: position 15,882,805 of record JAPZDY010000006.1, on the reverse strand, counting down.
GTGTGATTGAGAGGTATGTAGAAACTGTGTGTGCACACAGCTGTGTGTATGTGTTTTCAACATTTTGTCTTTTGAAACAGCTATAGTTGATGTGGTAGAGAATGTTGGTCACCATGCTGGTTACAGGAAGTGGAGGCATGCAGCCAATAAAAACCTGTTCTGGATGTGTTGCCATGCAATTTGGTACATTCACGTCCATCCTAGGATAAATTTAGTGAATCTTTGGTGGTTTCTAATTTATTGCCATTATCTGGTCAAAATTTAATTTGTCTAGTACTTTGGTTTATAAACAAATGCTTGCAAAACTAAGGACAGTCCCATCAGCCTCAGCTGCACCTAATGTTTAGTGCTAATTAGCTAATGTTAGCATGCTTAAGCAAGATGGTGAAAATAGTAAACATTATACCTGCTGAGCAAAAACAAGCCTGCATTTGTAAGCATGTTAGCTTGCTGACATTAGCATTTAGCTTAAAACACTGCTGTGCATACGTTAATTTTCAGAGAACTGCTAGCGTTGCTGTAGCATCTTCTTAATGTATAAAACACCCTATAAAGCTAAGGTGTGCTAACGTGACATAATGCAATTAAACTAATGCTAGTGTCAGTGCCTCTTCGTGTTAGGAGGGATGTGTGTATGTGTGAACAGCCTGTAGTTTGTCTCCATCATCTTGGCAGCAGCTTGTCCTGATGACATATTTATTCTACAGGCAGCTAGTTTAGCCCTTGAAGGGTGATGATATATAAAATATACCTATGAGCTGTTTTTCCTTTCTTTCTTTTCATTTCTCTGCCAGTCTCATACTCTTTCTTTCAATCTCCAAAGTGACGCTATTGCTGTCGCGTCCAACTCAAACTTACGGAGTGTTGAAATAGTCGTGGATATGATTTCGCTTGTGCCAAGAAAAACATGAAAATCGACTTTCTTGTTTGTACGGAGTTGGAATACACTCGCATACCATTTTTTCCAGTCAATCATAGCGTTAGCACCATTTATGGTACAATATTCCAGTGATTGAAGAGGCTTTATGATTCCTCTGCGATTTGTAATCCACCTTTAACCTCTAACATTAACCCACTTCACACAGCCCGCAGGAACTGTATGAGAAGGTATTAGATATTATAGACTTAATGTTGCTGGACAGCATTGAGCCCTTTTTTTTCTTCTGTGCCCCAGCTGTGTTGGTGGATCGTATTACAGGCGGATGATGGACCTAAAATGTGGGTCTGTAACAGGATCTGCATTCATGGCCAGATTTGACCTTAATCACCCGTATAGGCTCCACTGTGGACACTAGAAGAGCGATGAGACAGTGTGCGTTGTGCATCAATGTGCACTGACTCGTTCTGCCTCTCATAAAGCTGACTGAGCAGAATGGACAGACGAAGGCTGACCTTTGATCCCTGCTCCCCCCCAACCTGCACTCACCAAGGCAACGCCTGAAAGAAGCCATCCTCCACTTCCTTGCCTTTTCTGTCTCACACTTTCCCTGTTTCTAGGGCTCATTGTTGCCATGAAAGTGGTGTTTCCTCCCTGCTAAATGTTGAACTGACCTTGTGTGTTTGTCCCACAGGAAAGCAGGACCGTGTACTGTGGGTTCAGGCTTAGTGTTTGATAATGTTCACTTACTGTACTTTAGGCGGTCTTTGTTTTTATGTTTTCAATTTAAAAGTTGTTTTCTAACAGTTTTTGATTTATTGTTGAGGAAGAAATGTGACTAAGTGATTGCATTAGACTCTAACTGACAGTGTTTGTTTCTGCATAAAGATATCGGGATGCCATAGTGATGTAGTTGAGTTTGACAGTATTGACCTTTCCGGGATCAGTTACTCTCTCTCTCTCTGTACATTATGTCCCTCCCTCTGCCTCCCACACACACACACACACACACACACACACACACACAAAACTCGCTGTAAAGATTAATTTGGCCAGAGGGGACATGTTTGGCTGTCAGATACAGAGGTCAGTTTTGCAGAATTTTACAGAGAGAGGTGAAGGAATTTGGCAGCAGCATGTTCATGTTTACATGGAGAAGCCTGTTAGTTTTAATCTGCAGATGAGAAAGGTGACACTTGTTGTCTTAGATCTCTCCAAACAAGGTTGATAAAAAACTTGATCTGTCTCAACCCACCCCATTAAAATTATGTTTTAGAGGTAGTTACCAAACATTTTGCATAATTTTTTAAATACAGTGTGGGTCAGACTAAACTGTATGCTCAAACTTTCAGCGTAATTCCTCAGAACTATATTTGTTTACGTGGTTTTGTTAAATTGAGATGAAAAGTGGATAAAGCATAATTACTGTGACATGTAGACTCTACCATCCTATCCTTGTGGTCGTTTCAGGAAAAACAAAGATTTGCATTCCTTTTTCTGAGCAGCTTTATTTAGTCTACAAGTTAATATTCAAACCATGTACTAAAACATGATGAGCATTTCTTCACAGGTTCAAAACTTTGCTATTCTTTCTCAGCTAACTTGAAACTTGATGCTAATAGTACATATATTTATATATGTATATTGGCTAGTCAGAGAGCTTCTAATGAATAGCCACACATGTAATTAAATTTTATGCATACCTCATTTTTCTTAGTCCTGGAACAACAGGAAACATAAAGTTACATTTCAGTTGTACCATAAATTTCTTTAAGATCAAAACAAGTGTCTCAACTGAAGCTGTACACTTTATCATTTCATCTTGTCTGGACACTTCAGTCCATTTTTCTTAAAATGTAGCCAGTGTATGGAGCAACTTATTGTTGAATCACAACATTATTATGAAAAAAATAGTATTACAAAATAAACCTCCAAATTAGTGTTTTATTTGATTTTTGCAGTCTTTTACTGTATGATTGAGTTCATAGATTCCTCTCCTTGCTTGGCTGCTGGGTCATGAAAAGAATCAGATGAGGAGACTGAAATCTGTCTTTGTCTCCACAGATGAATGGTGTGCATGTGTGTGATGGTGTGTGTGTGTGTGTGTGTGTTTGTCCCACTTGATGAATAGGGTTTCTATTCACATGTGGAACAAAGCTACTGCAGAGTTCAAGCTACTGCTGGATATCCCGTTGATATCGCACAATCCCATTCTTTTGACTGTGTATGTGTGTGTTTGGGAGTCAATACACACAGCAGTCGTTGTACAGTGCTGCTGCATGGTTGTGGTTTATTACAGATTCCTCTTGTGTAGCTTACATTGCTGTGTGTACTGCATTTGTGTGTGTGTGTGTTTTTTTCCCTGGGCTTTAGTAAGCTGGATGCCTCATTCCAGCAGCATCCAAGCCGCCGTACCTCAAATGTCATTATTAAATTGCAGACGGAGCATGTGACTGTCACAGTTCAAGCTGACAGGATTCCCCTCACCAATGTTTCCACACAAGCAATCGAGCAAAGCCTCTTTTACAAGTGTCTGCTCCACTCCAGAAAGTAGAGCCAGATGTAGAAACAGCTTAATGCAAACTACCTGTGACCATTTGCCCTACATGGCCACATGTCATGGCAATGACAAAGCACCCGCATGTCACATCTGACCATGCGGACATCACTTTTCATTGGGTTTAGTGGATTGTGGTGGACATTTTTTGCTTTTTTTGCAATTTCTCGCATTTGTCTTAGGTAAATGTGTTTACTGTATGAGCATGGTTCATTTCACTGTTTAGGAGCAAAATACCTGTTATTTGAGACAGACAAATAATTAGCCAGCAGATTAATCTGGCATTTGAGATGAATGAGATATACTGCAACATCTGATGCACGCACTCATGAGATCAACAAACAAAAGAAGTCTGCAGACACGTGTCTGCCTGCCTGCTAAAATTTTCTTAGTCAACATTCTATTTTCTAAATGTTAACACATTTCTCACAGATGACAGTCATTGTAATTTAAACCTGTAACTGTCTGGCTTTAAATGCTTTTACAATCCATCTAAAACAACATGTGACTTGCTGAGATTACCATGTATGTTGGATTGTAATGTGTAGCAATAATGTGACTACATTGTGGTCCAAATACAAAATGAAGAAAATTCATGTAGAATTAATACATGATTTTTCTTTGTTTTGATATTTACATCATTATGATGCTGAATAACGTAGTTCCACCAACTTTGGCCATCAAAGTAGAGTAAAATAGAGTGAAGTATTCCTGAAGTAATTGCCAGGATCTGGGAACACGTCAGCTTTGCTACAGTGATTTACAGCTATCTGGAGTGCCTTATTTGAACTTAAATGCACCTGAAATAATCCCTTATTGTACAGGAAAGCAGCTATGTCAAGAGTATTAGATCAGAACCAAATATGACAGAAAACCAGGACAATTCTTGCAGAAGATAATTGGGGTTATGGTTTTACTGTATGACTTTGTTATCTTGTCCAAGTAAGTTTGACTAGCCTTAGTCTGACTGTTTGTGTGTTTCGGCACATTCTCTCATTTGATCAGTGAGCAAAATCTTAATATTTTATTAATACAAATTAGAGAGCAGAGGTAAACGTGCAAGAATGCAGGAACTTAGGACAAAAATCTTACTATTTAGATTCATGTCCTCAGTTTCTGTATTGTTATGACCTGATACTGTTTGTCTATTTGTGTTGGTCTCTGTTCACTTTGTCATAAGCTCAGGGGAATGTGAAACACAGAAGAATGGGGGGAATTCTTTGGTACAAGTGTGAGAGAAGAGGACAGAGAGGCAAGTGTCAACATAGACTTTTATTTATAACTGTCACTGTCCTTAGCTGTCCTTCCTGCCTGCACATTTACACACACAAATCTTATCCGAAACATCTGGGAACCCTTTAACAATGGGTCACTTCATCTATCAGCTGCAAATCTGATGAAGCATGTTCAAAATACTTAAAATATTTTCATCTAATAGCTGATTTTAGTCACTTTAACAACCGACCTTGGCAGTGATACCAGTGACAGAATGCTGCTGTAGCAGAAGGGGAAACTTTACATGTAATTCAGTTCTGTTGGGAGGTTTAACATACATGGAATCCACACATAAATGTACATTTGTTTGGACTTCATGGTTAAGAGTTTTTTCTTTTTCTTTTTCATCAAATGGACAAACTGACCCTTTGCAACTTTAACACAAAAAAGCTATTGCATTTAGTTGCTAACAGATGCCCACTTCAAAGCTCATCATTGATGTGATGTTATGACTGCCCAGTCCTCGTTAAACTTTGGATGTTGCTTCTCTCTACAGTTTGGAAAAGTATCTTATAACCTTGACCTTGTGAGTCACTGCAATCCATAAATGGTAAGGCGCCAGTGCTCACTACATCTGTAAATGCACGTTCACTCTAGTTTTTCTGGACAATGTACTTGTTGTGGCATGCAATTCATGTAATTCTACTGTGTTTTGTAGTAATTCATTTCTGTTGGCAAGCTTTTACAGAATCATATAGACCAACAATATGCTTTTAATTTAGAAACACAGTTTGAGCGAGCCAAGAGCCCTGCTTTGAGCTGGAGTGTCCGTGTGCACAGAGGTATTAATGTACAGTATATGCGTGTGTCCACTGTTGCCAGCATCCATGGAGAAAGTGGCTACGGGGAGCAGTATGACGTGCATGATGTATCTGCATGCAAGAGCCAGAAAAAAAATCTAATGTTAGCTCATTGCATTTTTTGCCAAAATGTACAGTGGGGCATCCTCCAAGGGCGAGTAAGCTAAACACAAATGTGTGCCTGTGAGTTTGTTTTTAATCTCAGTTTTCAAGTCATTGTTTCCAAAGTAGAATAAAGTCATAAGTCACAGTCATTATGGAATTTACTCAGCGTGCCAGCACAAATAGAGATAAACAGTGAAAGCACTTGAGTCATGTAAATACAACTTTGACCATGTAAAATATGAAAACATTTCATGTCGTTAACAACACTGTCAAGTAAATGACAAACAATTTGACTATAATACAGTTATAGGTTTCTGCACACACTGCAGCAGATTATGGTGTTTGCAGATTTCAACACAAGGGAAGAAGGACAAGTCAGCTTTTTACCTAATAGCATCCATTGTGTTGAATTTGTTGCCTTATGATGCATTGCAATGGCACTATGAATGAAATTCCTACATTTTTAAACAATAGCAGAAGATGAGTTAAAAACTTTTATACATTGAGGAAATAAACCTACACTCTCAGTGGGATTACAGCAGCAGTGCAATAAATAGTGTTATCTTTCATCATCACAACTAATATACTACTATTTTAACTAGTGACATTGTGTTTCATGTCAGGAAAAAAAGGGTCACAAGTGAAAGATCAACATCAAGTTGTGACAGGAGGCACAACAGAATAATTAACTAGTAAAAATTCATATCGAATATTTACTTAAAGCGTGTCTTTGTAACGTGTTAGCCCCAGATGGCAAATGTTTTGTCTAGCTCGGTTTGGAGCAAGCTGGTAATCATAAAACTTAACTCTGCTAGATAACAAATCAGCAGTTATAAAAGAATACCCACAGATAATGGCCTTACAGGCTGTTGAGGTGTAGATAAAAGATGTCTGTCAATATTTGCTTAGTTACAGATTAAACAAATGCTGAATGTGACACTGTCTGCTAAACTGCTGGAGACCTGTGCCAATAGTGGCTGCTACTAACAGAATTGAAACCAACTGCTGTTGGCAGAACAAAATGTATAAAACAATAAAACTGAGTGGAGGTGGACGACAGACAACTGTTTTACAGTTGCACAGTAACTATTAGAATACACATTTAATCACAAACGGATGATATATGACAGTGTAAGTGTATCTGAGCCTGTATTCTTTTAAATTCCCCTCTGCTTTCCTACTCCTCGGTCTGTGGTCGGGTTTGATGTTTATGAAGGAGAGCATGAGCGTGGCCGGAGCCAGAGTGAAGAAATTAACAACGACAGGCACGTTTCACCCACAAGGTGCTGAGAGGAACTGTCAGTGGCAGAGAGGAGAAGGAAGGGAGATGGAGGCCAAAAATAAGAGAACAGGGAAGCTAGAAGGAGAAGAGAGAAGGTCACTGCAGATGGAGATACAGTCTTGTGCAGCTCGGTTGGCATTGGGCGCAGAGCATGACATCAATCAGGCCTGTGGTTAATGCTCAAAGGTTTTTTTAGTTTGACTATCACTTAAATGCTGCACCAGCAAAAAAAGGACTCCCTCCTACAGTAGAAGCCCTCACAAATATAATACTCTTTAACAAGTATGGTACAAAAACAGCTTCATATCTGCTGTCCCTCGGACATTAAGTTGCTGCTGTTTTCTCACAGATGACTTTGCCAGGTGATGATGGTCTTTCAAAACTGTAGTTGTGTAAGCAGCAGCTAGCCAATGCTCTGCTCCAACTTTGTTAAAGTTTAAATTTTTTTCATAAAGTGTCACCACATAGGACTTCTATTGTTGGATAAATTGTAACAAAATATAGTATTAAGGGCACTTCTGGGAGAACTAAAGTATGCTTTTTCTCTGCTGGACGCTGGTACTGTAAAACCACAGTTTATCCTTCAAGGTTGCAGTGTGGTCTCAGTTTGGTCATACTTTAGTTATTTTGACGCTACGTAGCCTCTGTGACTCACTGCTGACTGACATCTCACGATGTTTTCTGAGTCAGTCTCGAGAGAGACAGTGGTGTATGTGTGTGTGTATGCATCTGCCAACATGTACGTGTGTGTGTGTGTGTGTGTGTGTGTGTGTGTGTTTCTGGCAGCTCATGCAGGAGCTGCTTGGCCTGTGTTTTATTACCCTGACTGGTAAGCTGCAGCCGCTCCTGCCAAACATGTACACACACACACACACACACACACACACACACACACACACACACACAGCTACA
>JAPZDY010000006.1:15852258-15872241 GCA_029783645.1 Ctenochaetus hawaiiensis | reverse complement strand
CATCTGTGTCTGGACTTCATTTCAAGTTAAACTACCGAAACGCTGCCGAAAAACATGTTTGCCTGTGTACATTTTGTTTAGTAAAAATGGGATTTCCCTGCTGAGGTTGACCACATCATGCAGTTACTTTTATTTTTTGTTTCTTTTTTTACAATGCTCATATAGCCATAATAAACCAAGGCATCAGTTAAGATGGTCGTTATTTTGAAAGTCCTTGATTGATCGTATCTCAGTGTCAGGATACAAGTTCCTGGTTTGCAGTGTTAAGTCCCTCAGTATGTGCCGTTTTTAGGAGCGATATTATTCCTGATACCTGAACTTTGTGTGATGTTTGATTCTAACAACAGATCTGATATCATTATGTTTAAGGACTGTGAGGATTTTATGTTATGAATGTTCTCCAAGTTTCACAAGTCACTTGCAGCTTTTTGAGGTCTGCAACTTGTGCACTAAAAATCTGTGAAGTTGCATAAATGTGAAAAATGATTCTGCTGGCAAGTAGCAGGGTCTCGATGCGAACATATAAACTACATGGTATTGGATCGCTGCATTGACTTGTGTACTTGCTAATGCAGTATCTGAGGCATTTCTAATAATGATATCAGTATCTGAAGAACCCTAAGAGCTTCCCTGTGATCCTGTGCATGTGGTCGACCTCAGCCAGTCCAGCAACAGGAAGCCTTGCAGTGAAAGTGACCCCAGCCTCGAGTTTAAATGAAGAAGAAGCCAAACTTGCAGTGAACGTGTGTCTCCTAGGAGCTCTTAGCGCCTCATGTGTTATTTGAAAGGCATCCATCTGTCCGTGGCTTTTCACTTCCTCACTTGGCCAACGTGACTTAAGTTAAATGGAACTTTTTGCACATTTCAGCACACACTTGCACTCACACACACACACACACAAACACACACACACACACACACACACACACCAAAGAGCCCCTACACGAACGAAGGAGCTGTCAACCTTCATCACTAGCGCCACTGGGGATCTTCTCCCAGTATCCATCTGTCTGCATTGAGCCTCATTCCGCTCACTCTCACTTTTAGTAACTGCATGAAATCAGGACAAAGGTGATATTCTCTTCTAGTGTGTTGTGTGATTTTAGGCCAGATGACCAAACTTAAAAGGGAGAATGTGATTCTTTACATGAGCTGGTGGTTAAATCTTTATGAATTCCCCCAGAATAACATACACTTAATGAAATATGGCTTTTGAAGTGTCCTTCAGTAAAGCTAACGGCCTCTTTTTCTTTACTCTGCTTTCTCTCAGGTCTGTCAACAGCCAAGAGGAAGTTTGCTGACTCTCTCAACGAGTTTAAATTCCAGTGCATTGGGGACGCAGAGACGGATGATGAGATGTGCATAGGTGAGCTTGTTTATATGAAATCCAATATGTTTTCTGAACCGGAAGAGGAGAGCCTGTAAATAGACAGCAGACAATGCTCTCTCATTTGTAGTCGCTGAAATAGAGCAGTCATATCAGCACTGATTTAAAGGCCAGCTTCTGTTTTCACTGCTTTGTTAGTTTCAAATTATGCCATTAATTTTTTAAATCAAAGCTTATTTTTTGATGAATTCTATAAAGTGGAATTCATTAACAATTGTAGAAATTGAATGAATGGTCATGCCAGTTTATCTTTTAGGTCGTTTGCTCACTGTGGTGTCTGAAGAAGAGTGAAAGAGGAGAAAAACATCAAAATAAAAGCCTTTTCAGTAAAAAATGAGCAACAACAGATGAGCAGTAGCAGAACCGAAACTAAAAATTCTAAGCAAGTTGAGACTTTCTGTACATTTACTCTGATGAATTTAACAAAGTTAGCAATCTTTCAATCTCTTGAGGGAAAATTCAATTTGATACTCTGATCATTAGTTCTGTTTCTTTGATTGCATCCCTTTTGGTGATGTTTTATGATCTAAAATAGATGCTACTAATGAAATTAACTTAGAATTGGGAAGTCAAATTGTGCAGAAAACCTAATCCTTCACTTTCATTTATTTGTCATCATTATAATATGACATTAGGAGCATCCTTTGCCATGTTTATTCTCTCTGCATCATAAAAGCTTTATTAACATAAGATAAACAGTCATGATAACTGTTATCTGTAATTACAATATAAAAAAGAATCTGACTTGAAGTGACATGTTCCATTGCTCAACCGCTGTTTCACATGTCCTGTTTTTTTTCCTAATTGTGCTTTTATCTAACATGAACTCCTCCCCAACCAGTTTTAAACCTTATGCTGGCCTCATCCTAACCTTACTGGTGTATATGAAAAAATTGGCGTACAGTACATGAGAATAAAATTCTTAATTCCATGAACTCATCCAGGCCTCACATTCTGTCTTTTCGCTGTCCAAACAGTTCGCTGTGAAATGTGCAGCAGTTGCCACACCCTCCCATGCTGCCTGGCTCTGTCTCTGCAGGCTGCAGCTCCTCACTGGCCCGACCCACCCACTACTGTTGTTTAACTAGCCCTAGCTATCTTTCCTGAACAGCTTGCTGCTCAACTGGGCTTCACTACTGAACTGTTGTTTTAAGGATATTCTTAGTTTTACTCTGGTCAAAACTGAAAAAAAAACACCAAACAAATACCGTCTATTAGTGCACTGGGTCAATATCACGCGTGTTCATCTATTGCTCTCTCAGTATCATATTTTTATCGCCCTTTGTGATTGAATAAGAACGTAAAATTGAGCTAACTAAAACGTTTTCTGCTTTTTACAAGCTTTATTAAAGGGTTGCTCTGTTTTTCAATGCATTCCTTGAATAGTCCTGAGGTTCTGCTCCTTTAAAGTTGGATCTAACTTTCAAGAACCAGATCCTGTAGCTTGAGGTCAGATGTTGAAAAGCAGAGTGAGTGATAAGTGTAAGCGTGTGCTTTATCATGAGATGAAAAAGGTAAAAAAAACCGTAACTGCTCGGTATGTGTGCACGCTCACTGTATCTGTAGAAACTAAGTGTGTGTTTGTGTGTTAAGTGCTGGACAGGGACGGAGGCAATTGATGTGGAAAATCTGACCCAAAACAATGAAGCCATGCCTGGCCTGCCAGAGAGCGAGGAAACAAGCGCTGAGCTGTGTTCACTTTGAAAGCTCCATAGAAACCAAGCGTATAAATTGCTGTTTCATTTCCAGTAAATTACTTTGCTGTGTCATGGCTTTTCAAAAACTTGTGAGACATCCAAGAGCAGAAACAAAGCTTCATCTCTGATACCTTGTGCCAACTCTCTGCAGACACTCCCTGTGTCTGTTTGCATGTATTTGTGTGTCTCCCATCATCAGTATTTAAAAATAACCAACTTTCTGCCTCCTTTTCTGATAATCTTTTATCTTTCTCTCTGTACCAACATGTCTGTTTTCAGCCAAGTCTCTGCAGGAGTTTGCTGCAGTCTTACAGAACCTGGAGGACGAGAGGACACGTATGGTGAGTGACCGAGCATATTGTAAAGAATGTCATTGGTGGTTTAAGATGGAGGTCAACCCTCTAAATCAGGACACACAAGATGGATATAAAAGCTTTCATTGGTTTCTATTTGTCTTTTGATTGAAATAAATATGAGTAATCATTACATTTAAATTTGGAAAAATATGAATAACATTGTACTAAAAAAGAAGATTGTGATGTATTGTTGCTGCCCTGTAATGTTATATTCATATGTTTAATGGGCTCACTGGGGTCTTTGTTATTTTCCTAATCCGTTTTCTTAAAAGGGACCAAAAGCTGATTCTATTAAGGCAAAATACCATTTCTGAGTTCCTGGTCAAGGTTGGGATTTGGGTTAGGCTGTCCACAATGAATGGAAGTCAGGCCACACAAACATATGAGTGTGTGGGTGTGTTTTCCTGCAGATTGACAACGCCAACGATGTGCTGATTATGCCTCTGGAGCGGTTCAGGAAGGAACAGATCAGCGCAGCCAAGGTAAGGATGTGACGGTGCACACTCACGGCGCTTTTTGACACAGTGACTTTCCTGCACGTGTGCTGTGCATTAGCATCAATAAGCTAGCATGGAAACACAAACCAGTAAATCAATAAAATCCTTTTAGTGCATCTAATGCTGTCAGAGGTGTTATGGCTGGCAGACACACATCAGCTCAAACATACAGTTGATAAGAACATACAGGAAATCTTCAGGCAACAACAGCTATTGTGTCTGTACATCTGTGTAAAATAAACCCTATATTTCATAGTCAGTGTACTCTTATTAATTTTTTCATTACACCAGTTTCTACCACATCTTAATTTCAATTGTATTAAACCACTGACATGTATTATAGTTCCAATGAAATTCACCTAAATGCAGAATAATAAGAGTATTTCTTTTAGAGTTAAAGAGGATGTTGAACATAATATAGTATTAAGTATATTGCTAATATTTTGGAGTACTTGTGAATCTGCAAGTGTTAGACACCTTTAAATACTTCCTCTTTTACTGTGAGACTCATGGCTGTCTTTTGTCAGTCCTTTTCTGACTGACCTGTAATAAAAAATTACATAGAAAAACACATTGAGAGTATTTACTGCATGTCATCGTCCTCTCCAGTTTGGTTCATGAATGTCTATCAAGGTCTGAGCCATTAGTGCATGACCTGGATAGGAGATTAGCACAATACATAATCCTGCCATGAATCACTGATTCCCGCTGGGGGGTCTCAGAGGCCAGCAGGGCTCCCTCATGGCATGGCCGGTGTTGTTTCAGTGTGTCAGTGTGTTTAAATCTTTTTGTACCCTGACTGAAAGAACAGGAGGGTATGGAAACATTGTAGATAAAAAACAATAATGAGGTAGGCAAACAGGAGGATGTTAACTTGACATTTAATGTATAAATATTGTGTTCCTTTGACATTTAACAACAAAATCAGCTAAATCTTTTTTCTGGGGGGTATTCTTTTGCCGGCTGTAGTAAAAATGCCTTGTTTCATTTTCAGATTTCCTTGCAGCAAGTCAAATTGCATTTACCCTCCGCAGTCATTAGCCGTAGGACCTAGATGAGTAACCACGGGGGTCCCTCTCATACAAGCAGTATTAAACATGTAATCATAGTTCACTCTGCTAATCCATCCCCATACAGTAGGTCATGTTTTGATTGTGACATTTGGCCAGATTAAGAAGTGAATGCATAATCTGTGCTGTCAGGTCACCATAAGCGATGTTCTAATCCCAGTTTAGCCCTAAAAGAACTGACAGCATCTTCGCCTGGCACAGTTTCACCTGGTACTAAAGCTCCAGAGCTGGCAGGCCGCTTATGCAAGGCCAGTTTTAGGAGAATTCCTGTACAGTGAGCGAATAAAGAACAGTAATAAAATACATTTAAAGCAGTTTCTTTTTAAAGAACAGTCAGATGCAGATTTAAATCTTACACGCGGTGGGATTCACATAAATCAAAATGTGGCTAAAAAATTTAAAAAGAAAAATCATCACAAGTCATTTAATTCTTTCATAATGCACTGTGAGAACAAATTGCATAAGACTGCTTTTAAGACTAACGTGAGGCAGTCACCCTGCACTCTAAGGCACATAAAGCTGCTAATGTGAAGTTCATGTTTGCATAAACCAACAAACAAGAATAAACATAAATAAATAAATCAGTCTTACAACAACATGAAAAACCTTTCTGAGTCAGCACATTTAGACTGAAGTCTCTGAAGAGATTTAAAGCTGCAGCTTATTTTTCAAGAGGTATTATTAAGTTGCATTAATTAAGATTCAACTGTGAAAAATATCATATGTAAACACTAATTAAGCTGAATGAATGAATGAATAAAAAAAATAATGTCTTTCTGTATCCAACTTAGCAATCATATGGAATGAGAAGATGTTCTGATTTGATAATAGTAAACCATATTATATATTTAATTATATAGTACATTATATTTTCTATAGTAAACTTTGGTGCTTTGGTAAACTAAAGCAGTAAAAGAACAAGCGAATGTTTTTGAAAAGTTTCATGCCATGTGCTGCAGGCGGACACAGCTAGGGGATGATGATGCATTGTTGACTTTACGTCTCAATGACACTTCATAGCGTTTCTTGACATGACAGAGCAGTTGTGTTGTAAGTCAAGCTTGTTTGTAGCTGTAATGAGTCAGTCTGGAGGCAGAGCATGATCCTGTATCAAAACATTCATTTACTCCACTCTTCCTGAAATAGAAGAAGAAAATGATCAGTTTGCAATCATCCTGGGAGGAGATTGCCACCTGCTGGCTGAGAATGGAAGTGACTTAAACATATAAATGTCTCTTTTTTTCCTTTTATCAAAAAAAAAGTTTTTTTAAAAAAACATCATACATAAACCTGATTGGACTATTTTTAATTGGCTGTGTTACAGAGAAAGTCAGACAGTCAAACTTCAAGTTGATTTTGATGTAGTATTTGTAATGTGATATTTTAATTAAAATTACACCATGAAACCCAGTATGAGAGACTCACAGGAGAGGGTTGCAGAGTCATTTCAGGCACGACATCTTCAGTAAATATGAAAAAGTCTGAGGCAGACGTTAAACAGAGGCCTTGTTGTTTAGAGGAACATTCATCATGTCTGATGCGTTCTGCAGCTGCTGTCTGTTCCTCTCCTGGCCCTCAGGACTCCTCTTGCTGTTGAAACTGGCTTGGCAGTGAAACACCTGTGTCATGTGACTGCAGCAGTGGCTGACATCATCGGCCGTCGGAGTTCAGACTGAAGAGGCTTTATTTCATTGTTATTTTGCTGATCTGGAAGTTTTATTTCCAGGAGGAGTTTGAAAATCCAGTTCTCACGCACTCAAATAACCAGACTGGAGGTCTTGGGAATCCAGGAAATTAAATATAAGACATATGAAGGCAATTAATCACAGTGATGCTAAAAACCCTGTAAATTCAATGATAATGTTAACAGTGTTGCTCAGTTATCTACAACATTAGCTTGGATTGGCTTTTTTTATACATGCCATTTTAAAATGTCATTATATAAAGTTCTGGTACATTATATTCAGATAATAAATGTTTAGGTAGTTAATAAGGCAAGTTTGTATTCAGTCAGCTAATAAAGTTGATTGTGAGTGTTTTTAATGATAAATATCCTGAATCTGTCAGTAATATGTCCCATGTCTTTTAGACTACTCTTTGAAGCTTCAGCCCGTCCTTGTTATGAGTCTTGGATAAAGACCTACAATAATGATAACAGGCCGGGGCAGATGTACAATAATAAAACCCCTGGGCCTCTTTGAAAGAGGGAGACCCACCCTGATCTCCCCCTCCTCTCTTTATGTGTTCACTTCTCTCATCTTGTTTGTCTTTTTGTCTTTTCTTCATATTTCCTACTTTAACTGGCCCGATCAAAGTTAAATGGATCGAATGTGACCCATAATTACCATGTAACACTTTAAATAAGGTCATGAAAGACACAACTGGCAGCTTTTTATGTCTCTTGATCTTCAGAAACACTTTTGCAGTTTTCCTAGTATTTTTTGGTCCAGCATTCTGCGGGAATACACACCCTGCTCGATCATTCCCTGGTTCATCATTAATCTATCTGTCAGGCTCAGTGATCTCAGCTCTGATGAAACAGGCTGTTGTTTAATAAGCAGCTGTGCTTCCCAGTGGAACAAGGTTTTATTGGATTCTTTAAAAAATAATATTGTTTGAAGCTAAAAGATATTAATGTTAAATAATGTTTGCTCTCTGCAGCTCAGTTAGATTTTGTCCAAAAGCAGATAGCAATCACTGATCAAAATACCTGTAGAGACTATGTTTATTTGATGAGGATTAAAATAGTAGTTTGGTTTGCTAACTTCACAGAAATTGTTCCTTAAAAGGACATGCTGATGTTGAGTTTGCTGAGAAACTGTCAAATTAAATATTTTTTTATTCATCTGTTACAGGAAGCCAAGAAAAAATATGACAAAGAGACAGAGAAGTATTGTGCCGTGCTGGAGAAACATCTTAGCCTGTCAGCGAGGAAGAAAGAGTCACATTTACATGAGGTAAGATGCTGTGTTTGAGTTGACACATTTCTCAGTGTTCCCATGAATTTCAGTCTAACAGTTGTCTTAATTTCTTTCCCGTTGCAGGCGGACAACCAGGTGGATAACGTACGGCAGCATTTCTATGAGGTTTCTCTGGAGTACGTCTTCAAGGTGCAGGAGGTCCAAGAGAGGAAGATGTTTGACTTTGTGGAGCCTGTAAGATGAACCTTTTTGTTTCTGTGCACACACGCTCTTTTTCAACATTACACATTCTTCCTTTGACATATCCACACCCAGCAGCTGCTCACTACAATCACACTTTACTGCTGTTGACAAAAAGTGGTTTAGAGGTTTTGGCATGTTGCTCAAGGGCACCTCACTGGTAGTTACTGAGGAAGTAATGCGATTTGTCTCACACACACCAAGGGAACCAGAGTTTTAACTCTATTTGAAAGCACAAAGTGACTCTAATTTACTGTTTTGAGTTTTTGTTTGATATTTAATAGATTTAACTTTCTTATTTTTACATAAAAAACAGTTTTTAGTCCATAAGGTGAATCTGTACTATATTTCCTTTCATCTGCTTCTTTGCATCTTCCTTCTCAAGTTTATCCAGTCGATCTTCATCCTTTCTCTTAACCCATAGTTTTCTATCTTCTTTGTCCTTCTTCTGCACTCTTCTCACTTTTTTAAATCCCTCACCTTATACTCTTCTCACACATCCACATTAACTACCCATCTTCCTTATTTACCTCTTCGCCTTTATCACCTTTTCTTCTTCCTTTATCTGCCTCACTTTCTCGATGTGTTTGTCTCCCTCAGCTGTTGGCGTTTCTTCAGGGCCTTTTCACCTACTATCACCACGGCTACGAGCTGGCAAAGGACTTCAACCACTTTAAGACTGATCTCACCATCAGCATACAGAATGTAAGAACACACACATACACACACACACACAAACACACACAGACACACACACGCACAAATCGTAATATCACACAATAATCTTGAGGGCTGCATGTAACACACTGATTACATTAATGCATTGGTTGCCAATAAGGGGTTCCAGGCCCCACTAGAGGTCGCCAAAGCTTCACGGGGATCAATAGGCCTTCCTTATTTTAATGGATGTAAAGGCAGAAGGAGCATCGACAGCTGAGTTTATTATACAGTCTATGGGTGTAAGAATACTTAGAAAATGAAAGGAGACCATTATTTCTGTACTTCTGTGAGGAAAACAGAGAATTTGTTATTTTAAAATTTAAAGTTTAGAAAATAAACTTAAAGAACCTCACAGGATTACAGTTTAGTTAAGACCTGAACATAACCTATTTCTGCCAATAATGAGAATTCCTTCTGTCTTTCCACATTAAAATCTCTTTTTAACATATTCCTTACTCTGCTAAAAAAAAATAGCTTAGTATGCTGTTGTTGCGTGTTCAGCAGATTCAGAATGAGATTTGAAGGCCTGAGGCATTTGTGTGCTCCTTTCTGCTTGTGTCGACAGACGAGGAACCGTTTTGAGAGCACGCGGTCGGAGGTGGAGTGTCTGATGAGGAAGATGAAGGAGAATCCGCATGAGCACAAGAGCGTCAGCCAGCACACCATGGAGGGATATCTGTTTGTGCAAGAGAAGCGTACGTACCAGCCCTCCTCTGTATGTGCCTTACATCTCACAGCGAGGGCGCCACTCAGCAGCGGTTTACAGTGCTGCGGAAACATGAGAGACTCTGTGATTGGATGTGTTTACGTGCATGTTAGGGGCATGTTGTGTGGCTCACGCACAAACACATATGCATACAACACACACACACACACGCACACACACACCTACTGTCAGAGCAGCAGAACAGGCAAGCCATAATGAACCTACGGTCGACAAAGTCAAGTCTGATCTGTTGGAGACGTGACAGGAGCTCTGACCACGTGCGGTTACCATGGTAACATCTAGCACTAAAAGCAGGCATGACGGAGACTTATTGTTGTTTTTCCTTTTTTTTTCTCCCCTTCCTGCCCCTGTCTTTCTCTGACTACTTGACATCACAGTTTGCTTTCAATGTTTTTGTTTTACACCTTCTTTTTCTTCATCCAACTCTGTTTCTTTATTCTCTCTCCTTCAGGCTCATTTGTATCCACCTGGGTGAAGTACTACTGTACATACCACCGCGAGCCAAAGAGGATCACCATGGTCCTGTTTGACCCCAAATCTGGAGGGAAAATGGTGAGTAGCTTTGGCAATTAAAATACACAGATAAGGTTACGATGTCGCTGAATTCATATAAGCCATATTCACACATTCACTGCTGCCCAGAACTTTTCCTGACATGACCTGGAAATGTTAAAAAAAAAACAGTTGAACCAGACATTACCCTGCAAGATCCCAAGTGCAAAATCTGTGCAATGTCCGAATGAGACCACGTGTGAATAGAAAAGGTCATTGTCCAGAGAACACAGCGAGCGAGCGAGCGAGTGGGCGTGTTGGTGACGTCCGATGAAGTGCAGCTGCTTCGGACTCCTCTGCTTGCCTGTGTGCTGCTTTATGCTGATATTGTGAGAAATCCAAATATGTTAATTGTTTCTCTCAAAAAAGAAAATTGTCATAGTTTTGGACAAGTCCTCTTTCTGCACGCAGTACCCATATACCAACCCTTGCTTTTGACCTAATGGAATATAACCAGTAGGTGATAATACATGTGATACAGATGTTAAAGAATCAAACAAAGCTGTTTTGACCTCACCTGTTGATTAAAGTCTTATGTTGACAAGAAGGTGAAGCTAGGGAGGATATACTTTGCTAGCAATAATAGCAGCTGCTGTCACATAAAACAATCAAAACATTAATCATGCATGATTTCTGTATTTATTTACATGAGTGAATGAAATAAAATTGAGCCTGCATACAGTTTTTATAAAAAGATAGCTGTACAGACCAAACCTGCTGGCTGGCACTCATCTCTTTCTGCTGTACCAGGGATGAACTTTTGTTTTGGGGAAATCTTGAGGTGGTCATTTGAGGAGTAGCCATTTTCGACACTTCAGGTTGGCTCTATTTTCAGCTGCAGACGTTGCTGCTTGGTCTGACACAGTCAGTCTGCTGCTGTGTGCCACATGTTTTAAAAGGCAGTTTTTGCGCAATGTTCAGACTTGACTTTCCAGATTTTTTTTTTTAAATAAATATGAGAGCTTTTAAGGAAACAAAGAATGAGACTTGCACAGGCTTTTATAGCTGCAGAAACATACGCAGTCGAGTGCACACAAATGTTCCCTTTGCCAATACACACAGAGACAAACACACACTTGTGTTCCTTCATCCTATCATCATGTTGTCTGATCTGCAGTTGATTCTCACCCAGCTCTTCCCACTGGCCCTGCTCTCAAACTCTCATTAACACTCTCTGCTCACTGCTGAGCTCAACAGGCTCTCACTGCCTGTATGGATTTATTTGTATTAGCACAAATACACAATCTAATGCCAAGGCAGCCACCATGAAGTTTTGAGAGCAGAAAAATGTAGCTATTTTGAAGCAGAAACTGAAAATGTCAGGTTTTGTTCAGTCCTTAATGATGAAAAGCCTTTTTGACGCATATTGACGTTTTATGCCAGCCTTCAGTCACACAGGCAGAGAGAGAGAGAGATAACTGTCTCCTCAACAAGAGCAGCCTCAACAGATGAGAGTGCAGCACTGGCAAAGATGTTGTGAGTAAGCAGCATGACTCCAACTATTTTCTCGGAGTGTTATCTGTCATCACCATTTCCACCTACATGGTGAATAACCCGAAGCTGATGGAAGTTCAGACCTGTTATCTGTAGGAGCTTTTTTGAGTCGTTTACTGAAGTAGAAGCAAAAAGGAGGAACACTGAACATCACAGCAGAAGATCTCTGAGTTCAACACAGAAAGACAGACAGAACATATTGTAGGACCTGTCAGTGATTTATAGTCAGAGAATCAGGCTGCCTGAAATGCTTTGCATGATTGTTAAATGGTAAACATGAAAGTGAAGTCAAGTTCAGTTCCTGCCAACATATTTCTGTCGTCTGGGGCTTTAACATGCAGATGGTAAATATCACTCAACATCAGTTCAAATGTGGTGCTATTAAATTTTTTCTTCACTCATTTTAGCTGAATATTTACAGAATTGTCATGTTTATGTTCATGTTGCATTTGAAGCATAATGAGGACCTGAAATTGAAGATAATTTCTTCTAAATCTATGTTTTTCTGACATATAGCATGTGGTGCTTCTTCGTGGTTAATGTAGATGTAACCTACTTCAGTGATTTCAATGATGAGACCAACAATACATGACACAGCAAACACCAACTGCATCAAATGTGACTGTTGAAACTCAAAGACTTTCTCACAAAGAAAAGATGTTGTAGTTGCTGCTTTGTCTGAAGCTTGAGGGTTGAGTGTCTCATGACTGGTGTGTGACAAAGTTCAGTCTGTGACAAGACAATGTTCAAATTCTTGAAGTCCTAATGAAACAGTAAGATGGTTACCGTAACAACAACAAGGTCATTATATCTGTTTATTTAAGTCTTTCAGTCACAAGCTCTTGTCTTGTTCAGAAGATTTGTGTAGTTGCCAATTTCACACTGCAAGTGTTTGTTCAAAAAATGTCGTACAGTCATTTTAATTGGAAGGAAAGGGACCGTTTCTAATTTTAGTTTCCTTCTAAGAGAGGAAGGAAGGAGGAAGAAGAATGAATGCTTATTACTAAAATATGCTGAAACTGGTCTCTTGTTTTGCCTTATTTGTTGCAGCTCTCAGTCTTATCCAAAATAACATTCAGTTGTTTGGTTCAGGATTCATTTCTTCTTGTTATTTGATTATAACCAGTTGGCTTTCATCCAATGTTTTATGCCCTACAATGCTGTAATTCACAAATCCAAAACTATACCAATATACTAAATTGCTTTTTTTTTTCTTTTTTCCTCTGTGATGCTTTTTGTCAGGGTGAAGAGGAG
The DNA here is from genome assembly GCA_029783645.1 of Ctenochaetus hawaiiensis. Taxonomy (NCBI): domain Eukaryota; kingdom Metazoa; phylum Chordata; class Actinopteri; order Acanthuriformes; family Acanthuridae; genus Ctenochaetus; species Ctenochaetus hawaiiensis. The sequence continues at coordinate 15,859,326 of JAPZDY010000006.1, read as the reverse complement.
AGCTTCATTCTCAAGTCGTGCACCAGGAGGAAGACTGACTCGATAGAAAAGAGGTTTTGTTTTGATGTGGAGGCTGTTGACAGGTCAGTGATTGCAAGATTTGACAGCATGTGTCTCCTCTTCAAATCATGGACTTTGAACAGAATCCTTATTTGACCTACCTCTTCCTGGTTCCTTTTATCTTTTTCTTCATTTTATCTCACTTTATCTTTTTTTCAGTGTTAGGAGTGGGAATCATAAAGTATTTCACAGGCAGAACAATAATGACAGTTGTCCACAATAACAATATTATCATGATACAGCATTAAATTATTATAGTAATTATCTACAATACATCAAAAAAGTAACTGAGTCAACAGACAACTAATATGAAACAATTTATAAAAAAGTGCTTAGAGTTTTTGCTGAGCACTTATTAACGTATACACACTGACTTTAACTTGTCCATGTCCTTCTGTGTCATCATTCCAATGTGAAATAGTCATGAACTGGAAATAAAACTGAACTAACAGAAAGCAATATGCAATGAACTTCAGAGAGAAGCGACATAATATTGATAATTCCTGCATCAATAGTTTGTTTTCAGAGTTAAAACTGTCTTTATTAGCCGCTAACTCAAAATGGAATGTAATGGAATAGTCATGATTTCTTTCCATTTTTGAGACATTTGATTTACAGCTTTTCCAGTATTTCCAGAATTTTGCTTAATTTTATTCAGTCAATAATAAGGGAGTTTGATAAACTATCTGGGTAACAAATGATCTTTCAAATTACCCAACTACTGTAGTGGAAAACCTTTTAACTTTAAGTCATACAAACAAGCCAGAAAAGAATAAAATAAAATACAGAGAAGGTCATAGGAAAATCTCCAGTGAAGACTCACTTCATCCCACTGATCAGCCATCAGTTCAGTTCAGTCTTTTTTTGTGGTGTAATTTCAGCTAACAGACACATGGGGGTGCTCTGTTGATTTGGGCCTGCAGATGGGACTCCGTGGTCGTTTGCCCTCACAGGCTCGGCCTCCTGCGACGCTTTGCTTCCCACACTCCTCCCCCATTTTCTCCCCCTCCTCTCCACAGTGACTCCTCCTCAGCTTCAACCTTCCCTCATCAAATCAACTCACCTTGTCATCATCTCATCCTCTTGTTTCCCGTTCCCCCATTGTGCCATTATTTATATTCCTGCCGTGAAACTGTCGGTGTGTGTTTGTCTCAGACGCATCTTTAGCATAGCAAAGACAGTTCCTCTAATTGTTTGTTTACTCCTAAAATTTTGTGTTGGTAATGCACACACTGGCATAAATAAATCTGATTAAGTCATTTTTCAAAATGTTTGCGTTGCTTTGCATGTGTGAGTGTGTGATTGAAGGACAGTGTGTAGATCCTTGTGTGTGTGTGTATGTGTGAAGGAGGTTTAAGTCCTGCAAGAGTGACAGTTGAAGGTGAATGTGCAGCCTGTGAGAGAGTGACAGGAGGGGTCAGGTACCTATAGGAGACTGGGATGGACATGACTAATGAGGCTCTGCATGTGTGTGTTTGTGTGTGCACACTGAAGGTTGCATGTATGAGGGTGATATGTCTCAGTCGAGTGAGTCCTTGTCAGTTGAATTTTAAGATGAATTACTTGTCTTTTTTCAAGTAAAATCCTTTTAAAAAAGCTGTTGATCATCTGTTTGTACTGGAAAGTGATGTAGGAATCGTCTCTTGCACTCACAAAGCAATATGCTATACTTTGAAAAAAGGGTTTTTAAATAAAGAATTTTTAATTTTTTAGCTTTTTTCTGCATAGATTGCTCCATTGTTTGCATGTTTGCATGTTTATGTGTGTTTTTGGCTGTTAATGGATAATGTCTGCCACTGATCTTGATATTTGATCAGCTAATGTGCCTTAAATACTTGTGTTTGTGTATGTTTATGGGTCTGTTTATGTGTCTGAAGGCCGGGCATGATCACCATGCAGGCTCTGTCAGAAGAGGACCGCAGGTTGTGGATGGAGGCCATGGATGGGAGAGAACCGGTAGGTTACCACGGTTACGGGTTTGTGAGAGAGAGAGAGAGAGAGAGAGAGAGAGAGACAGGAGGAGAGAGACAGCATGTCTGCTGAGCTAAACAAGAGCTCCAACATTAACAGTTGGTCTGACTTCAGCAGGCCACCGTCAGTACATGCTGTCAGTGCATTATCTGTGCATTGCATGATGTTACCTGCTAACACAAAGCAACGGCTGCCAAACTGCAACTCAGGACACTTCAGGGTGAATTCAAGGGGACGCAGACTTTTCTTTCAGTCCAAATTATGAATAATTGTACATTTTCCCATTGTTTTGGAACGATGAGGACTGTAAATAGGATTTTTTTAATGTAAACATTTACAGTCAAGATGTATAAAGGGCAGAAAAGAACTAAAGAATTATAGATAGCTGATTAGCATAAACCAACCAACAATCTCAGCTGTCAGAGGGCCTTGTGGTATCTTAAATCATTACTTTTTAGGAAATGAAAGAAATGTTATGTCTTTATATAATAAAACTGTTTTGAATGTTGGTATTCCATCTTTTTCATGCATATAGTATGATGATAGAGTGTGTTAAAAACCCAAAACATTTAAAAAGGGTGGCAAGATTAAATTAAAAATAATGGAATATGAAGGACCAAAGTATCGGTCCTCTAACTCATAAAGGTCCAGACTCCACATTTTGAGTCATTTATAGTTAACTAAAGTATCATAACCAAAAAATAACATGGGCAACTATATAGTAAAAACTCTGGGCTGCAAGTGTGAGAGCTTATTTTGTCTATAAGGGCTGGGGCTAATGATATAGTGAGGCAGAGTGAGACAGACAGCAGGATAGTGGTTTGTGTTCAACAGAGAGCAGAATGTCAGTTCTGCTGGGATTGATAGGGTCTAATCTTGTTCCAGTGAAATACTGTGTAATTTAGCAACTTCAGGGCTCTAACAATATAACAGTCTGAGAAGGGTAGAAAAGAAAGTCTGTTATAGAACATAAATAAGTCTGTTTATTGTATGTTTTGTCCCTTTTTTGGCAAATAAATTACACTGAAAGTATGGATGAAGGGGGTTTGAGAGAAAGTGTGAAATCACAACTGTACAAAAGCTTATACATAAATATATATATAAATAAACACTTAAACTTAAATTCCTCTCTTGTATACCCTTTTACAGCCAGTGTAAAGGTGCATTACTGCCTCTTCTTATGACAAAGTGAGAATGAAAACATACAGAAATGATTTAGAGGCACTGTATTATTTACACAATATTATCATATGTGTGTTATTAACACATAACTGTATCAGTATTTTGTTGTTAAGTATCACAGTTATTGTCAACACCCCTAGGGAATGTTGACTGACAGCCAGTTTCTCCAACGCTTTTTTAAAATCTTATAAATATGTGGCTTCTTCAGCCTTGAGGCTGGAAGTTTGTGGTAGCGCCTGTTTCCACACTCCACACACTCTTTAGTCACATTCCTGTCCCAACACCTCCCTCATCGTCATGTCTACATCCAAACGTGCAAAGTTAATCAGCGTCCACAAAGCCACCGCAAGCTTGAACAAGCAGCTGCTGAGCTCAGCGCCCTGTAATAAAACAAGAAATGTTGATGTTAAGGTTTCACTTAAGCTCTCTCTTCCTTTGTTGTTGGTAAGACTTTCCACTTCTGTGGCTGCTGCTGTATTATACCTTCACCTCGAGAGTCTATACAAACTAAGTGCTGACCACAGTTACACGATCCAACCATGCAGGGTCAAGAAGGTGGATCAAGCTTTACTACACACAGTTAAATGATTCATATTTTCTCTTTTACAGTCAGTATGTTATGATTTTAATATGAAGAAACAAATAAAGCCTATCTACCTGCTGTTCCTGTGCTTTTTAAATTAAAGCTCAAGAACAGCAGGTGAAAATAGAGCCCAGAGCTGAGCAAAATATTCTCATCATTACTGTAGTGACTGAAATCATGCAAGAGCAAACAAAATAATTATATATGTTCCTAAATATGTTGATAGATTGCAGATCATATGTTCGGGTTTTCCCACATGGAATGAGAAGTGTTTGCTGACAAGCATTGAGCTAACAGACACGTAGAAAAGCAGAACAACAGCATATAATAATGAGTGAATTTTGTGAAATGAAGGTTACAAATGTTATGTGCACATGCATCGTGCCCTCGTAAGACTTTTTTTTGCTGAAGCAGCCTTTGTTTTTTTTTCATTTTCAGGTATACAATCTAAACAAAGACAACCAGGCTGAAGGCCGTAAGTAACTTAAATTGGTATCAGTGTTTTTCCAAGGATACGATATTGTTTAGTTTTATCATGTGATTTTATGTATCGCAGGCTTGTGATTAGACTTTATTAAAAATTTACATTTGAATATTCAGAAAGACTCTGTATGTTTTGTTTTTAGCTGAAAATATATAACTTTTTTTATGCATATTTTGAGTTAATTTTACCTCACATTTGCAAATATATGAGTTTCTCATTTTAGAAATCAAAGCAAATGTAAATCAAAAAACATTTTATGATGGCTGACCCTCATTCTGTTCATCTCCTTCTTCCTCAGTGGCCCAGCTGGATGTGGTTGGGTTCAATGTGATGAAAAAATTCATCTATGCAGTGGAAACTCGAGGTACATTGTTGATTCATACTCCGATTATGTTCTTTTTATTCTGTAAATGTCCTGCGTCTTCTGTCTGATCAAACGTGTTTCAGGTCCATTCAGCTCAGAGCCGACATAAAGAATTCATGCTGAGTAATAGTCCTAATGCACCTTTTTAGATTTAGCTGTTTTGTGACAGTTCGACTGGCAGTCTTTAAGTGGGGACAGGTATATAAAAACCTTCATGAGCATGATGAGTGGCACCTCATTTTTACCATCAGTTCCTTCTTTGGTCACAGTTCCTGATGTTAAACTTGGAAACTGTCAATAACCGAAACAACTGAATAAAGTGAACAGTTTAATGTTTCAGTTGTTTCAAAAGTACTAACCTTAACATCTCCTCTCTTCTCCTCCCTTCAGGTATCGATGAGCAGGGCTTGTACAGAATAGCTGGCGTCAACTCCAGAGTACAAAAACTACTGAGCCTCGCAATGGGTAAACCAGAAAACATCAGCATGCTGTCAAAACTGAAAAATAGAATATATTTTCTTGTCTATTTAAAAAAAAAAATCCTTTTATACTTTTCTCCATCAGATCCAAAGACATGTGCTGACGTAGAGCTGGAAAACCCAGAGTGGGAGATTAAGACTATAACAAGTGCTATCAAGAACTATCTCAGGTTTGTATGATTAAGGCTTTTATTAACGCACATAGAAAGTGTAAAGATAGAAACTCTTGTGAGATGGCTGCTTAGAGCTCTAGGACATTTCCCCACTCACGACTTTCTCTATTCCAATATTAATAGTGTTTTTTAGCCTCAAAGACCTTATGACAAATGGATTAACTGCTCTTTTCACTACTCCTATTATACCTCTCATCCTTAAATTATACCACTTTTCTTCTCCCATAGTACTTGAATAAGTGTGCATTGCTGCTTTCAGTCTCTTCTCTTTTATAAAATAGATCTCTGACTTGGATCCTACTTAGTAAATGATTAATTTTCTAATTTATTCACTCAGCATGTCCTGTATTTGCCAGTCAAGTTTGTTCTTTTTCCATAGAGTAACTGATTGTGCTGCAAATTAACCCTTTACTTTAATATACACCATTGCAAACGATAATATGTTCCCTGTCCAAGCCCAGTCCCACCTGCTGGTCTCAGTAGAGCGGTAAGTGGAAAGAAATGCATGAAGGGAAATTGAGGAGTAGTGGCCTTCAAACTGGGCTCTGGTTTGTTGTACCTGAGTGAATCCAAACAAGGAACAGCACATAAACAAAAGTTCACATGACAAGACATACTCATGTGCAAACATTTAGAGCGTCGGGGCCTCGGGTCAGTTCTCATTAGGAACGAGCAGAAGTCATCACACCCCTCAGGCAGCAGTGATTACACTGATTTCCACTTGCGTGAGCTGGCAAGGTGGTGAAAACAAAAGACGTAATCCAGAACCATTTACTTTTATTAATTATTTATAGCAGCCAACGTGGAACATTATGCATCTGACATCTCCGTCTCCTTTGTTTCCAGAGTGCTTCCTGCGCCTCTCATGACATACCAGTACCAGAGAAGCTTCATCAAAGCTGCCAGTGAGTGTTTTAATATAATGCGTCTTCTTTGTCTCCTAAAGCATGAGTTCAATGGAAAGAACACATGACTGTCCCGCTATTTGAGGTCACTTGAGGTAACCCGCAAGAAAACACTGTGAACAGCTATTCTAAGCCCACCTTGGGTTAAAAAAAGCAAACAGTACAGAACAACAGACCATATGGTTTACATGGAGCGCACAGATTCCTACAGCAAACTGCTGAGCGGGAGAATCATTAAGTAACGTTTGGTTTGTGTTTGATTTAAGCTGAAATCCTCTTTAGTCCTGTCATGCTGATATGTACATTTTATGAATTGATTAAAGATGGCTGAGAGATGCTTTAATCTTTGTAACACTTGAAACAGAGGCTCTTTGTCCTCGGCTTTCATTTCCCACTGAATGTCTGTTTGAATAGATTTCTTAAGCATTCCTTCCCAGTTTAATTTGGAGAATGAGAACATTATATTAAACATCATGTGAATGAGGTCATGACTCGCCATTCAAGCTGCTGCCAGTTACAAATAGACGGTCAACCTGCTGAGATACCAGGACACCCACTGGGCAACCGGCCTGTTTGCTCTGGTGGCTGAGCCCCCCCCCAGCTTGACCCATTGATGCTGTGTGTGTGTGTGTTGCACACAATGTGGAACTGACCTGCTGTGTGTAGCATTTTATACAGTATTTATGAGATTTAAATTCCACATGACGAGGAAAAGCCTGGGGAGCTGATCTTTAATAGACAACCAAGTAAAAGCTCAGTGTTTTTATTTATTTTTTTGTCAAACAACAGCTTCAAAATGTTCCATTAACTTTTTTTTTTTTTTTACTAGCACCTGATGGATGTATTATCTTGAGCCAGAATATGACA